>CM049863.1:4788944-5388944 GCA_027422415.1 Schizothorax lantsangensis | reverse complement strand
GAATAAATAAATAATTTCAGTCACTTAAATGCACTATAACAAGCAATTTATCAATTAAACTTGTGTTGATATTTTTGCGGGGTAAAAGTAAAAAATGTCAGTGTGGTACAACTGCCCTGATGTCAGAAGAAAATAGCCTCATTAAAAGAATAAAATTATGGATTTATTTTATTCAATAATAAGGCTATAGCTACCCTTATGAAAATTAATCTTGCTTTTACTAATAAGGCTATAGCTACCCTCACAAAAATTAATCTTGGTTTTACTACAAATAATACCAAAAATACATGATTGTTGATATAGTTAAATATAGTTACGCTAGTAGCGTAGTGCTGTTTGTTAATGTGAATAGCAAAAATTAGATGACAAAACATATTTATGTATAGTGATTTACCAGCGAAGACAACGAGAGAATCAGTACCTGGATGAATGAAGAAGCAGAAAAGGTCTGAAGCGAGAAGATTCACAAAGTGGAATTTGATGATGGAGAAAATCCTGGGTGGTGATGTGTTGGAGTTGGACAGGTAAGGTAATTGTTGTGTAAACCATCTTTAAAATACACTTGTATCAGTATAGTTTAAAAATATAAAAGGTGATATGTTGAACCACGTTGATAGATGGCAGTGAAGTGTCTAGCACCATTGTGGTATCCATAGTTAAACTACATTGAGAACAGATGCTAATGCTAACTAGCTACTGAATGCATCTTCTGAAAAAAACATTTTTTTCCCCCACTTCAGTAAATAAAAGTAGTGTGGTGTGACCAACATGCAGAAAAAAAAAATACTGTCAAAGTCAATAAAACTCTTAAACATTACATAATTTGACCTTATTTGGGGTTATTTCAAGCAGTTTGTAATACGTCAAGTGGTGCAACTCCCCCAAAACATTTGAAAAGTATCCCTTTTACCTTGAACAATGTTTAAAAACTTTTTTTTTTAAAAACATGACTTTAAATTAAATTTGAACTTTTCTTGAAACTTATTTTTTAACATGAATACAAAGAGTTGCTACATTTCTAGAATTTGGCACATGCATTTTAAACTATTCCCCACTGACTCATTTATTTAAATTAATAATTTATAATAAAAATGTCTTGAGTTCTTTACAAGAAGTATGACATCACCAATTATCATTTAACTATTGTGAGCTAATAATTTTAGGGCCCATAGGCTTTTATTGTGAGTGCAATTCTGTACAGTATTGTACAGTTGAAACTATTCAGCAGAGATTAAGAAGCATTTAACCAGGAATATTTCTTAATATTTTATCGTTGTTGACAGAATAAAATGCCTTAGCATGAACTAAGATCAAATTTAATTGATCGTGTTTACAAACACTGTAGTGCACACACCAGACAGAAGCAATGGCTGAAGACATCATGTGTCACACATCCGTGCCCACACGCTTGTCTTGTGGCATTCTCCCACAAAATGGCAGCAAGACAGAAGGAAAGACTGCGCAGATCACGAAGAAAGACAAGAGCGAGTGACATCTTTCTTCTAATAACAGAGAAGGTCCCTTCCAACAGCACTATCCTTCCACAGCTCTCTCTTTTTGAAATACACGTGTCACTGCAAAGTGACAAATAGCACATATTAATTAGGTACTAGACTGGGCGAGATTGCTGTTATTAACAGGGAAGGGGAAGGTCGGATTTAATTGCCTGTGACATCAAAGTCAAGTGACTGGTATTTCAAGCATCATTTAAAATGTTTGATATGGAAGCCATTGTTCTCACATAAAGGAGCGTCTAAAAATACAAAAGGAGAATGATGGGGAGCAGAGACAGTGCTGAGGCGGTTATCTGCAGCCTGACTGCTAATATCACAAGGGCTGCTCGCGAAATGACTGGCTTCTAAAGGAAGAATCTGTTCCTTTTAGTTCAAAGCTGTTTTCTTGCATCCTTGTAGGGTTTGTGTGGTTTATGTTTGATCTTAAAAACATATTTTCGTATTAAAGTGCAAATTTACTCTGCATTGTTAAATTGAATTCGGAAATTTTCTTCTACGACTCCATGATCGATCAATTTACCGTCTTACGGTGGTAAATCTGGATTTTCCTCAAAAAAAAAAAAAAAAGATGAAGAGATTTCTCCCAGGGGGAAGGTGTGCTGATGAGCTGAAATTATGCGGCTGGAAAGGATATTAATAATATTGTACGTTTACCTTGAACTTTTAATTATTACAAAAGCGTGGCGAGCTCGGCAATTAGACATAAATAAGTGCATCACTTTTAGTGTACAATTAGGTTGATGGCACTCATGATGGGGATTACAGAGATACGGTATGAACCGGCGGCGGTCTGGCTAATGATCGGGAGGGGCCAACAGTGCAGAGAGCACCACGCGGTTAGTCGTCCGTCGCCATGGCAACAGCACGCTCGCACTCTGTGGTCCCCAACCCTAAAATTAGTGCTGAGGTGCGTGGCTCCGAAACGCATTCCAGGCTTGCCTTGACAGACATCCATTTGGCAAGCTGTACCAAAACCACCCAAAAAAAGAGATCACCTCCACCATGACTGTATACCAACACGAGACAGACGTGTGGAAAAAAGCAGCAGCGATAAACAGAAGAAAAGCTCTCTAGTCTGACTCGTAAGCACCCAGTTTGCAGTCGCGTTTATATGCTTTGGGGGCCCTTCACTCTAGTTGCTGTTTCGAACCCATCCACCATCTGCTAGCCACAACCATTTGGCTTTTATCATCAGTCCCAGACTGAGGGTTACAGGCCCCTCGAGGAGGAACTACAGTAGTCCATTCAAAAGCATCACATCATGAGCGTATCCATATTAAAGCGCAGTCTGCCCACGGCCGACGGTACAGTGAAGCCATCTTGGTCCTGTACCATCCTCGATTTATTTCCACGCTGATTTTATTCCGCTCTAAATGGAATGTTAATGCAAACACTGTCAGCGGCAGGTCTTTAGATGTTCCGTCTCATGCATATAACATAGCTTAGCGCTGCCTCCAGAGTCTGCCGTTCTATAAGACTCACCAGGTGCACAGCTCGGCAAATTATCAGATCAACAGGGAGGCGACTACAACATCCTGATGATCGCAGGACTGCGCACCACATCATTTAGAAAATAGCCTATTCGTTTTTCTTGCTTTTTTACCAGCATTAAAGATAATTTACTGACTTTCAACTTCTGATTTGTACCCAGAAACACTTAAGGAGTAAACCGCCAGCTGAGGTGCACGTTAGCGACTTCGAGTACGGCTGTAATGCTGAAGATGAAATAAGAGAAACTTCTTCACCTGACTGCAAAGTGTCTCGGAGCCTGTAATCTTACTTTTAAAGGCGCATCTAGCCGTTTTTTATCCTAAAATGAGTGATCAATCATTGAAACTGACTAAAAATTCTTAGCGATTGCAAATGCGAGGGGATTATAAGGGTTTATAAACTTCTGAAATAGATCAATCAAGAGCGTGTTGTCATGGCTAATGTCTCTTATTTGATCATGATGACTGACAGGATAAATTATGTTGTTTTAGAGTTAGCTGAAAACTCTTGCTTCATCAAAACCTGTTTGACTCGTTCAGAAGTAATAATTCATAACTGACTGTCTTTGGCTCAGCATGAAAAGTTATCAATCAGTATTAGCAAAAATGATACAAGTGTCAGTACTTTCAGATGAGTGGCATGATAAATATGGCAATAAGTGATGGTGCTTATCTCATTTTAAAGCAAAATAAAAATGCCAAACTGTCATTGTGTAGGCTTTCAATCAAATAATGAAATATAATAGAAAATGCATTTATGCAATGAGTTAAATTATATCAAATTTGGTTTATTGTAGTGTAAGACTGATATTTTGACATTACTAATCAATGTGCCTTATTGGCTGATGTGGGCAGTCTAGAAAAAAATAACCAATAACCTTGTGAATAGAAAACACAGTTTTTGTTTTACCATTGATTTACTGAATTTTGAGTAAATATTGTGGAATAAGATTAAAGTTATTTCTCAATAAAAAAAAAATGTTGTTCAAATATGATAACATAACATGAAATTTAAATTAAATGACAAACATTGCTCACACCATTTCCAAGAGACTGACCCTAAATTTACACTCTTCATTTTGTGTCATCCTTCTGATGGCCATGGGTTGGAGCTGTAATTGCACAAACAGCAACACACACACACGTTCACATCATGGCCTTGTAAGGAGGGGTACAGAGAGTAAATACATATTGATAAGTTGCTGTGGTGGTCCCCAACAGAAGCGGTCCCTCGACGAGTCACAGATTGGAATTCTAATGAGTGGGATTACCAGAGCACCCCCCTATCCCCAACACACACATACACATCACCCCTGTGTGAGTGCGCCACGACACCGGGCTCTGCCCCGTGCGGACGACAGGAAGCCGAGTGCCGGTGAGGAACATACTGACGTTAATTAACAACATCTGACACAGATGCTACGCTTGTACTCGCACAAGAGGTGGTCCGGCACATTATTAAATTTTGGGTTATTTCCTTTCATTTGACACCCCCATTTCCACTCTTTCCTCAACTCTCCATTTTTAATCTTCTTGACACACTGTCCTCTCGGTCCATCAGGGATGCAGGAAGCGAACAGGCTTTCGACGCAATTAGGCTTTTGCTTAATTTTCAATAAACTGCTCTTTTGTAACGTCCTCACCGTGTTATTTGCACTCTCACCTTCATTTGCTCCAATCTGTTTAAATCTGTGATCTTGAAAATATTGTGACATAAAACCTAACTGTCAGGACACATATGGTGAGCTTTCAACCTCGGGGCTCCATATGAGATGTACAGCTAGTCTAGAGATAATTGACCTCTGGAGATGGAACAGATATTGTACAGTAATACTAAAAACGGAGCTGCAACGAGGACAACCTTTCCTGTCAATCCATCAGAAGGTGCTGAAACAAAAGGACCACGGTTGAACTCGTTATTACACCATACCTCCGTAATTAACCCCAACCTTCTACTGTTGTTACACCATGTCAGGGTGAGGAGAGCGATAACATATGTTTAATATCTCCTGCAACTAATCAAGGGACCAAAAACTGAAATAGACGTGTGATTCGACGCGTTGTCTGTAAACGTGTTGATAAGCAGCACATATGTCAAATAAAGATTTGCAGGGATCCAGAAATCTTGAGTGTGTGTGAGAGAGAGAGAGAAGAGAGACGTGTAGTACTACTAACACTCAAATCAGTGCAGTCTAGGAAACAAAAACGTGCCCACGTGTCTGATCGTTGAAAGGAAAAGAACCCAATGTCACCGATTCTTTATGCCTTTTCTCTAAAATGGGCAGTGACCTAAGTTCCCTCTTGCCCAGTCTTGTTAATTACCCTCATACATCACGTCTTAAATGCCACACCATTTACCTGCTGCGGGTTGGGCATCCTGTGCACGCCGGACCCGCAGAGAGCTGGACCGGCTGATGGAGATGAGATGCATCCTGAGCGCAGCATCAGGACCGGCGTCACTACGGGAAAGTCACCGCAGAGGTCAGAAAACAATGACTGCTGAAGTGCTCCTCTGTGCACTTAAAACTACTAAATGTCTGGAGGTGCATGAAGCTGGTGTATAGTGACATTTTGATATGCTATCTATCAAATGTATGTTAGATGACCTGAAATGTCTGTTTTTGGCCCAACTGGTGAAATTATGTTGCAATATACTATCAGCTTTTGTTCATGTAAGTGCACAAATAGCCATGGCTACTTTTGATTTTGCTACAGAGATGTTAAACAATGAAATGTGAATAATTTGGATAGGTAAATATGATAAATCATTTGAAAATGCCATGATCTTCCAGCGGTCTGGAAGGCAGAAGGGGTGGGGCAGCTGGAACGTTATGCTGCCGCCACCTGCTGGTAATCTCTTTTGATTTCTCCCCCTGTGTGGCCACTTAAAAAACACCCCCAGCCGCTCTCTCTCTCTCTCTCTCTCTCTCTCTCTCTCTCTCTCTCTCTCTCTCTCTTTCTCTCTGAATTTACCATCAACAGCCTCAGTATCCTACAGAAACCGTTGTGAAAGGAAATGTATTGGTTTTATTTCTTGTTCACATTCCAATTCGGCTGCAAATTAACTAATACAAATAAGAGATTTTACTTTATACATTCATTGAAATAATTAATACAAATATTGGTTAGTCGCTTATTGTAGAAATGCATACACTGCTATGCGCTATTGCATATTTTTAAATATATTTACAGTGTTTGCAAAACAGCGTTGAATTAGTACAGACCAAACCGCTAAATGTGCAGACATTAAAGCAAAATGTATAAAATTGTGTTATGTGTTATCTGTTTTCCATTTTATACAATTACACTATTTAAGATATTTAAAATTACGTTTGGAAATCTTCCGTTCAGCTTTCGAAATCTGACTGCAGTGACCTCGTGTGATATTTGCATAGTGAATTTCGATTGGTCGTCTTTCTTGATTTATTTGCATTCTGACATTTGATTGGACTTCCTTGCCACTGTAAAACATTAACAATTAAATAAATGTGATTTATTTTAGGTAGCCTGTTTTTACAGTCAAATGTAAGTGTAATTTTGTCAAAATGTGATGGTGTCAAAAACATAGTAATGAGTAAGGCAATATTTCATTTTAATTATTTGAATTAACGTAATGCCAGCTGACTAAAATAACTGAAAAGTTTAAACTAAAAACTGACGAAATAAAAATGAGTAGAAATGATGTGAAAGTTAAATAACTGTAAAGGTTGTTTTTATGATGTGTATATAGCTAAATGTTATGTTGGCCTCAACTTACCGAAAATGCCTGCAGGGAATACAAATGTAAACGAAATGATTAATTTATATCAATTGCATTAATTCAAATTATTTCATAATTCGTTAAAAATCATATTTTAAAACATCTTTTGATTAACGGCTTATCATAACACCATAACGTGCACTTCTGTTGTGGACTTCTGCTTCTTTTAAATGATTTCTGCAAGCCGTCGCTCTCAAAATTTCCCACCATAATAATCAGATTTTTAAAAGCGAGATTAGGCTTGATCTTTTTAAAGGGCTACAGCTGCCTGGACTCCATGCTGGTGAGCGGTGGTCTCAGACTGGTGGAGGTGGCATTAGTGCCCTCAGTGGTGCAAAGGGGGGCTCAAACCAGACAATGCTTCTCCAGAAACTGTGTCTGTATACCTCTTGTTTAAAATGACTGTGGGGTCTGGAGATTTCCTGCATGTGAGGCACAACGCGGATCAGTCATACGGTTGCCATATAAAAATGTATATTGAAATGAATTATTCACCGCAGATTGGCTGCAGCCCTAATTGATAAAAGAATGTGTTTATTTAAACTGACGACTTTTCATTGCTTGTCCATTGTTCTCCAGAGGGCCCGTCAAGGTGAGATGAGACAGGGGCCACTCATTCTTCATGAACAAAAGGAACAAATGAATGCGCACACACTCCCTAATGGTTTTCCCGTATACTTGGGTCCACGGGAGATAAGTCTAACAAAATTAGTATGCAAAAGTGCCACTCTCTTGAGGCCTATAATTTTCTTTGCAAATGATTTCCGTTTTGAGGATGAAACAAACACGACAATGCCGTTGTAAGCGCTGGTTCAGGATGTGTGCGTGCCTTCAAGCTCCTAAAAGAAGAAGTTAACCCTCATCAGCAGGTGGTTGTGGAAAGGAGAGAAAGACAAACAGAGAGAAAGGAAAAAAAAACTAAAAGCAGAAAAGATTCTGCTCGAGTCCAATCATATTTAGTTGATTACATTTGGCATAATGCCCCGGCGAAAAGGGCCCACGGAATCCAGAAGAGCCGTTGCTTTGAGAGAGGCTTGCACCAGTTCTTCAGCTCCATGCTGTGCCATCTTTTTCATCAGTTAACTTAATTAAACATATATCCACCCGAGACTGTTCTCATATTCTTTACCAGTTTAGCTTTTGTTAACTGACTGTCTTCAAACAGTCCCTCAAGAGTAAAACGCTGTTATTTACATGAACTTTTGTTAGAAAAACCCTGGGTAGTTTTCTACTGTATTGTGTTTTATTCTTCAAGTCTTGCTAATATATCCTCAATAGCTGCTAACTACTATTGCAATAATAACAATAATAATAATTTGTTCATATTGTATTAAGTATTCGTTATGTTATTACAAATCATAATAATAAAATATGTTTTAAATAATAAGGATTCGTATTTTTTCCTAGTTATTTAAAAGGCCATAATATTTATTTAGGTACTTTATGTAATTATTAAATATGATTTTATCATATGTAGAAGGGCACTCACTAATTGTAATATATGAATAATTTATGTAGTCGAATCTCTAAACGCCTCAAGTTTGCTGTACCACATTTTAATGCACCATGTGAGGGGAAAAAAAGGTCGCAAATTCGCAATCTTCGTACCTATTATTTGATATAAACATGAACGTTATGTCCGTGTAAGTGAAAAGCGTGCACGTGTGCGTTTATTAGACCCAGACTCTTTGAATGTTAATTGCGCCGTTTCCCTATCATAAATGCGCGTATAAATCACAGCAATGTATAACAATCCTCTGCCTGTATTTTTACGTTCCTAACGTGGTCTGCAGTAGCTCTCCTTCTCAATAAATCACGTACTTACTTCCCGGGAGCTTCCTGCTCTGTGGTGAAGATTAGGACCCCGTGCCTTACTGAAAGCCAGGAGCAGTTTGAAATTATCAAGCGTTTAAACACATCACAGTTCAAGTTATTTTATGCACTTCTAGCGCTGTGCATTTAGCTTTACTTTGTGCCAGAAATCTCTTGCTTTTTTCCATTTTTATTCTAAGAATGGCTGAAATTTTAATATAGTTTTTGTGCATAATAATTACAACATTGATATTATAGTGTTTTTTTTTCTTTCTTTTAATATGGTATTGCTCTATATTATTTTATTATATAAAACTGTAACAACAAATATCATTACTACTACTAATATACACATATTGTCCTAATATATCTAATAATTATATATCTAATAATTCATTTTGTAACATCTGATATCTTTCCGTCTGACGGGCCATCAAATAAAACATAAATCAGTCCCATGTGCGTCAAAAACCTGAACATTAAAAAACCGTCTGGACATTGATGATAATTAATATTAACAAGTAGGACAATCTGAGACCAACATCTGGCAACATAATGCTTAAATGCTTAAGTGAATTTGCACAGAACAAATATGTTGCCATTTTCAAATAATAAGATTTGTTATGTAAATATTTTACGAAACTCAAATCTGTTCTCCTTGCCTTATTTTTTTTCCCATATACTTTACAGTTTAGTTTTTATTAAAAATGTCTTTATTAACTTGTGTAATAAATGTTCAAAAACCACATGTTAGTTTGCTGTTTTTAATCATATTAATAATAATAACAACAAATGGATACTTGTTTAATGTAAAAAGTATATATCTATCTATCTATCTATCTATCTATATATAAATCTATCTATCTATCTATCTATCTGTCTATCTGTCTATCTATCTATCTATCTATCTATCTATCTATCTATCTATCTATCTATCTATCTATCTATCTATCTGTCTGTCTGTCTATCTATCTGTCTGTCTATCTGTCTGTCTGTCTTTCTTTATTTCCTTCTATTTGTCTGTCTGTCTGTCATGTAATTTTAAATTAAATTGATTTCACTTTCTCTCAGTTTATCTGGGGGGGGCAAATATTTAAGATTTAAATATTTTAACAGCTAAAAAATTGCAGGTAAACATTAAAGAGCCCATTTAGTCAACAGCTAACAGTAACACACTGGTGTTGAGTCTATTGAGAATTCACTTAAATTCACTGGTATAGATGGATGAGAGCATAATTAGTCAAAGATGAGGCTAAAGCAGGACATATTTGAATAGTTTCCTCATTAACCTTGGCTTGGAAATGTAGCCTACATTGTGCCATACCATCTTGTGCTACATTAGTTTTAGTGGCAGTCTGCGAAGTGCTGCTCTCCCCTGGTTATGGAGGGGAAAGTAATGCATGGGGACTCATTTCTGCATGTGTCTGTGTCATAACCCAGGCCAGGGTGTCATATTCCTCTCCTCCCTCATCTGGCCCAGCATGGGAGCCCTAATACACACATCTCCGTGCAGTGCCTCTCCAACTAAATGGACGGATTTGCACATTTCCTGAGCCGCTCACACCCAATTCCCTCTCTCTGTTAATGCCGGTTAATTTTTTACAAATAATGCCTGGGCAAATCAGTCTTTCGAAGTGTTATATCATTTATTGCGAGGACTTCTGTGAACTTCTTTTTGAAAAATTAATGCCTTTAATTTTGGTTGATGGCAACATCAGCACAGCTCCGTAAATTGCAGTTTAATGAGATTTTGCTACAGGGGATAATCTGCTACTGACAGAAAAACATCTTGAAAACATCTGTAGACCTATGATTTCACTCTGACGATTAAACCCCCAACCCCCCGCGTCTCAGAGCACTGAGCAAGAAAAATGGTCAGTTTAAAAAGTTACACTCCGCCATCTGACCTGATGGAAACGACTTGGAGGAAACTTGACGCTGTTTTACCTCTGATTTGTCTGTGTAATGAACGTCTTGGTGTTGTTTGAGAGTTAACATCCAGCTATCTTTGCCTTGCTGTGGGAGTCTAGCGGCTAACATAATGAGCAATGTTTTATATGAGTCCTAAATGAGCAATCTGCTCCACTAACCCAAGCCTGTAGATGGGATGTAAGGTTCATTACCCTCAAGTGGACAGCATCCTAATGTATCCTGCCCTACGACTAATATCATCATGAGTCAGAGCATGTACAATGACATCCTTTTGAGGATTGTTTGTTAGCAGAGGTCAATGGGTACTTGGCCAGATACCCTAGGCATATTGTGAGTCGACTAATTTGGAAAGCATTGATGGTAAGAATTGGTCAAGATCCTGCCAAGAGGTCAGCCTTCTTCACACCTGCCATTGTGCTTTGCTTCGACTGTCGAAGTTAGTACTGCTTCCTTCTTAGACTAATGCTGTTAACACATTTCATTGCAAGGTTTTATAAAGTTGACATTGAAACAATGACTTTGAAACCTGCACGATCCTGTTGCCTATTAATTAAAACATCAGCATTTCAATTTCAGTTTCCGTAAACTTGTTGGCTGCGCTGTGACATTTGAGTAAGCACAGTCAAGGAGGAATGTACACCCACGTCCCTCTCCTCTAAAGCTCATGCGCTCCCAGGACTCTGCAATGTAGATTACTTCCTCCAGGGAGTCTGGAGAGAATCCCAATCCTTGCAACTTTTCCAGTGAGCAGACAAATTTGGCCCACCTCCAGCAAAAATAGACCATATCATGCAGAGAGTAAGCTATGCCAGAAAGCCCAAAATTATATCTGACACGTTGGGTCACATCAACTTGTTTTTAATGTGTCTCACTCTCTGTCTCTCGCTCTCTCTCTCTTAGAGAGAATGTGAATCTGTTCATTTCAGCAAAAAAATGACATAGTCTCCCATTGAGTGAGACCAATTGGAAATTTACAAATGCACTTTAAATACCCACTTGTGATTATTCAAGAGATATTCATTTTTTGGGTTTCATTCCCTAATTGTTTCATATGGGATCCGCTCCTTGATGTAAACCCAGAAACAGTGGGTATAAGCGAGAAAATTACAGAGCAACGTATTACAGGAAGCAGAAAAGAAATGCTCTGTGATTTGAGTTTTTCTTTGAAGACCACTCTAGAAATTCCTTACATTTATGGTTGCATCTTTATTTAGTGATGGAATTGATTCTGATGAAGTCCACCTGCAATCCTTTCACCCCAGTGAAGACAAAGACACATAAACAATTGTTCAGTGGAGAAAACTCTTTTGACAACACTCTGATGCGATATTCAAGAAGCAAGATAAATCAAAAATAGAGCTTTTTACATTTTATTAACCAACCCATACTCTACTCTATTTCAAAGCTCAACCCATAAAGCTTTGTTCTCCGAAGTGACTTGCCACGCCATCAGCAGTGATTGGTGCCACAACCGATGCCAGGAAGAGAGCATTGACTCTGCAGGGTTCTCCATTTTCAATGGCGTGAATGGACACCTCTTGTCTAGCGATGCCACTGCTGCGCTCTTTCAGATGGAGGCACATGTCACACCCAGACTCATCATGCCAGCCACCAGCAGAGAGGCCAGGGCACAGTGCCCATGACTACTCACAAAAAGCGAAGTTCGGCAGCAAAGACCTAGATGGAATAAGCGTAGTATCATATTTATAATTAGTTTGATAAAGTTGGGATTCCCAGAGCAAGAGAACGAGCCACTGATTTTCAGCTTGTTTGTGGCATCATTGTCATTTCCAGCCCGATCTCACGGCAATTTGTACATATTTTACGAGGTGGCTAATTCTTACGAATTCGTATGAATGACCTACACCTAACCCCGCCCCTAAACCTACCCGTCACTGGGGTTTAGACAAATCGTACGAGTGAGGTCGTACGAATTCGTACGAATTAGCCACCTCGTAAAATATGTACGAATTGCTGTGAGATAGAATGCTGTGAATTGCTGATCATTTCCCCCTTGGGATTAGTCAGAATACCCATTGGTTGGTTGTTCTGGTCAACTGAACTAGCGAATGCTGAGCCAAACAGGCCTGTGAAGCCATATTTGTGGCAATCTGCTCCAGTCCTCGCAATCCAGAGTGTTACGTGATCAGCTCATCAGCACCAACAAGCCACTTCCTAATCCTTAAAATGCACAAGCCGGACGCGGAAACCGAGAACAAAATTCTCGCATGCACAATGGCATGTATCGGAGACTGTGTGATTATAAGCACCAGGGAGTTTGCCTTCCCTTATTCATCCACAGTCCCGTTTTGAAGAGACCAGATCCAGGGGTGCCAAATTAAGCGGAGTGCTGATCTGTGCTGGCTGCATAGAGTAATGAGCAGGCCCAGAGGATATTTGCAGGGTCACACAAAGGAGTTGGTGTGGAGTGGCAAAGAAAATCGGGCGTACAGCAGGAAGCCGAGCAACTAAATTCTGCAGGCCATCCTCATCTGCTGTCATCAGCGAAACGAGCTCTCCATCCCATCAACAAGAGCTTGGCTAGGGGATGGGTCTCGTAGCTGTTTTCCTAGTATTTACCTTATGCCGTGGACCCGTAGAAAACCCCTTTTGGGTTGTTGTGTGTTCAGCGACTCTGAGAAAGGGAAAAAATAGGGAAAGCAAGAGTAATGAGATCCTCGGAAATTGTAACAATTTCAGGCCATTAAGATTTAACAGCATTACACTGCTTCTCTGTCTGGAATCTTTGAGGCCTGGTCCGGTTTAGATCCAACTAAGCCACGCAAGGCATTTATCACAAGAATCATTGTAAACCACATTTTCAACACTCTCTCTGGCAAGCCCAACAAAGAGCCATTTTACATCGCCACCATGACTATAAAGCGAGTCCTACTGTTTTCCCAACGTGGGGTATAATGGAATTAATAACGTCGACTGCGCATTTGCCGGGAATTCCCATGAGGCCTTGCAGATTTTTATAACTCCGCAGTGTAATGCTAAGGGTTCGGAGGGGAAGATTTACTGGCTGCGAGAATCTAATGATACCGAACACTGACTTTGCGATTGCTCCAGCCAGCTAGTTTGCATGACAATCTGGATAACAATGGCCCTTTTCAGATTAAGTGTGTGGGGGCTTATTATGATCGCTCTTTGTTCTAGCTCCTTTACACTCTCCAAATGTTGATGTTGTCTGATATCGAACGGCTACGTTGGAATAAGCGTACCTTGCTTCTCCCAATATTTGACATCTGAGTCGTTTGTGCTAAATTTAATTACTTTAATGTTTATTATACTGTCCATAAAGACGTTTAGATGTTCATATTTCCTTTGTGTTGTCGCAAGCAATTATAGGTGCAGCCATCTATTTACTTGATGAATACTCTCTTATTCTCCACTTGCTTGATAAATAAGGAAATAAGTCAACGCTCCACTTTATATTCAGTAATTAAAGTGAAAAATATAGTCACAATGCAAATCCTTAATTGGACTCCAAGAGAGAGATTCAGAATTTCTCTTTAATAATAAGAGATGACTGGGGACAAAAAAAAGCAAGCTGAAATGTGACTCTGGAAGTTCAATTAATCAAGAACAGAAAACAACCAATTTAGCAAAGAGCTGTTCATTCTGGGAATCACAGGGCTCAGGTAATGTTCTTTTAATCATCTCTATGTGACATTATACTTTTCATGTCACAACAGATGAGTGAAAAAAAAATACATTGCATTTGAGGAAGATAATATCTCTTATGTTGCAAAAAGTGTCTGTGTTTAATATATGATTTTAAAGCATGACAGCTAAATGTCTGCCTCTCTGACAGTGCTGAGGTAGCAATGGTGAACATGGCCATGGAAATGAAGTGTGGGGCTTAAATTATTATTTAAAACAAATATGAATAGTTTATATTTTTAGATGTAGATTGTGAAATGTAAGTATTTATTTTACTCTTCATTTATATATATATATATATATATATATATATATATATATATACAGGTATATATGATTTTAGAATCTTAGACACTAAACTGAATTCCACACCATCTGTGAAAGGCCTCAGTCACACCTGCTCTGAATGCTTTTTCACCATGTCCAGAAGCTTCAGTCAGCTGAAAATGCATTCTGAGAGACTTCACTCATTCAATAACCAATTAAAGATTTGAATTACACTTAAAATCTATGGTATGAAACATTATTAAATATAGGGTTCAACCTGGCATAAACGTTTTAGTATTTACCACTCATTTCAAAGTCAGCCTTTAATGTTTCTTCCCTCTAGACGGCACAAAACAAGAGGAAGTGTCAGGGAATGCCGAATTCGGTGAACTCGCCGGACTCTAGCTGTGCGCCGACAGTACTGGAGCCAGTGCGAGAGAAGAGCAGCGGGGCTTGCCCTCTGCCTAATGTATCTCTTTCAGAGTGGGACAGGCACAGGCCTTGGCTGTACCCTGCTGGGACCTTCTGAAACCAGAGACTGTTGAAGTGAACGTCTGCACTGTCCAGCCAGTCCACAATGTCTTCCAGCCTCTCTGATGCTCCAAATGTGCCCTGTCGCACAGAGATATTTCGAACAGTCTGGTCAGCCAGGCTGCAGTCCCCCCCACCCCTCCGTTCTGACTCCTCCAGACCAGGGCACGGACCACCCTGGGCTGGTCAGCAACCCCTGCTTACACCTGCCATAAAACTTAAAAGCTCCAGTCCCATCCTAAGGCTTTGAAGTGTTCAAAGCGTAGCTCCCTGACCTTTGATGCAACTTTGGCCGCAACACATGTTTGGCGCACCACGTATAAAGCAAACCTCTCTTAGGCCTCGGCCCACGGCCTGTTGGTTTACATGTGTAAGATGCAGGAGCCCATGCATGGCAGCCATGCATACCCATCATGCTGTTCCCACCAGCGAAGGGGGCCCTTGAGCGGGAAAAGAAGAGGGCAGGAAGGACTGGCCCCTACTGACCCCCTCATGTGTTCACCACTCATCCATACAAACCAACCCAACTCCCATCCCCCCATTCTCTCAGTCTTTACAAACTACATATATCATGCTTCATACGCCAAAAAGCGCTTACTGACTTCAGGAGGCATTGGGAAGTGAAATCAAAATCAATGAAAACCTAATAGCATGGGCCTCTTACACGACTAAGAGAGTAACAACGAAATTTTATACTGAAGAATCAATTTTCTTGGCTAGAAGAGCTGTTTTGTCTGGCAAAACACTGAAACGCATGTAGTGTTTGTGCAAATCATTGATTCAGGATAAACTTTCTACGATTTGTGTCCCTACAAACAGAAGGGTCTGTAATTCTCTGGCGGATCAAACAATAAAGCATTATTTGCAAGCCTGACTTGTCTAGGTTATATGAGGCATTATACATCTGCATAAATACTGGGGCTCATAATCGCATAAGGCCCGATTATACTACCTTGCTCTGTAAATGTCAAACATAGCACTTTGATATACTGTCCACCTCAGGGTGCATACTTTTACAGCCGGAGTGACAGTGTCATAATGACACAATGCCAACATGGGCTATAAATGCATGGAATTGTATAACACCATTCAGATTCTTTAAGCTCACATGCGCTCTGAGCTGTAAAGGCCTGTGGTAGGTGTTCTCACATATAACATTTATAACATTTTGGCCAGTGAATAAGACTGTGTAATTTAAATACTTGTAGGTTCAAATGTGTGGTATTAACAAATTGTTTTTAATTTGGCGTTAACAAATTATTAAATATAAAATATTTAAAATTACAAAATTGTATATCAATGCAACAGACTGAATCTGATAACGTGCAAAATATGAATGCGGAACAACATTTCCTATAAGTCAGACAGCAATTCATCCACTGCATGAGATGCCATCCATGATGCTTTGTATACACACACGTATGATCATCTATGATTATTGCACTTCTGCTTACATGCCCAACTTTGCTTCTACAGTTTCATAATCCTTTACTGGAAATCTCCATGAGTTTCAGGATTGGCATGTGCATCTCGGGGCAACTGAATGTCTCAGACAAATGCTGACTTGGCTGAGACAGCAGCTCCAAATGCTGTGAGCTTTCTTGAACTACGACCTTTGGAACGCACAGTCAACAAAGATTGCAAGATATTTCTGCGAGAAATTCAGTTTTGCGCATGTCTCAATTCTAGTGCATCACTGAGGCAGTCAAATGGTCATGGCGTTCACACATAAACCCGATGGAATGGTTGTGCACAGCAAAACTCATCTATTATTCCTCATTCCTCATCTCCAGTGAATTTATAAAGATTAGTTGTTATTCTACGATTACATTGCTTTTGGACATTTAAATAACAAAAGCGCCTTCTGAATTTGTGTGATAAAGTTGGCAGCACAATCTTGCTGTTTTCCATTAGATGGTGTGTTGTTTTGAATAAGTTGCCTTCTGGGAATTAGACTGGGCTTGAGCAACACCCTGCAATGAGCATTACTATGGCATAACAGTACTATAACAGTATGGGCGCGAGTCAGTTCAGTATGGCTGTCAACACCTATGTGTCTGCTGACATGACAAGCCCTTTAAACTGTGACGAGCATAAATCAAGAGGCCATTCTGAAACAACAGGGTCGTATTCTTCCCCTGTCGTGCGTGGACCTCCAGTCCCTGCATGGGGCACCATTCCAGGCCTGGCTGGAGCGGGGCGCGCCTGAGGAGTGCCATACGGAACCAGGCACCACACGTCTTCTCCATCAGTGTAAATTCTAAAACCTGCACAACAACGTTCAACAAGTCATCACTGCTTTAGTATACCTGTCACTGCTGTTCAGGGAGTGCACGATTGTTGCTATTCATTGTGCCCACAAGTCTCAAACACCCACCCGCTCCTACGCCCACCGCTGCCATGAAGGCACTCTGTGGTAGACTGACTGCATGCTTTTTTGATGACATTATTATGATTTTATTTCAGAAGAGAAAATTAGATGACCATTTTTAAAAGTCAATTTAAAAGTATATTTTAATAATTTGATAGGTTTGCTGAGCGGAAACCTGATTACAAATCTTCATTATAGCCTACTCCGAAAAGTGAATCTCACACGTTTGCTTGCATCTAAATGGGGGCATTACATAGACTTTTAATGTTTTTATGTACACACACACACTATATATATATTATAAAATAATCCTAATCCTAACCCTACCCCTCACAGAACATTTTCAGCATTTTTACAGTTTTAAGAAAACTTTGTTTACTTTATTTTTATACCAGTTTTTCAAATGAGGACATCGCCAAAGGGAGGTTTTTGGAGATTTTGTCACTTTTGGGTACACATTTGTCCCCATAACACGTTTAAGTAGGTACAGACACACAGACACACACAAATGTCCTGAGTAATTAATTAAGCTAAACATCTCATTGTTGTCATTCTCATAAAATGTTGTGGTTTATTTTAAATAAGGCACTGCGTCATTATTATTATTATTATCATTTTTAAACTCATCTGATCATATTCAGTAGATTTCATGTTGACACAGAATGAGTATTGCTCCACGATATATGCTCGGTATCTGGCCAGTTTTCAGTAGATTTCATGTTGAATGCAGCTGAGGATTTTACTCTGTCCTTTTATCTCCCCGTGAAACTCTTGAAACTGTGTCAGGCAGTTAAATTGAGCATGGAAAATACTTTGTGTTTGTTTGTTGGTGTTTGTTTGTACCCAACCGCATTACCATTAAGTGTTCTTGTACCTCATCAAGCATTAACGCAAAGTTCCGAGCAAATGGAAACGCGGGGATCACAGATAAATTAATATAATAAATTATAGCCACGGGAATTGTATGCGGCTACATGAACATTAGCATTATGTGTAATAATTAAAATTTATTTTAATAAAAAAATTCGTTAAAATGTAGGCTAAATGAAAAGTCATTATTAATAAGTGGGCTGCAATAGCTATTAAAATATTAATTATTATTTAAATAGAGGATCGAGCCCACATACTATTTTTTTCTTTTTTTTTTCTTTTGGTTTCTAAGCAGATTTTGAAGGCTCCGTCTAACATGACTCATACATTATTACCAATAACTCACTAACTATTCATGCAAACCATGTTGACTTGGACCAGAGATTACACGGCCTGCTCTTTTGTGTGTACATCCGTCACTCGGTTCTCCTGGAGGGCTGTTTTACTAAGACATTGTGAACTCCACTGACAGTCTCTTCACTGGAGGAGGTGAAGGCTGAACATCCCTCTCTGTTCTTGTGCACTGAGCTGGCTGCGGTCAGTCTATCTCGGTACAATGGTGGGCCGGACAGCTGTTGTGGTCCGACAAAAGGTTCAGTGCTGTTTACTTAGCAACGAATTAAAGACGCATGTGTTACAAACCTGCACATGTAGGATAAAACGCCTTGGAGAAAAATATACCATGCGAGTTGAGTTTCAAGATATGTTTTCTCATTATATTCCATTCGTATTCACATTACGTGGGTAAACAAACAAACAAACAAACAAATAAATAAATATATGAATGAAAATTGCTATTTTAGTTATTTGGTAAGAATTGCTATCTCATTTAGACTATTTTCGATTTATTTATATTTACATTTAAATATATGTTACTGATTTATTAAGCAATGTGTATTCATTGTGTTACCCTAAAACGTTTAAATGTGTATACAGTTGCACTTAGTCTCTCTCTCTCTCTCTCTCTCTCTCTCCACTGAGGGTCTATGACTGCTTTGGCTGTTCTTAGGAGAATGTCCTGGAAACGGGGCTCAGGCGCCTTTCCAATTCTTGCCAAGTACTTAAAAGTCAACATCGTCTATCTTTGATTCACAGACGCATCCACGCTCCCAAGAGCTCACCCTTTGATCTCTTTCATTTTTTCTCCCTCCTGTTTCTACACCAGATCTGTTATGCGCTAAAATTCTTTGGTTTTCCATAGAAACATCTCCTTTCCCTGGGAATATTGATGTTTTCTTCGTCGCGGGGGTTATGATATGGTGAATCAGAATCTCAAAGCCACGGACAATGGCAGTATTCATGGTCGCTTTTTTGTCTTTGTCTGGTTTTGTCTTGTTGTTCAAACCCCTCGTTTCTCAAATGAATACAAATATTGTTTATTCTGTTGATGTCCACGTTCTAGTCACTTCAGCTGCTTTTCAACGTTTCAACTCTTTGTTGGAGCAGCAGGTTCTGTACACTGGAGAGAATATAGACTTGAAGGAGGCCTCTTTCTTTCTTTCTTTCTTTCTTTCTTTCTTTCTTTCTTTCTTTCTCTCTTTCTTTGGAAATCTATACATAAGCATGTCATAAAAATCGTTAATTTTCCATATAAGGCAAAATGTTTCACTTATATAATCAATGTGTTGTGGAATCATATTGTGACGTGCGAGCGGAACGCTTAATTTCCCTCAGTAAGCCATGGCAAATTCATATGCTCTATGAATTAAAAAGAGCCCTTTCCCGTCTTCTTTCTTTCCAGCATTGACATATCTGCTCCAGCACACTTTCACTCCCCATTGTCATCGTGTCACCCCAACAATGTTCATCTCCTGGACACCAATTTTAGAGTTCTTTGATCTATCAAGTGAAAAGAACAAAGTTATGGAGAGAAGGGGCTTTTGTGTTCCGGCTTTTAGATGTTCTTAATATTACTGGACAATGTGGAAAACCAGATAATTGATGATTGATGTCATACAGTTTAAGAATTTTTCAGCGGAGTTTCAAATTATGCACATCTAAGATGAACCATTTGATGAAGACAGATACACTAGTAAAATTACACAAAGTCATTGTAAAAGTAATTGTAAAGTCAAAATGAACTTTTATTATGGCTAATTTGATCCCGAAATTCAGAGATTCATCTGGTCCCCGTTGGCCAGCGCGTTTAATATGGACCATACATTAATTTCGAGATGCGGCTTTTATATGTCTAGTGTCAACTTTCATGGCTCTCTGTTTGAATTACATGAGCAATCATCAAGTAACCTCCCTCCTCTCTCTCTCTCTCTCTCTCTCTCGCTCTCTCTCTCTCTCTCTCTCTCTCTCTCTCTCTCTCTCTCTCTCGGGCGCGCATCTCACAGTCTTATGCTCACTATCCTTTAAACATGCATTATTAAATGAAGCCTCTCTCTCAAAAAAAATAACAAACAAACAAAAAAAACGAAATGTTAAAAACCATCAATGATGGTAATAATAATAATTTATTTTAAACGTTTAAAATGTCAGAGAACAACGTTTACATTGTTGCAATTTAACTGCTAACCAAATCTACAAATATTAGTTTTATGTGAAGCGTTCATTAATGTCTAAATTTAATCGAACATAACTGGACTTGTTGCTGAACTTATTTCCAAAAAGGAACACAGTCTAATTGTACTTTTCAACTACCAAACATTCTGCAAATAGCCCAATACAAAATAGTTGTTATGTCCCCTGTTGTTCACGGGAATTTTCTTAAGTTAGCCAAAAGCGAGATAACGTTGACTTGACAGTATTATTATCCACAGCTGTTATACATTATCGGTGCTCTTCAAAAACTTTGACAAATAATGAAAAGACTGGACTGTATTTGCATAAATACACGTGAGTTAATTATATTTTTATTGATCTGTTGTTTTAGAACTCACCTTACGCTGCTTTACTTTCATTTTAGGGTGTTAGAGAACAAAATCTTCAGTCCACCCCCATTTAAAGGGGACACCTCACCAAATGTTTCAAATAAGTACATTTCTCATTTCCTCCAAAAATGTTAATAATGCATAATAAAATGATCATATATCATTTAAAATATTGGAATAGGTTCAGCATTTTTTTATCGAGTAGGCCTATTGGTCTTTTTTATTTCTTCTTAGCGCGTATATCGACTATAATTTATGATGATCATAGTCTATTTCCTAAAATACAGACTATCAACTATGATTCAGATGCCTGATATAGCAGTGGCGTTGCTATTTTTACATGCATTTTAACCACATGTAAATAACCCTGCCGCCTCTTCACAAAATAATCCTCGTCGATGAGCACACACTGTCTTAATATTGATTGAAAACAGAGACCAGACACAAAAACGTTTACAAACATCTAGAAGCCATTCACATCCACGGGATTCATTCTCAGTGCGAACATCCATCTGATGAAAAGGAGGTGCCAGGCCTGCGCGCGTCCTTTATAAAGACCGATTGTCATTTAGACAAACACTGGAGCACAACATAAAGGCAAAGGTCAAGTCCTTTTCCAGTTCAAGTGTGTGCTGATTCACCTACAGGTCGACGGGGCACCACTTCATTATCTCTCATAGTGTAAGTTTGAAGCCTGACGCTAAAAAATGGGGAAATGAAAGTAAAAACTAAGACATAATAATGGGTACATCTATTTATCTATCTATCTATCTATCTATCTATCTATCTATCTATCTAATTTACCACTTACAAGATACATTTGTATGGCAGCGGAAGGCACTGACCAAGCAACTGTAGGCTACTTTGCATCCCGTTGAAAAAAAAGAGCCTATGGCATTGTTGGTTTGGAAAATTATAATGTTAATCATGATATAATTTGCAAGCCATAAAGTCAAGGTCGCTCAGTGCATTGCATCTCTTCATACTGTACATATACATATATTTATACATAAATATGTATATATATATATATATATATATATATATATATATATATATATGAACTGCTATAATACCTTTTATACTTTGGTAAAATATGAATCAAATATGCACTGCATTGGCAGTATCTGTTTTTAATGGTTGCGTTCTTTGCAAGTTCAATTATAACTGTGAGGAGACAGACGGATTAAAGAAACAAGTAACACTAATTGCGCGGCAGGTATAACCAGGAGGTCCAATCTAGCTTCCCCTCTCTCTATTGAGTTTGTGTCGTCTTAATGAATGACAGGTAGAGCTACTTCCTGCTTTCACACGTGCAAAAATAGGCCTCTCTCTGCTTGCAGCCATGGACCCTTACTGGGCTCGGGAAACAATTGATTTTAAGCATATAGTTAATTATGTTCAAAAGGAAATCATCTTGGTCCGTCATAAGAACGCTTATATTAATCTCTGGTTTCCTTCTTGTCTCATGCAAGCAAATGCATGCATTTTCTGTGGTCAGCCATGTTTGTGATCTTTGGTTTTGTCCTGTTTTATCTATTTAAAAAATAAAATAAATGAAAAAATATAAAATAAAAATAAAACAAAATAGTTCTTACCTGGTCTCTTAGATCATTTTTATGTCAAAAAGGCCTTTCTTTGGTCCAGCCAGCGTCTGAAACTACACATTTTAACTAACTGTTAACACTGAATCTGTGCAAATAATGGAGAAATCTCAGACTATTCCTCAGTCCTCGTCTGTAGAGTTTCCTCAGCCACACAAAAGAGTATTATGAAAAATAGCCCAAGTCCAAAGAATGTCACAGTGGTCGACTTATTATTTAAATCTTTCATTATATGGGGAGAAAAAAAAAATCTTATAGAAACTTTCCTTTTGATGAATTAACTCGTGCACAACAGGAAAAAGTCTGGCTAGACATAATTCTGCCCTTTTTATGATGATTTGGGACTTAAAAAAGAAAGATCATCAGCTTTTGTGTCAGGATCAAGACGTGTAGATCCAGCATGTGGTAGCGGAAATGTTTTTGAAATGTCGGCGACAATTAAAACTAGATTTAAGTAATAAAAAAAAAAGTTTTGTTATTTGTGAACAACTCTATGAATTTCATAGATTAAAACCGGTAGCAATAATAATAATAATAATAATAATAATAATAATAATAGTCTTTTACCATTTCAAATCTTGACATTTATTTCATTCATTTTTTATTTTATTTTATTTTTATATTATATTATTTTGCCCATTTGTAAACATGACTTCTTTGTCTTGGTGCTGTCAAAAAAGAACAAAAGAAGTTGTCATATTGATAAGAAGATTAAGATGAGTTGTTTCATTAAAGTAAATCAGAAAAGGTTGCTACTGACACTCATCAGGAATTTCTTTCCTTCATCTACACCTTTAAATTTCCTTCAAGACAGACTTGAAAACGTGTCATTTGTCAAGTACAGAGAGTGCATATATCGAGATAACTTGTATTGTGTGTGTCTAATTGGAAAAGTCGATGTTGGAAGCCTAGCCACGCGTCTGTAGCTCTAAGAAAGAAAGAATGCCGGAGCGGAAATGAACTGCAGTTGAATGACACTTTACTTGCGGTGATTAATATTGATCCACACCCCCTTCAAGCGTTGTGCTTTAACAACACGCAGGTGGCTGTTGACATTTCACTCGGAGCCTCACCTCCAAAAAATACACATACACATAAATATCCTATACGAGCTAAATTAATAAATAAATAAAACAGCGCGAAAATTAGACAAAAGACACACACAACAACAATATGCGTAATTACAATAAAATTAAGACAATAAAAGTATACGTTATATTGAGAAAAAAAATCTTAATGAGGAAAAAAGCAACATGTTCACATAAATTAAAATATTTTAAGAAACACATTGGTATAAAAATAGCTTCGTTTTATTCCACACTAAATAAATAAATAAATATCTGGTCAAGTGTAGCTCTTTGTTCCTCTCAGGCTGTGGGTCATTGGTTTCGGGATCGTGTGTTGTTACCTTCAGCAGGTCATATAGTCACTGACAGCACAGATATAATGCTGTTTAATAGACCGTGATGATGCAAAAGACATTCAACTTAACAAAGATGTGTCAGAAATTCACATAATACCCCATATGTTCATTAGAGTGATCTCAGAGGGCTGTGGAACATTTCATTAATTTGTAATTTATGAATGTTTGACAAATATTACAGGGTATGTAAATATGAGAGGCGTAATGTCTTTTCTGCGGGAGATGAAGAAATGACCCAAAGACTGTGTTGCTGCTAGAGTGATCACACGAATTATTCCCCCTGCTCAAACTGTGCTTTCACCATGCACAGCACATTTCCGAGCCGTCGTGTGAAATAGTGCACATAAACCAATGACTTAAAACGTCACATTGGCAATGCACATTTGCATGTCTGAAACACGTTAGCCTACTATGATGCATGATATCTGATGCCTCATCTGTTAGCGCCTCTGTTTTCGAAAACTCGCAACATAGCATTATAAATTATATTCTATTCTATTCTGTATACTGTTTTTTTTTTTTTCACCTCAGTTCTCATTCCAGTCAGCTGGCTGTCCTATGCACTACTTACCTTAAATGTAAATTGATCTGTTCCATGGCGGGTGTCAGTGTTTCTATGCGAAGGCTCTTCCTCGCACAGCAGAGTTCTGAAACATGCCTCGTTCAGGTGACCAGAGGTCAATCTCCACTGTTACTCTCAGACTTCTGAAACCTGACACCTGCGGAAAGTTGCACAATCCAAAACCATTTTACAACCTGTTGCTGAGGCTGCTTATAAGGAAGGCAGTGACTAATATTAATAATAATAATAATAACAATAAAATCAGTTGGTTTAATGGTTAGGATATAATTTGATTGTTTCCTAGAGGTTCATGTCCGGTTAGTGCAGATGTTCAAACGGAAGCCTGTGGCAGCTTGTCTTATAGAAGTCCACCTCCTTACTGAACATATAGCATTACCAACAATTCTCTTGACCTCACACCATTTACGCCGACAGTTCAAATGAGTTAAAACCAGATGAACTGGAGTATTTGCCATTACAAGCCAACGCTGTCTTCCGGTCACATAGACTAAGAGTAAACCTGCTTTGGTTTTATGACACGGAAGAATACACATTTGCAGTTCGACGTCCCCATCTTACGGATATTTGGCGACAACACTTTCCTCTGCCTCAAACTTTAATAGCCGAAAAACGTTCTCGCCTCCCTTTCCCTTTGTCTACACAAACCGCCTCATATGTTGCTCATAATATGAAATATGAACCGCGAGATGATAGATTATATTTCAGAAATACTTAATCGCTGAAGGGCACATTCTGCAATTCATTATCATTTGCCCATGGTGATGATGTATGGCCCACTTAAATAAATCTGATACTCCCATAAAAACGATTTCATTATTTTTTACTTTTCATTATCATCATTACCCTATTGTATCGCACGCTTAATGCTGGAGCAGTTGCATTGATTGATGCCTCTTGTATCAGAGTATTAGGGGACTACATGGCCTATTGCCAGCACAGTTTTGACCATTCAGTTGAGGCATCTGGAGATTCAGGTGGACCATCCATAGGGAGCACTGAAAAAATGGAAATTCAGTTAATTTGGTTACTTTTGTTTGCATTTCAGTGTCAGTTTGTGCGATGATAGACCCCTCTGAATGCTGTACATTGAATTAAACTGTAATATATGTGAGTCCTTAAAGGAAACCCAACTGAGTTAACAATGTTTACGATATAGAGGCATTTCCCCTTGGAATATCAATATATACATATTTTCTTTTTGATTTGCATAAGCCTAGATAAAGGTAATATTTTCAGCTAAAACCAGAAAATCTAATAAAACATTCATAACAGCGCACTAGGCAAATGTGAACCAAAACATCGTGTTCTTTCTTTGTTTTGTTTTGGTTTTTAGCCACGTGAAAATGTTGGTGGTGAATATGACTAAGAACCAGATATAACATATTTGCAGGTAAAACATGGCAGCTTATGAATGTCGTGCAGACACGCACGGTGCACATCTGCGTTTGTATTGCATCTTATCTTGACTTGGATATAATATATTTTTTGGGAAAAGTGCAATGTTTCCCTCTTATCAGCAGTCAAGCACTTTGCAAATTATCACCTTTTCAGTTGCTTTAATGTTTAAAGAGTGCAGTGTTCTCTTGGATCCTTCTATTAAATGCTTTGCCGTTAAATACAACAGCAATGACATGCGCTTTCATTGACTAATGCATGAAATCTGTTTTTTGGTAGAAGCGCAGGATGCTCCCCACATAGCGTGCTGCTTTGCATGGCATCTATCCTGTTCATGCGGCCCTTATAGACTCTAATGTTTTAATAGCAAATAGAAAGTCCTTGCTGCAGACTATACGAACAAATTAGAGAGAGAGATCAGAGATCAAAAGAAGCGAAATAAGCACGGGTCGCTCGGCTCATTCAAGCAGCTGCTTTGAGATTCAAGGCCAACAAGCGTATCTTACATTGAAAGAAGGTTCCCATTCAGAGTGCAGGTGCGAAGTAGTGCGGTACATTCTGCTACATTATCTGAAGGTTGTTAGAGATCAGTGTTCACTCTGCTAACTATAGGGGCTGATTCTCACTGGAGAAAAACTCCTTCATCCATGAAAGTACAATAACTCAGCGCCACCGATTAGAATACTGTGGTAATCTGACTATTTAGGAGCGTATTCAGTCAGGCTACCCAATTTATTAGTCATTTCTCGCTATTTCTTTTCATTTAGTCCATGCCAGTAACATTTCTCTTCTCCATTCCACCTACAGAAGTAATGGTGCAGGAAGTGATGTCATGATGTGTTAAGTTCAAGTTTGTTTCACGTGAGACAAAATTGAAACAATATGGAATCTTTAAGTCCCGTTGCTGCCATTTTTACAGGTGCTGAAACTTTATGTTTGATGTTTCTTTTAAAGGAAACTTCTGTTGGTACGATTTTAACGTTTAAACCTGGGAAGTTTACCAAAGCAAAGTAGAGCTCATTTAGGAGGGAGAATTCAGGAAGAATCTTACATCTTTTCCATAGGAGTGTTTGTGTTATAATTAGCATATACACATGTAGTTAGTATGTAGTTACATATGTTAATATTATACTGTAATTAATTACGTTTACATTTAAAAATTGTGTCATATACACTGTATTGCAACTAACTAACTAACTAAGTAAGCAACTAAAAACTAACAAACTAACGCAATAAATAAATAAATAAATGGTGGACTGGGACGTCCTAGTTTACAATGCATAATCACAGCATTTTAAATATACTCAAATTCAGCAAATGTTTGGACATAATTTATCTCACGCTTTACAGATAGCTTGCATACAGTTTCTTCTATACAATATTTTTTCTATATATTTATTTCATAATTCAGATGCTTGTAAAGTAACTCAAAAACAGTCGGAACTAAATGTTTAAAATGAATTTAGTCAGTGTTCAATATAACACACATAATGAACAATGTACTTGTCTTGGCTTTCCTTCATTTCGAGCTGAAAGCTTATTTCAACAAAACCAAATCCTTATTTATTTATTTCACTCTAAGTAATATGAAGGTACTCACTTATTTAACTATTTGAACGGCAAAACCAGTGCCAGTTAGTGTAGATATGAGTTTGTATGGGGGCAAAGAGGTCTAAAAGTGGCATATTCTGTTTTAACTTGCTTTTTGTTATTGGCTAATTTATCTATTTATTTATTTGTCATTGCACCTGTCCTGTCATTTTGCATGCGAATTCCAGTCAGCCCTTGTCATGTAATTATGACATTAAATAGAGCGTTGAATGGTGTGGAGAGAACCGCTAATCCCCTATTAAAAGAGCTTTGTTAAATAATGCAGGACAGTTTCCGGAAGTGTGATTATCGCCTCAATTATTTCACAAAGAAATTATATTTCACACTCAAATGAGCCCTGGCTTGCATTTAACAAAGATTTTTTTTTTCTTCTTCTTCCTTTACAGAGGCAGGCTGTTGCTTGATGAAATCAGAATGTGAATTCATAGTTAGGCCAAGTCCACCATATTGTGACACGTGAATAAACTAATTTAACGTTTATTATACATTTTTAAAAAGTTAAATGGATGCGTCTTGTGTTTCAGTGGTTTCACTACACACTTGTAAGTGCTTCGTTTGTATTTTGAATATGCAATTTATTATTGTAATAATAATAATAATTAATTATTATTATTATTAGGAATAATAATAAGAATAATCTTATAATTATGATATTAATTGTTGTCTTTGTTTGAACTATAACTAGCTACTTTAAGGAGATGATTAAGGCTATTTTTGAAATGGTTAATTCCTCAGGTGTGATCGTGTTTTCCAAAACAGTTCAACACTACTGGATACAACGGTTCATAGGCCTACGAACTAGAGAATAGGGAAAGCGGATTCGATACTATTAAAAAACGAGAAACTGTTGAAAATGAAACCTATATTGTTCTGCCCTCTTTAATCACAGCTTTGACTCACGGACGAGCGTGCGCGCTCTCAGGCTCACCAGGAGTCCGAGAGAGGCAGCTTGTCGATAGTTTATATTACTTGGAAGTACTTAATTCTGGTCAAATTCGTCTCTTCTTGTTTTGTTGAATGGAATGAAAAACTTGAAACACGTTTGAAAAGATTGCGCGAGCAAAATGGTGACACAGAGAGGCCTTTCCATGTCATCAGCGTCGTTTAGACGACATACAAGAATTCCCCTGATAATAAAAACACTTCAAAGGATCCTTGCTTCAATTGAGACCAAACTATCCCTTTCTCCTTTGATACACCAGCTCTGACACTATAGACTACGCCACTGTTTGGATGTTTCCCGCTGCATTTATTTTACACTATATCCAACAAAGAAGTTTAAAAGCTAAACGCACTATATCCAGTACAACACACACACACACACACACACACACCCTTGAGCAAATCTGGTGCATAACACTGAGTGTAACGTTTTAAAGCCAGTTGAGAATGTAATGATACAAATCAAGTTTTGAGGCTGCTCATAATGGTAGATTTCTGCATTCGTTGGACGACGACTCAACGCGAAGAAATAGTTATTTATTGAGCCATTTGTTGATTTAAAATGGTAAATTTGCTCAGTTATTATGCAACTTCCATCATAAGTTGTTAGTTTAGGTTATTGTAAAACAATAAACACAGTCCTGTGCATCAAGTGAAAATTAAGACAAATATTTCCACTGGTCTTTGTCGATGTCAAACCAAGAAAATGAAAACAATCGAACTAAACGAACGGATAAATATAAGTTTAAATGAAATTAAAGCGTATTTTGTAGTTATTTTTCTTCGGAGGAAATATTACATTCTTTCTGACAAAACGGCATCTAAAGCCCCGTCGCCCATATTATTTAAATTTGACTCGGCTTTTGCTATTGAATTGTTAACTCACCATGAAGATTCACCGTCGTGAAAAAAATGTCTCTTTGTATAAAAGCCTCTTTGAAGTCTGTGTGAAAATATGCAACTCTTTCATCAATTGCTGGCCATGTAATTGGAGTGTAAAGCTGGAGTATATTTGTGTGTATAAGCGATACAAAAGGATATAAAACAAGTTATCGCTAAGGGATTCGCTAAGATAATTACAATTATTTTAAGTTGGCTGGTATTTAATATGACGTTTGAGATATTTAGGATCGTGTATATTGTGATCATTTAGGTGTTTTCTATTAGATGATGCCTAATTTAAATATCGTGTAACGTAAACAATAATAATAATAAAAAATCCTACTAAAGCGTAATGTAGGAGGTCTTTTAGCTTTGCATCATACACAATTTATTCAAAATACTGACAACTTACAAGGCATTTCGGTACACATTTTAAGGTCTCTTCTGATAATTAATATTTTTTAATAAAAATGGATTGCTGACAAGTTTTACAAAATCACAAAATAACCACATTGATTAATGACTAATCATAAATGAAACGTCATATCAAATACAATAACACTGTTTCCATCAAAATGGCTTGGCTGGTGAAAGCACAAAAAGAGGAAAGAGTCTACATCTTTATGAAATTCAAATCATCCCAAATATTAATTTTGTACAAAGTATAGTAGCAAACATTTAAAAATAGCTGAAAGACAAAACCTTACAAAATTACTGTTCACACATAGACATTAAAACGTCGTCATTTACAACTGTACAGGTTTAATAATTAAGAACTTTGGTTCAATAATACAAAAAGAAATTCTTTACCGAATAAAAAATAAATTAGAAAGATATTGAAATCAAAGCGGAATTTACAAAATAATACAGTAACATGCGTACGGTTGGTACACTATTTAGAAACATAGACACTCGGGACGTGTTTTATATCGATTGGTGGTTAGGCAGTGACATTAGCTGTCAAAGGGCCAGTGCATCCTTCAGTAAGGCAGTAAAAGTGAACAAGCCTAGAACTGACTTCCACAGGCGTCAGCCTGCGACCATTCAGTCCAAAACGGACTGTTCAAATAAGATAAGATGTCAAAGTCATTTTAGTCACTTTGCCAAAAGAATATTATGTTTTGCTAGAAGGCGTCCCTCCGTTCAGGATTGCCGTACGTTGGACCCTCTGTATGGCCCGGTGTGGATGAACCGCTGGGTGGGGTCTGAGGGCCACTGGCACCGGAGCTGTGACACACGTACCATTCGCTTAAATTGGCCGGCTGGGACGATGATGAGAGAGGCTCGGAGACCGCAGAGGGAGCTGGCTCCCGTCCCAAGTCCGATGAAGGAGAAACAAGAGATGGAGTCGATGATTCGTAACCCGAACTCGGAGGTGGAGACTTGCAGTGCACCTTCATGTGTTTTCTCAAAGAGCTGGGATGCGTGTAGGATTTGTCACAACCTCTGACTTTGCAGTTGTACGGTTTATCGCTAGTGTGTACGTGGGAATGCTTTTTCCGGTCACTGCTGTTGGCGAACCGTCTGTCACAGCCGTCAAACTCGCATTTGAAAGGCTTTTCACCTAAAACAACAAAGCAGTTGTGACAATGGTCAATACAGGTAAAGCACATTATTGCACATTAAGCACATAATCAAATATAATTTGCATCAGTCGAAAGCATGTCAAACTGTACAGGGTAAATCAGGTCACATGAGCCCCATGATATCGTGATTATCTTTTTACTGCTCTGTCTGCTCTCATGGCAGGCCCCTTGTGACTGGGACTCTCAGACAGCAATGATTTCTTTTCACAATTACAGATTATTGGGCATCCGTTCTTTAAAGCGTGTGCTTTTGTAGTAGTTTCATTTACCTTTGGAATGTAGAGCAGAAAGATCTCATAAAATACATCTGATCCACCATCTAAACTGCTATTAGGCCTGTCCCTCTGTAACCATAATAGCTGCAGGAGAAGGCAGCCAGGCAATAGAAATGTTTGAATTAATTACATTTAATCACATCACGCTTATTTCCGAAGGACATAAGCTCCAGGAGTTTATAAGACTACGTAATTGCTGCTGTCTAATTACAGTTGCTTGCTGAATATCAATTTGACCTTCAGATGTTGGGCCGAGAAAGCCAATCACAGATATTAGTGTACTACAAGAAAGCAGCAAGAAGAGACCCTTGGGAAACCATATCCATAACCAAAGATTCAAATACCGCCCAAGCAAGAAAATAATGCGGCTGCCCTCGGGAATGTCGCACAGAATTAATATATAACGTTGGTTACACATCAAAACTGAAAGAAACTGTTATCTTAGATGTAGTTTCCAGTGAAACGTTACACGTAGCAGCCTTGCTTATTATGCAAAAAGAAACCTTCCCTACTAAACCTGAATTGCAAAAAAAAAAAAAAAAAAAAAAAAAAAAGATCCCAGTTGCTTCTAGCTGTGAAGAGCCCACCAAGCATTAACATTAATAAAAATAACTATACAAAACTAATGCATTTTATTAATATGTTGCATTTAGTAACATGTAAAGTTGATCCTGTGAAGTCACGTTTGATTTACTCTTTCAGAACTTTGATACCGACTTGTTGCATGCGGTCAATCTGCAAGTTTTGTCAACAGTCTATGCGTAGTTACTTTCAGTTCAGAAATACTTGGAAATAACTACAACATCATGTCCCTTGGTGCAATTAATGACAGTCGTTTTGGACAGTTTCTTTCTAAAGCCTGCTATAGGGGAAAAAAGGCTACTGACCAAGGGTATGCTAACTGGAACACACACAAAAAGCTGCAGTGTAAGCAAAACAAGACAACAGCCTATCTAAAATACTACCATGCCCCTGTAGATCGTTCTGAAGGGATAACTGAGTACTTGAACAAATGTGCTGTTTTTTTAACGAGTGTTTGTGGTTTCCAAAATGTAGCAAAGGAGTAGCGTATAGCAGTTTGCAATGTGACCATAAATACTTGTGTACAACTTAGAGTAATTGTAATACAAACAGATGATGTCCATAAACAATTTATTGTGGAAAAGAAATAATTTGGGTTTTTAACATAAGGCAGCACCCTACCGCTTCATATTTTATTTATCATTATTATATTATTATTTTCGTCAGCCGACTAAACTGGACTCAGTAGGCCCCAAACATATGTATGTGCTGCAAAGCTGTAAGCAATCTGATGAAGTAAGGAATACATTATTTTTTACAACACACATGATTAAAAAAAGCAAGTAAATCAGAAACAGTAACACTCCACAGTGCTCCACCATTATATGTTCCCTTCTTTTTTAAAATACGACTTATTGTTAAAATTACTTAGTTAATGTTCTGTTAGCCTAAACTAAATACAAGTAACCTATTAAAACTCATCAAATTACAGTGACAATAATGATAATGGTGACAGTATTCTGCGAAAATCATTTATGAGCCACTGCATACATTATTTTTCGATAAAATATCTTATGTCAACCTTCTTAAAAGCGGATTTTTTTTGACAAACTGTGCCTCTATTTAGCTTGCAAGCTAGCTCACGTCATTAATAAACCAGTTGCTGTGCATCGATTCGTTTACACTCCAGCTTCATTGCAGTATGTCTAGTGAGGAAGGAGTTTTACGAGCCGTTAGCATTTAACTAAATTGTCCTAAGGGACGGGAAATTAAGCCACTGACCTGTGTGCGTCCTCTTGTGTATTTTCAAGTTTTCCGATCTGGCAAATACTTTTCCACAGCCGGGGAACGGACAAGGAAACGGTTTCTCTCCGGTGTGCACTCTGATGTGATTCACAAGTTTGTACTTTGCTTTAAACGGCTTTCCCTCTCGCGGACACTCTTCCCAAAAACAGATATGGTTCGCATGCTCCGGTCCTCCGACGTGCTCCACAGTCACATGTGTCACTAGTTCGTGCATGGTGCTGTAAGTTTTGGAGCAAAGTTTTTTCGCCGAGTGCTCGGGCTCCAGCCACTTGCAGATGAGCTCTTGCTTGATCGGTTGTCTCATGTATCGGAAAAAGGCGCCAGCTCCGTGGTGGTGGTGTGCGCTGAGATTCATGTTCAGATTGAGCCCGCCGTATCCGTGCAGAGGAGAAGCAGCAAACGGGTCTGCCCTGGAGCTCGCTACTTGACTCAAATGATCAGACCGAACGTACATTTCGGCAGGTATTCCTAACCTTATTTGTCCGTTCAATGCTTGGCCACACGGTGCTCCGGTAGATGGCTGCTCGTGATGAAGTCCAGGGAAGAGCGTATGGTTCCCAGGGTCGGGGTGATGACCATAGTGTCCCGGATAGCTACCTGTTGTTGAGACAAACATTCCGTGGTGAGAGGCTGAACCAGAAGTCTGATCGGTCAGCACGGGCATGGCTTGAGCTGTCAAATCTCGGCGAATGAGGAAGTCCCTACCTGCGGATAGCGCCTGGGCCGTGTGAGACATAGAGTACGGGACCGTTGCCGCCTGCACCGGGCCAAAAGCTCCCGTTTGACTGGAGACCACTTCACTGTGGCCTGCAATATGATGATTGTGGTGGTGATGGTGGTGGGGATAATGATGGGTTGGGCTGATTTTGAGGGCCGCGGAGTGCCCCATGTGTTCTGGCCCGAATGGACTCGGCCCCAGGCGGGGTTCCGCAGTCATCTCCCCAGGGTGCGAGTGAGCCATTGAGTGTGGATGGCTGCTGAACCCCGGGAAGCCTGTCACGCTCTGAGGGGTATGGTGGTGATGATGGTGATGGTGGTGAGCCCCTGCCAAGTCAACTAATCTCAGCGTCGTGTTCCGTTTGGAAAACGCGGGGTCCATCACAGGGCTTCCCAAAGCATCCACGCTCATTACTCCTAATTTTAGAATAACTTGACAGCAGGCAAAATAATAATAATGATGATGACAAATATATTTTAATCGCTTTGAAGAATACAGAAGAAAAAAAATAAACTTCCCCTAAAGTTTAGTTGCTATCTCAGTGCCTACGTGGAATCCCATTCGGTTGAGAGGCAGCAGCAGGACGCTTTGATATACTGAATAGAGATTCATGGTAGGCGCTGCAGCCCGTGGAGCCAAACAATCACCGAGCGCTCTAATTGGTCAGAGCTCTGTGATTGACGTCACTCGTGACAGTTTCCAATGCGAAGAAAAATGTTTTAGTGACAGCAAACAGAGAGCGCGCATGCGCCGAGCCGCTGGCAGCGGATGAAAAAAAAAAAGTTTTTGTTATGCAAAGGTTATTGTACTTTTAACTGCAATCTCGAAGTTACATCGAAGCAAAGTAACCTTTCTTTATATTACATCTGTGGAAAATCGGCGACTGCGCTTTTAGCCGCTTACATCAATAATAGACTTGCATGCAATAAAAATGCGACATAGGTTCTGTCTAGTAGTCCGTTATAGAGAACATTTGAAGAAGCTCCATAACATCGAAAACGGCGGTTCGTACAAAGTTAAATTTTGCAGTTGCATGCAGCTTGCTCAGACTCTGTTTTCTCTGTATTTAACCCTTTTCTCGAAAAAAGTTTTCACACCTCCTTTTTTTCCTCTAACGGTGCTTCTACGTCGTCATGGGATCGGTGTCTTGTGAAAAGCGCGAAGGTCGCCTATTGTCCGGAGGGGGAAAAAGTAACGCAAAAGACCTGTTGTTATGATCGGGGGTAATTTTCGGCCTCAGTTGTTCAGCGGCGGCGGATCAGGCTCACAGGAGGTGGTGCTTCATCAAAAGTGTACAGGGCAGCAAAGAAGTCTTGGCAAAATAGCTCGAGTAGCTGCTAAATAAAAATCCTTATACAGATCTAATCCAGTCTTTCCGATGCGTAAAAATTTATCACAACAGATTACCCACCGATATTTAATAAACACACTGTTGACAGTGCACCTGTTATAAATAAAGTACAATCATGAATCAACAACCGGCTGTTGCGTTTGTCTTGTATAGAAAGCTTGAAAGCAAATGCACAGTGGCCACCTCATGAAAACAGGCTCAAGAGTTTTAGTATAACATTCTTTGAACTTTGCCTAGAAGGCATTGCACGCGAATGCTAATCTTTCAAGAAATAAAACTGACTTCATGGTCAGTGAATGTACATCTAAGTCGAATGTATGTCCACAAGGTCTAACATAAGTTAAAAGTTGAATACGCTTCAAACAATTAACAATAGGCTAGCTATCTAATGAAGTGTGAATTTTGATACATGTTGATCTTCCACAATAAATTAATGTCTATTTTTGTGGTAGGAATGAATAATGTTTAAAACATTAAATTTGTGTCCATGTTACCACAAGGAGATTTTTTTTTTTTTTTTTTTTTGCAAACAGTTTTATAAAATATATGACTGCTTAATCAAAAATATCATAAATTATAGTGTGTTACTTAAAGCTCCTTGACCTTGTAAATAAAAGTGTAATGCTAGGCTATTGTTTGTTTCTTTGTATGGTATTGAACGCAATTTTCCAATACGCAATGAAATAAGCCATAAACAGGCTCTGTGTCAAAGCAGTTTAAATCATCTTGAGGAGGTGAAAGAAGTTTTGGTGAACTGAATGTTTCCCTCCTTGCACAATAGAAGTTTAAATACAGAATTCAAATACAGAATTATTACCGTAATTGCAACAGTTTGAAGCTTTATTGTAATCAAACCAGCCAGACACAAATAGGAGGTGTTGGGTGAACTGACCTAAAAAGGTCAGACAGTTAGTATTAGATATGTCAAAAATCATATGTTCAATATCCACTGGAATTAGGTGGATTATACGTGAGAGTATGGAGACAACATTTAGATAAGTATTGGTGCTCATGTGTCTCGATGAAAAATGGAAACAGTTAACACCCCCACCCCAGCTTACTTTGTTTTGTAACTTCATTCAAAGGTATATAATGTATTTTTACGCTGACGTGACATACGTGTGTGTGTGTGTGTGTGTGTGTGTGTGTGTGTGTGTGTGTGTAGTGGTAGTAGTAGTAGTAGTAGATTTGTGATTGCAAGTCTGCAAAATCGCATTTCACGGAAACACTTCATCTGAAGGCCATTGTGATCGTTTTATGTTCATGTATTACGATCACATGTGAACACAAAACTTCAGTCTAAAATCCACAATTCTAATCTATTAAAATAATAAAAGCGTGACCTTAGACATTTCTTCAACTTTAGGCGGATTCATTTTAATCAGGGTCAAGATGCATTCAGTTATTGATGCAAGTAAATTGGTATTCCCTTGAGAACGGTCATGAATTGATCTGTCAGGCTTCTAGTGACAAAACCACACCATCCATGTCATAAATAAGTAAACATTGTTTGAACTATGACGAATAGTGAAGATGTTAGTCAAATGGCTGGGGCTCAGGGTCGAATGGGTCGCAGTTGCATTCTTGAGCACATAACGAAAAGTTTATTTGCAGCTACTTTTTTTGCTGGGTAGAGGGGAAATTATGACAAGATACGGAACATAGCGAGTTTAATTTGACAAGAAATATAATGGAATATAACACTCGGAATAAAGTCAGCTATTGCCCAAAATCATTGACATTGATTAAAAATTTCAATGCAGAAAAAAGGGTCAATTTCTAAGAAAAACTCTTTGTCGCCAATTCAAACACACACACACTTAACATATAGTTAAAATAACTATTTTACATAAGCTTAAGGCAGATTTTTGGCTTATTAATACTTTTAGTAGATAGAAAATAATCATTTATTTAATTAAATAAAATTAGGTTAAATTGCACTTAAAGTATTAATAAATAATAAATTAAATATTAAGGAATAATAAATTATTCATTATTACACCTACCCCTTCAATGTGTCCAGTCTTTAAGGTATTTAATTGTTGTGTATGAAAATAAAATAAAATAAAAACGTATTGCTAGTTTTATCTGTTTTTGGTGCTCGGTAAATATTTTCCAATGATTCCAGCCTCCAAAACTTATTTCGTCCCCACGCTACGAGTCTTACCGTTTTACACCTGTTGAAGACATCGTCCAGATTTCTTTTATAAAGATAACGTCCTTCAGACAAAACATTCAACTCAACCGCTTCGCCTGGCCCTCGCTCTCTCTCTCTCTCTCTCTCTCTCTCTCTCTCTCTCTCTCTCTCTCTCTCTCTCTCTCTCTCTCTCTCTCTCTCTCTCTCTCTCTCTCTCTCTCTCTCTCTCGCTCTCTCTCTCTCTCTCTCTCTCTCTCTCTCTCTCTCTCTCTCTCTCTCTCTCTCTCTCTCTCTCTCTCTCTGGAAGGAGTTTGGGAGTGTATGGAGCTGAAGGCTGCAGTCTGGATGATATTTTAATGGTTCGTCTGTTCATGCGGCTTTGAACTGCAGCCGCCGGAGTTTCCTGCAGAGAGAAATCCCACTTCACAACTTCCACAACCCACAACTTTTACACACACAAGGGTGATACATTACGGCCTTAATCTTTCAAAAACATAGTTTAAAAATATGAATAACGGAAAGAGACACCTCGTTCGCAGGTTTGAATCTATTATTTGAAGTTTGAAGGCATCTGCGGAAGGCCTATACTGAATGCGCAGAGCATGTGGCTTGTTTAAAAGAAAGAAAGAAAGAAAGAAAGAAAGAAGAAGAAGAAGAAGGACATACTTGGAAGGCACAGAGTTTCTCGTTTAAAATATTTAACGTAAATGTCAAAGCAATTATTAAATTCCAACAACAGTACAACAAAGGTGTTTTGCATAAGCAAGATCTGTGACTTTCTCAGACATCTCTCAAAGTGAAAACTAAATTTAAAAGATGCATGTAAAGAACGTGAAATTGATGAAATGCCAACTGCAGAAGCTATGCAAGTAGGCAGAAACTCTATGCATTAGTGCCGCGGCCCGATCCTACATTGCATTTAGTATCTTTATAAACAAATATCTTTATATTTATTATTTTGTACCGTTGTCAATGTTGTGCATTCATTTTTTTTAAAGATGCAAATATCATGCCAGTGCTAAAAAAAATGTACGATTTCAACTTAAGGCATGAATATTGCTAGGTGCAAAAAAACAACAACAAAAAAAAAAACGTGAAGCATAGCATTTTTTTTTTTTTTTTTACACAGCATTTGGTTTTTCAGGATGAAACGCACGAGTTCCATGCCATGTAAGAACAGGCTACACTATCACATTTCAGCTAGTGTTTACTAGATGCGCGCCAGGTTCTTCTCCGAGCATCAGGCTTCCACATAAGTAGGCCAAACGTGGAAGTACTACGACTAGGACAAAAGCTATTATTCGGCCATGCATTCACTAAACTCTGTTTTCTGAATTTCAACATCCAGAGCAAAATCACAGTCAGCAACCTCCCGACAATCCCATAGATTGATGATGTAAACCGACCAATCGCACTGATGCTGAGGCATGGCGGGCTGTTATTTGGTGAGTGAATGTTAGTAGGGGGAGAGCGCCCTCTCCAATGATGGTGCAAGCACGGGGTCACGTGCTGCCCCCCTCCTTCCCCATTCATCAGGGGTGGACTGTGTTGTCTTTTCAATTCATTTATCTGCAGGAATGATTGCGACTATCAGTCTGAAGCTCACCGCCTGACTGAGGAGGTGAAAGTTGCGCCACAGGAAGATAAACCGCAAAAGACAATATTGCACATGATTTGCGTGCTCATCGGATGAGCAGGAGAGGGAAATTCCCCTCCACTAAAAGTAAATAGGAATAGGGGATCGGAGTTCGCCTCGCACAGACTCAAGTCAGAGAAATAGCAAGCAGAGACAGTTGCTAGAGATTCTTCCTCTCTCAGTCTCCTCTGCTGCAGACTGAAGATGCTCTTGGACGCAGGACCACAGTATCCCACCATTGGAGTGACTACTTTCGGCTCCACCAGACATCACTCAACAGGCGAAGTTACAGACAGAGAAGTAGCTTTGGGTATCAATCCGTTCGCCGACGGTATGGGCGCTTTCAAAATCAACCACAGCTCCCACGACCTCGGCTCTGGGCAAACGGCGTTTTCCTCGCAAGCGCCCGGCTACGCCGCCGCCGCTGCCTTGGGACACCATCATCACCCCACTCATGTCAGCTCGTACTCCACCGCCGCCTTCAACTCCACTCGGGACTTTCTCTTTCGCAATAGGGGCTTCGGAGACGCCACGAGCGCGCAGCACAGTCTATTCGCCTCCGCCGCTGGAAGTTTCGCCGGACCACATGGACACTCTGACGCCGCTGGGCACCTGCTCTTCCCGGGACTGCACGAGCAAGCGGCCACGCACGCGTCCTCCAACGTGGTGAACAGTCAGATGCGCCTGGGCTTTTCCGGGGACATGTACGGCAGGGCCGAGCAATACGGTCACGTCGCGAGCCCCAGGTCCGAGCACTACGCCTCGACGCAGTTGCACGGCTATGGCCCCATGAACATGAATATGGCTGCCCATCACGGGGCAGGGGCCTTCTTTCGCTACATGAGACAGCCCATAAAACAAGAGCTCATCTGCAAATGGGTCGAACCAGAGCAGCTGACGAATCCGAAAAAGTCCTGCAACAAAACTTTCAGCACCATGCACGAGCTCGTGACCCACCTGACGGTGGAGCACGTTGGGGGACCGGAGCAGGCGAATCACATTTGCGTTTGGGAAGAATGTCCCCGGGAAGGGAAACCGTTTAAAGCAAAGTATAAACTTGTGAATCACATCAGAGTGCACACCGGAGAGAAACCGTTTCCGTGTCCGTTCCCCGGCTGTGGAAAAGTATTTGCCCGATCGGAAAATCTGAAAATCCATAAAAGAACACACACCGGTAAGAAATGCATTTTTCCACTATGTATATTCATTGCTATGTTACTGATAACATTTTGTGTGTATATGTTGTAATTATGGTATATATTATACTTAAAATGGCAAGCAAATAATGCTAATATTATTTTGTAATTGTTTCATTGTTTGCTTCTTTGTCCTATCGATAATTTTCATGCCAGCACAATTCCGGTACGCGAATTATTATTTATATTCGATATAGGTTATATAATTTAAAGAGATATTTTTTTTGTGCGAGTCGTGTTTCGTAGTGGAATATGGACAGGAACTTTTTTAACGCGTTTATATTTGCTCATATTTATTTGCTGTAATTATGTACCTCCAAATGTAACATATTTTAATTAAAAAAATAAAAATAAATAAATAAACATGTGCTGTCGTCCTAAAATGCGTATTTTGAGAGATGTTTGCTCTGTTTTTGTTAGGTGAAAAACCTTTCAAGTGTGAGTATGAAGGCTGTGACAGACGCTTTGCGAACAGCAGTGACCGCAAGAAACACATGCACGTCCATACTTCTGACAAACCATATCTCTGCAAGATGTGTGATAAATCCTACACACATCCCAGCTCCCTCCGGAAACACATGAAGGTAACAACACCACCGTGCATTATTATTACTTTATTTCACCTACATTATTTAATGTTTTTTTTTCTCTCTCTTCCAGTTTTTTGTCTTATTTAATTTCTGCACTGATTTAAAAATAACGCTTTTTACATTTTACTTTTATTTATGGCCTCCTATGTATTGTTTTTAATGTGTTGAATAATGTTGTTGTATGCACCAAAATTATATGTGATTTTGATATAAAAGCTAACGCTAAATGCCGCCATAATCTAAACATAAAGCTAAATACAATCTGACAGAATCTATACTATTCTCAGGCGCAATCGGTTTGTACAGTTTGAGATTCGAAATTATGAGGCACATGTGAAAGTATAGTTTCATGTACACTGATTTATGTTTGTCTTGGACTCAGGTTCACGAGGCGTCGTCTCAAGGACCCCAACCCTCCCCGGCAGCCAGCTCCGGCTACGAGTCCTCCACGCCGCCCACCATCGTGTCCCCTTCCACAGAAAACCAGAGCAGCAGTTCCATATCACCAGCATCATCCACAGTTCACCACACGAGCAGCCACAGCACCCTTTCGTCAAATTTTAATGAATGGTACGTGTAAATATTTTCAAAAGACTGCAGAATTAAGACTGCTTTGGAACCAAGACTCAAAAGTCAGCCTATTCTCGCGTGGACCTACATACACACACAATGTGAAGAATCTGAAAGGTTTTCTGAAACCGCTGTCTAGAGAGAGCAGTGCATGGACGGGGTGTGCAACGCTCTTGACAGCCTTTTTCCGATTTTTGTCCTCCATTTATTTTGCTCTTTTTTTTCTTTCTTTCTTCCCTTTTTCTTCATATTTTCGAAAGACTGCACAGAGAACTCCAGTTGCATGCTACCAGCAGGTCACAGCCTGTTTTTTTTTTTTTTTGTACATAAAGATTCACCAGTTTAAAATGTAATATTTTATTTTGTAAATAGTCATAATACAGTTTAAGGGAAATTTGTGAAAAAAATGTGGTCCCTAGATATATGGAAATGAGATGGTTTTACGAATATTGCGATGAATAGTCTTGACTGAAAAGAATGTTATAGTTTATGTGTACCAAATGTGAATTACCCAGTATTACCACAGTCTACACGTTTACCTAACCGATTAGTATTAATGTGCTTTTGTATCCAGTGCAACATTTCGTCTCCAGTCCAGTCTGAGTAGCAAACAGTTGTTGTTATTTAATGTCATGTCGATAAACCGTGTAGTGAAAGCCTGAAGCTTCGTGTCAATCTTGTTTATGTAAGTGATAAAATATAAAACTATCTGTCTATTGCATTGGCAATTGCAAGAAATTATTACTTGTATATAACTCAATTTTCCATATTTATCCGCATGTAAAGGACCGGTAACATGTTAGAGATAATCGGTATTTATGGAAAATGCGTTCGTAGGGTATGTACAATTTAGTTTACAAAATAATGTTTGGTTACTTTTCGTACAATATTAAAGAATTAAACGTACAACAAAAAAATGTCTTCAATACTTTATTTCTCGACTGTGTTTTAAACAATTGAATTGGAGGTTGAGAAATACCAACGACGAAACTCCACAAGTTAACATATTTATTATTTCTATTTATTTCATTTCGAAATAAACTGAGTCTAAATTAAATCATTACGTAACTACAACAACAATAACCCCTGGTGTTAACAAGAGTTAGGATTTAACGCTTAAAGAAGGAAATGTGAATTACACAAATCAAAATGACATTTCAGCCCTAAATAAAACCAGCGCCTGCTTTTATATTTTGCCCTACTAATTCAGCAGGGCGAATTATTTTGTAAGTAATTTAATTTCACTTTTGTACCCCTCATTATTGTCAGAAATTAAAAATAACCAAGTCCCCAGAGTAACGTTTTAATGCATTAAAATGTCAAATCGTGACGAATTCACTTCTCTACGTGGTCTTATTTAAATAGTTTGCATTACTTAACTCTCGTCACGGCCTTATATAATTATGCTTGTTTGGGACCAGTATATGGTAGGAGTGAAGGACTTTAGTCCAAGAAGAGAGTCACTGTTGGGCTTTTGTTCTTGGTTGCAACTTGCTTGATCGCCCCATTAGGCACATCAAGATCATGAGCGTGCTTATATCGCCAGTGCACAATTCTCACTGAGCGAGTTTGCCAACTGCAAAAGATGCTGTTTGGGTATTAAAATCTACAAAATGATAAATCGTTTAATCATTGCGCATTTCTTCACGGTCAGAAAGTGCAAAGTTTTTCAGAATAAGAGAGAAAACCTCTACCTATGAAGGGAGGGGGGCAATCTGAGCGCTCGTAAGTCCAGGCAAGCACGCGGTCTGTACTATTAGGAGTAACCTACTATGCATGCATGCAACTTTGTGTGTGTGTCTCAGATAACACAAGATCATTAGCATGTGCAAATTTAAACTGTGTCCCAAGGCTATGAAACTAATGAATCGAGCAATGCCAGTGTTTCTAATTCGTGGCCATTTGGATGTATTTTTGTTTTTAAATGTGATCCGACGACATTGTTGCAAAGAGGTGCTTAGTCACTTAAAGGAAAATGCGATGTACGCTACAATGTTTACATGTTCCTCTTGGGGGTGTCCACAAGTGCAGGCGCGAGTGCAGACTGCCGTGCGCGTGCATGCGGGTGAGAAATAGCCCACCGACAGGAGGAGATACTGACTTCGGGAAGATATAAACATATTGGCACATCAAACAGTAGGGGCGAATACGGAATGCATTATGTCGGAGGTGATTTTTTTTCGAAATATGTTCATATTCTCCTTCCACGGGTTATTAGGTTTTGAGATATGTGAATGATGGTAATAAAATGAATTGTTCGACTCTATTTAACACTCTATCTATTCAAACGTTCTGGTACATTTTCATTCATGCACCGTTAGAGTAGTAGAAGAAAGTGTTATGTATTGATCCGTACAATGGAATGCACATTTTTGAAGGAAGGCGTTTCGCTCGCCTGTTATCCTCATTACTCCCATTTCCCCCAGAAAATAAAAAAAGCACAACAATCATATCCATGGACAAACGCCATTACAATGTGGCTATGTTAGATTATTTGACTGTTAACTAAGATATCCGTGCCTGTTTTTGTCAGTTTGCCCGTTGTGGTAACCCCAATATTCAAACTGAATTTAAGATAAACTAGCAAAGAAAAGAAAAGAAAAAAAAGTCAAAATCCATTTAGGTGTTACAAACGTAATATGCCTAATAACTCCACATTAAAGGCGCACAGAACATAACATGCTACAATATCTTTTTGCATTGTTTTGGATAGCCTATAGCACAAAAATACTTTAGGAAATCTTTAACGATTCTAACATAATACAGAGGCTTACGAATTGTCACAAGGAATAAATATCTGATGTTTTTAGGAAAAAAAAAAAAAATCGGAATTTTACCACATGGGCAGAACAAAAATATATACATTAAAAAATATTAAATATAAATCGTAGGCCCTGGCGACTGCTTGGAAACTAAAAGGGTTTCTCCGTGAACTCTCTCAGAAGACGACATAATATTTTGATAATAAGCTGCTTTTTCGACGCCATCATCTAGTTAAACAGAGAATAAAATTACCGTTTAATTTGAGCAAGACTAGCGAGTTTTGTCTAATTTTCAAATGCAGTCTGAACGCAAAAGTGCGATTCAAATCAATAAGTCAAAGCTTTTCGACATTTGAACATTAAACAAAAATCACATTAGCCTACTTGTTGTAAATTTCTTCAGGGAGTGAACCTTCATTTCATCGTTAGCCGTATTTATTTTCCTAAGCGTCTTGCTTGAGAAAGAAAAATGACAATGTACTTTCCAACAAGTTACATAACAGTCAAGGCGAGCCTTACATAACTATCAACCTTAACCTGCACTTATGCAGCCCTAAATAACGGTTAGTTCCATATTTTTTAAGCCTCTCAGTATGTTTTCCATAGCCAGATAATGAGCTGCATTTAAATTCACTGCTGAACTTTCTGTGATTGTTGCACAGCTGTTGTCTAGAGATGGATGAATCGCTGTTCTTTCTCTGTAATGTAAAAGTAGCTGACAGTTTTCTCCTCTCATTCATATGCGCTTGACCTCTCTCTGACTTCAGCGCTGTCTTGTTCGGGTGAACACGTTGCAATGAGAGCAGGATGAGAAAAAAAGACATTTAAACTTGAACGCAGAGTGCAAATTGACAACAGTGCGCCAGAGAGTCTGTGGAGTGTGACTGTTATTTTGCATTGAGATGGATGATTATTTTCAGAGTATTTATCATTGCTTTGTAAAGAAAGCAGTATAGATTGGTAGTGCAAAGACATGCAAATAGGTCATTCTTCTTGTTTTGATAGGTCAGGGGAGCATGCAGAGAAATGTAATATATTTCACCATAATATACAACACTATATTAACCGAGCGACCGGCGAGCTGGTCTCTAAAAAGTCAACATTTGAAAATAATAATAATTTTAGTCTCCCTGCATAGACAATACACTTTTATATGTAGTTAAAGAAACAATTTACATTGTTCATTTTGTAATTACATATAATTACATTTGTTATTACTATGTAATTGTATATATATATATATTAGTAATTTACTGTTATCATTATTATTACCTTTTTAATCAGTCTATATTTGCATGTGAAACATGGACACTGTAAGATAAATGCTAGCAAATAACTTTATATTGTTAGGATCCAACAAGACATGTCTGGTTAACCTAGCCAAATTTTTCTTGAGTATATGCCCCTATGCACACGCCATACTGTGTTTTCTTCACTCTGCCCACAGCTTGGATTCACACTGCTAAAGAAAGAGCCGTCAACTAACATGAGTCATAAGGGTTTTTGTGACCCCTCCAGCATTAGTTGTGGACACCATGACACACTATTAAGTTTGGACCACAGAAGATTTGTGGAGGCGCTGACATTGTCTATGTTGTCGTGTTCCCCTGACACGTTGCTAAATGGGGTCATTCCAATTAGTTGTTTGGGACAGGGCTGGACTTCTTCAGGGATGTTCACACACTGTCTCAGTGTCTAGGGGAAAAATACCAAAATAGGAAATCTATGAAAATCAATGTATTTAATTTCAAAAGCATTATCTATCGCATATGTTCCTATCGCAAACATAAAACATTCAAATTTAAATTAAAATGCTATAGCTACATACAGAATATGCAAATACAAAATATATGAAATTTATACATTTCAAAATATTTAAATAACAGTTTAAATATTAATTCAAAATATTAAATCAGTAGACTGCACGTTTGCAGAATAAACAAATCAGGTTTTTTGTTTGGTTACCTGTCGTGCGGCTAAGCAAAGTCTTTTTATGAGTTATGTTATTGGGGGGATTGGTATTTTATTTACTCGTCTCAGATGAGAGCAGCTTGTGGACATCTGCTCTTTTAATTGCATCTCATCAGTATAATAAATGTTAAAGTCTGGAGGTGAAGCAATAGATTGGAACACTCAGATAATGGCCCTTCAAATGGAGTCTCAGAAGGTTATTCATTAAAGAAGTAATTTGTAAACTTAATGCACTTATAAAATAGCTCAATATTGGGTCTTTTTGCATTTCATGGGCCAGACATTAAAGGCAGAGAATAAGAGAGTGCATGTTTCCAAATTAAAAACTAGACGGCCAGACCTACAATATCACATCCAGGAAAATTTCTGTGAGCTAACGTGTTTTTTTAATATAAGACATATCGTGCTCGTAAACTGCAAGATGGACATTTTGTGAAGGGGATTTAGTTTGTTTTCTAGCAAGTAAAAAAATAAAATAATATCTCAACTAATTAAAAAAAATATGTATGGGCTTTACAGAGTTGTAAAGTTCTTTAAAATGTCCTTTCAAAGAGTGTATGCTGAGAACTGTATGCATTTCAAGCATCCAGTGAAGTTTTCAGGCTCTTCATTAAATCAGAATACAGAGAACTAATTAAAACATGCTGTAGAATGCTCCCCAATTAACATAATCATTGACCTCATTAATATTGTGCATTGAACCAGAGAAGGGAAGTTTGGGCTCTTTGTAATTAGATACAAAGATATGTTTGCATCTCGGAAACAGTTGTTCAGAACATCAAACACACCTTGGCATAAAGATTCGTCGTTTGTAGACGAAAGTTATTAAAATGGACTTCACAAATAGCTATGTAATCTCAGACTATCTGAGTGTATACTTGATGAACGTTAGAGGTCAGAAATGAAGTGCGCAACCGTCTGTTGTCATGACCTACAGATGACTGGAATATAATAGTTTGCCTTTGGTTTACCACTGATTAGATATGCAGATGACAATAGCGTTTGATGGCTGCCTCATGCATTCCAACTTTATTGACTATAAAACATTTCCATTTCCAATCGCACATGTTAAATGCTAGCCATATAGAGAATATCACAAAAATGAAAACCTTTATATTACATGCTCTGGCAAATAATTCTAATTTGGTATTAAACGACTAATAATGCAGATGTATTTACACTGAGCTTTTGTTTTGGCCTCAAAAGTTACAGCCTTGGCTTTAAAAGAGCAACAATCACTCAAGTCAGTGTTGGAGGAAAAATAACTTCAGAGCAGAACACACACAAATCACCATCAGTGATTTAAATTCCAGAGTAGCTAGTAAAAAAATAGTAATCTGTACCTCTGATGACCTCATATATTGGAGTTACCACAGACTACGTAAACAAGACTAATAAGGTAAGTCAAAAATCTCAATAAATCATTTCGGCATGGCTCTGTGGTCTTTGGATCTGCTGATGTTCCCTAACCATTGTCTTCAAAGTGTTGTGTGTTGTAATACTAACTTTTTGTAACATGAGACAAAGGATAATATACCATATATTTCAAGCCGAAGAGAAAACATTATTTTGGCAAACTGTACATATAAGTGTGATGAACCCATTCCAGTTCTGCTATTTATCCCAAGTGTTCATGAAATGCTCTGTTCATCTCATTTCACTGTATGTTTTCCTCATGTTCTAGGACTAGAGGACAAGCTGGATAGAGATGTTTTATTTTTGCTTGCTGCACGTCGCAACATCTCCCCATAACTTGGCATAACAAGTGTTGGAATTTCACAATTCATAGTCTGCATTACATGGCAGCCATACTAACAAGTGCTATTTTGTCCATGTTTTTATTTTTTATTTATTATATTTTTTTCCCGATACAGAATCAACTGTTTCTATCCTGAAAAAAAAAAAAAAGTCCAGCTGTTAATTTTATAAATGGGAGATAATGTCACTTTAGGAATAAAAATAAATAAAAATAAACTTTATCATCTAGTAATAACATAGTAATTACTATAGTATTACTAGATAATATAATTTAAAATCGCACACACACACACACACACACACACACACACACACACACACACACACACACACACACACATATATATATATATATATACACTGTTATCACTTTTTATGGCAAAAATTACACTTCTTCCAATTGTATCCAAATGTACTGAAAGTCATCCTACATTTTTTTTTTTTTTTTGATATTCATGTGAAGCAAAATCCTGGCTTGATTCATAACCAACTGTGCTTCAAGCTAATAATATAGTTAATTGCTGGCGCTAACATGGCTGTTGACATTCAACATACACAACATAAAATTTTATGTTAATGTATTCATTTTATATGTCCCCCTCTAAAAGTAACTACCACCGAGCACTGCTTTTATATGACACCATAAGGGATTTTAACATTAAATATTTCCTTTAACTAATTGTTAGAGGTTGTTATGTTGAAAAAATTACTGAGTAGAAACACACGCATGTTATGCATACATAAACCATAAAAGACACACGTATTGTCTTAGGCAGGAAAGATGATCCTTCACGCCAGATGTGACTACAGTTATGCAGATAACACCATTTGTGCAAGCAGACCGGAGCTTAGTCGTTCGGAGTCAGCTACCTTCTCATGATTGATAATTATCAGCCCAAATACCTTGGCTTGGTCCAGGTGGCTGCCATTTATTACGCTTCTTTTCTTTGCTCTAATTAATTACTAATTGATTTTAGCACCTGCATTGGCAAAGCAGACCTTTTTTTTTGGTTTCTCAAATAGGCATTATTTAACACTTGAAACTACTCTTGCTTGTTATGTCTTTGTCCACCTGAGAACATAATTACAGATTTTTTTTTCTTCTATACATTCTTCTCTTCGCAAGCTAGCTATTGTTTAGCTAGACATATATATTTTTAAAACAAAAAGATTGCTTGTGTGAAAAAAATAAATAAATAATAATAATCTTGGCGGTGTTGAGTGCTTTCTCTCTGCAAAGTTTGTGTGCTTCAATCAACATCTGTCTCTGATAAAACAATAAGTGTGTCCTTCACATTTGACAACAGCATTCCCTGTTTAATTCAAGTCCATCATTCCTCCCTGACATCTCAAGATTCAGACGCGTCTAAGGGACCGATCTGGTGTATCCACAACCACGGCAACCATATGTACAATTTCAGAAACTACAAACTTTGTTTTATTCTTTAATTTATTCTCTGTAACTTGGGAACATACTCGTGATAAACTCAAAACCTTGGCAGTTGCAAGGTCCAGGAATCTTTCCAACAGGCAGTGGAGAAAGCCAAGCTTCCTTTCATAACCACTGAAGGGCGACTAGGTCATGTGACGATGCTCATTGCTCGGATTGGATTGGTTGTCTGCGCTTCACTGGGAGGAAATGCATTAAGTAACTTGGGAAGTTAACAGTCAGACCTACTATGTAAAGCCTGATGATCTGTAATGACTTCATCTTGTTATTATTATTTTTTGCTTGTTAGTGTTTTGTTGTTGTTGTTGTTGTTGTTAGGTAGTAGTAGTATGGTGAAAAGTCTACATGAAATTAGATTTTCAGTTCATTTTACTGTAGTATGACTTTTCTGAGTGAAATGGGAAAGAATCACAAATACATGATGTTATCCATTGAAATTGACTGGATCTTGAAAAGTATGTGTTACATATCAGAAAGGAATTTCAGAGGAGGCACAATTATTACATTGTTATATTATATTATGTTACATAATATATTATGTTATTATTACATTATACTGATAAAATATTACAGAATGAAGATGACCAATTTTTTTAATTATTTCGAATAGTGCACTAATGATTTCTATAGTGGATGAAGGTCAGCATGAAATTACATTTTACCCTATTTATTATACAGTGTGTATATATATATATATATATATATATATATATCAGGGGTGGCACGGTACACAGATGTCACGGTTCGGTACGTACCTCGGTTCGAGGGTCACGGTTCGATACGATTTCAGTACAACATGAAAAAAAAAGAAATCTACTATGCTCGGTTTCTTGTCATTTATTTTGAACAGACATTAGTGCAAATAAAAAAAAAAATTCATCTAGATGTGAAAATACTACATATTATTACATGTTATATATATAAAATACGTTTTGTTTTCATTGTGAGTGTACACAAATAAAAGCAGACCTTTATACAGTGATTATTAATAAGACAATAAGTGTTTAAAGTTGATTCTGCTGGTATAAGGAAACAGTTGAAGTGATCGCGTCACACACTCGCGCGCGCACACTCGCACTCGCGCACGCGCACACACATCAGTTCCAGCATTGCTAACTTGACATGCAGTTGGTACTTTATCAAAATAAAATACAGTGAACCAAACATCAGTGCGGCCGCCTCTGTGTCACCCTTGGCATTCGCTGTTCTTCTGCTGGCGGTTATCAAACAGCGTCGCATTGCTGCGGGCGCCCCCTTCTGGATTGGGGGTGAATTGCCTGTATTCGTCAAAAGCATCATGCACCGAACCGAGATGCCTGTACCGTGCCACCCCTAATATATATATATATATATATTAGGGATGCACGATATTTGATTCCAATATGCCGATATTTTTCAACTCATTTTGCCCGATACCGATATATTTCCTATTGTTTGGAAACCACACCAAGTCTCTCCTGTGCAGAAATTACAAGCTAATTATTTTCAATTTTGCTTAGTTTTTAACAATAACTTATTTGCTAGAATTAAATAAACGAAAAAAAAAAAAAAAAAGAATTAAATAAACAATAATAAAGTTATTTTATAATGACAGTACATTGAAGCTTTGAAAATAACTATAAATAAACTATATTAATCCCTGCATTTTTTTCCAGAAAGATGCAGTGGTAACATTAACATTTTATTTTAAGATTTAACATTTGTAAATGGTCTAAAGCAAAAGAGTTGTAAAAGTTCTGAAAATCTTTTAGAGCTAATAATTTGTTTAAAAATTATAACATATTACACATTACTGAATAAATCAGTATATATAAAATTATTTAAGTGTCATGTTTGTGATTTTTTTTTTTCATGTAAGCTATAGATTCTGACCTTTAAATCAAAACATACTCATGATTTTATGGCATCAATTACTGCTTTATTTAATCAGAAACACAGTCTAAATATGTGTATTTTGCGGGACAATGCGGGACACGTGTTAGACCGATACATTTACTACTGTTATGCCATTTAAATACTGATTTAAATTACATCCGTTGTCTTGTGAGCCGATTTATTTTTCTGCCGGTGGATGCCCATTGCCCACACTCGAGGTTGCGCTTCTGGCAGCATTTAATCCAGGAGAGAGTATAAGGTTTGATCGCACACACGTAGGCCTAATGTCTGATCGAGAGAGAGAGCGCATCTGTTTTGTGTGAGAGTGAAGAGAATCCTGCGAGCGGAGACATTTGTTGTGCTCTCGCATTACAATAATGCGCTCTGGACACTTGTCATTAAAATAACGCCATAGAAACCGCCTCAAACAAACTATTAAAATGAGAAGAAAGTCGTGTCTGAAAGGTGCAAGCTTTTTTTAAAAAAAAAAATAATGAAAGGAGAATATCGTGTTAATCCGTGTGCGCTCGACCATTTCCGTCGGTGGTGCTCGAGCACTTGATGAGGTCCGCACATACTTTGCGCCGTCCACGCAGTCGACATCAGCGGAAAAACCCCTCTTTACGACTGCGTCGGTTGGTTATTTTCACAGCTAGAACATGACGGCTGCGCAAATGGATTTTTAAATGCCAGTCACAGTTTTAATGTATTTCTTATTTTGGTATTTCAGTTTCTGGGATGAAAAAAAAATAATAATAGGGCTTTGTCCCGCAAAATGCGGGATGGGTGGTCACCCTACACCCTGAGCACATGTGAGTTAATGTATTCCTCTTATCGGCAAGTCATATCGGCATCATTTTTCATATTGGGCTGATGTTGATATTTACATTTAAAGCCATTATCGGCCGATTCCGATACTGGTCCGATAATATCGTGCATCCCTAATATATTCATGCTGTCAAACGATTAATCATGATTAATCGCATCCAAAATAAAAGTTTTTGTCTAAATAATATATGTATGTGTGCTGTGTATATTTATTATGTATATATAAATACACACACATGCATTTATATATTTCAGAAAAATAGGTTATGTTTATATATTAAATATATTTATTTATAATATAAATTATACGAAAATAAATATAAACGTAAATATTTTCAAAATATATACTGTATGTGTGTGTATTTATATATACATAAATATACACAGAAGACACACACACATATTATTCAAACAAATACTTTTATTTTGCATGCGATTAATCACGATTAATCTTTTGACAACACTAATATATATATATACATATACAGTGTATATACATATATATATATATATGGTATATATATATATATATATATATATATATATATATATATATATATATATATATATACATATATATATATATATATACACTGTATATGCCAAGTAACACTTTGAATACAACTTAATTTTTTTTCACAGCTGTTTTGCTCTGAAATACACTACGATACAGCTGATCACTACCATTTCATGCCGAATTTAAACTAGTGTCACAATTCGGTAAAACTGACTCAATTTGTGAACTTTTAGATTATTTAGACGAAATCAAAACTTCAGAAACGGCTGAATGGTTATGACGGAGAGATCTGAACACTATAGCCTCTGATGCACCCTCATTTCTACTTCAGGAAAACATCAATGGAAATCCATCTTTACAAGTTAGGTTGTAGAATTTTCTTCTAAATCCTCCAGAACATTCCCTTTGAACTGGACTTTGAGATGTTGAGTATGTGTCTGTCGTTTTGTTTTGTTATATTTTGAATGCTGTGTTGTGTTATGTGTGAAAAAAATAAAAATAAAATAAAAATAAATAAATCCTCCAGAACATCAGCTATACTTGTGAGATTGACTGACACTATTGTAGTTACTGAAACACACCTTCAGCCAGGAAAGATGAAGTCATCTTGTGACTGAGCAATGGGAATAAAGTATTGAGTAAACATCTAAAGTCCTAACTCATGGAAAACTAATTAAACAAAAGTAAATATCTTATAAGTATTCTTTCATGTAGCATAATTTATTATAAGTGAAAGGATTTGTTACAATCTGTATCAGCATTTTACCAGACCAAATTACAACTCTTTTACTTCATTTAGTTTAAGTTGGAATCAAATTGGAATCAAAGCTCTGCCAAAATATTTTTGGAACACACTTATATATCAAGAAAGCCTGAACTGAAAGTTCAATAGCAAGAATCAACTAAATTTAGCTTCTAATTTGTGGAATATACTACTAAGGAGTTTGACTAAAAGTTATGGAGGACACCAGCCTTATTTACTCACAGCGGGTCTACAGTATAGAAACAGTATCGCCTGGACTGCAGAGGCATTCCTCAATGCCATTCTATTATGTCACTACCTCATAAATAATGAATGCTACATGATATCATTTAGGGGCTTTACATGAATTGTAGGCCAGATAAATCTAAAAAAAAATAAAAAAAAAAAATTATAATAATAATACTAATCAGGCCACATACTGCATGTGGATAAATCTCCACACTACTGTAGCACGTTTATATGTATGTATTCTGGCTATTTTTGTTTTTATTATCAGTTGACTCAATTCTCATTGATGGTGAACACATTCTCTGCTTTTAATTTTAGGGGTATTTCCTTGTAACAGAATATCAATAATTTGTCAGTCTATATATATGCAAGCATTGCAGATGCAGAGAGTTAGTCTCAAACATTGGTGCGATATAAAGACATTCTCGAGGTGAGCAGCTCGGCTCCCTAAATCAAATGAAAGCCAGAGAGCCGTGGCCAACAGACAGGAACCCTGTGGCGGTTTGTGTGGGAATGAAATTACACAAGACTCCCTATGTTAACCTATCTGCATTTTTATACCTTTATACAATTATACGAGCCCATCGACATGCAATTTGGACTCATTTTATAAAGCTAAAATTTGATTTAGGTTGTCAAACATATGAGTGCATGAGAGATGTTGTATCATTCATAATGGGAGTTGATTATTGCAACTGTAGTTTTATTAGCACTTTATGAGTTTCTACCCAGATTGTGTCAGAATTTTATTAGTAATGTAATTGAATATTATGGTGATGCTGTACAATATAAAATTATTCAAATAATACAATAAAAACAATGCTAACCTCTCAGCTGTATTTTTAAAACGTTTTAAAATGTGTCACTTTTTTGTAATTTTATGTGCAGGCAAAACTATGTACACACATGCTCATTCTTTACTATTATTATTATTTTTTTATATATATTTTTTTATATTTCCATATTTTAGTCATCAAAATTCTGAAACATCACAATTGGAAGTATGTAAACAATAAAAAAAATGTTAAATAATAAGTTACCTTATATTTAAGCTTATTCCTTGCAAGATTATAGGCACAATATGGACATTTTCTCAACCAATTTCATGAGGATGAAGATCAAATTTATTCATTAAAAAATTATATAAAATATATATGTTCTGTGTTGTAAATATTTCCAGATTTACAATTTATATTTGACTACAGAATAAAGCATTTTAATATTAAAAATATTTTAAAATTATGATAAAACTGCATTGAGCATTCAGACTTTTTTTCTGGTTGTGAAATTCATATAAATTATGTTCAAAATATGTATTTTTAAAACACTTTTTTTGCATTGTTTTATACAGGCTGTCCATATGCTGTAAGTTTGAGCTGTCATTTTGATCTAATTTACTTTCATTAGTTTGATTAGACTGCAATGGGCTGTCTGAGAGTTATTGATGGTGTTTGATGAAAATAGACCTTTAGTTACAGGTCTATGGTCTGTTGACTTCTGGTGTGATGATTTTCCATAGTAATATCTAAAGCTGAATGGTGTGTTGACATCACATGAAGTGAATGTTGGCAGACATGCTGTAATAACATGGCCAGAGTGGAGCACCTGTGGCGAGGAAGGGTATCTAGCATTATACGACTGGACGGCTTTTATCCCCATTTCTACTATGGGCCAGAGTCAATTTATACTCTCAGCATGTTCTTCTGCCGACCCGCGACTCCAGCAAATCCAATCAGCTGTCCATGGAATAGAGACGCTACATGTCATCGATAAGCCAGCTTCATCATGACACATCTCCAATGATTTTTGTTAAATAATACATTACACTTTAAGGCCTTACCAAAGTAGTAATTATCTCTAAAAGCTAATTACGCTTGAGTAATTAATGCACATCTGTAAACATTTCAAGCAATTATGGATTACTCTCTCACGTTTACCAGTGTGATTTTACATCAATTACTCATCAACAGCATGACCGTCTCCTACACTCATACGCATTCGCACACATGGCGTAGAGTTCTTGGCAGTGAGGTTGCAATCTGGATCCGCACCCCTCCTGCCGCCCCAGTTTACCAGGGTACCCTCATTAAACCAGCATCCAAACCTCCCCATCCCTTCTGCCACCTGGGTCTCCCACCATTTAGAGAGAGCTAAGAGACGAGCAACATCCTCTGTTACGATCGCTTACTGCGACGCCAGCAAATGAAGGCACTATCTCAGTTCTTGAAGATTTACGAGCCTATTCTTGGCCCTGAGTGAGCTTTGATAGGACACTTCAGGGATGAAGGGGGTGTATGGTTTGTAGGGGCAGCAAAGAGGGTTATTTATGTCCCTCCTGTCATATTTTCAGAAGGACTGCACGGGCAACAGGACTCTAAATTAAGCATGGCATGGCTGGAGTGCGACGGCTTGCCCAGTATAAACCCCTTAAACCACTGGCTCTCAACTGGTGGTGAGTCGTACTCCAAAAAAAAAAAAAAAAAAATGGGTTGCAGGTCTGTTAGATCATGGACAGCAGTGAGAAAATTAATTCAAAATGCAAGTATACACAATCATGAATAGTCAGTTCGCTAAAGAATATGGTGGGTTCAATACACTAGTGGTTAAGTTCAACGGCACTTGTGGAATAATGCTGATTTCCATGAAAAACTAATTTATACTTGTCCATCATTGTATCAAAAATCTGGGGTGCAGTGAGACACTAACAATGGAAGTGAGTGGTTTCTATAGTATAACCATAAAATGTCAACGTTATGCATGCTTACATATTTTAGTGTAAAATAAAATATTTACTAACGTTTTCTGTGTAAAATTATTTCCAGTTTTTCAAATCTGTTGCCATGATAACATAATGCCTGAAACCTTAAATTATCAACTTTACAGTTCAAATAATACATGCATTACAACAGAACAATTCATGTAAGTGCTTTAAAAAAATAATCTATCCATCTATCCAAATGGTGTCAACTGAACCTAATTTGTAACCTTGAACATTAATTTAGCTTCAAGTTTAAAAGGGAGGAGACAATCACGTTACATTAATTGCAGACGTTTATACAGCATTTTATTTACAGTATTTATTTAGTTTCTGAAAACAGTGTTTTGTTTGTGGAATTATCAGCTGACTATCAAAATTGAAGGCACACAACAATAAACCAAGTAAGTTCTTACTTACTTTTGTACATTAAATAATTACGGTAATGTAATGCTGTTTGAAACAGTTTGGAACCTCTGCCTTCACCACCACCTCCTATATGCACATTTATTATTTTATACAATTATACAAGCCCATTGACATGCAATTTGTACAAACCTTAACTTGTATTGAACCTAGAATATCCCTTTACCTTCAACTTTAAAAAGAGAGGAGAAATCAGGCTACATTAAATGGCAATTTATTTGCAACAAAAAAAAAAAAAAAAAAAAAAAAAAAAAAAAAAAAATATATATATATATATATATATATATATATACACACAGTGTGTTGTGTACGCAGAATTATCAGCCGACTACTAAAATTGAACAGACACAACAATAAACCAAGTAATAAATTCAGTGTTTGATTTAACAACTTTGTACTTGTACAATAAATATTTTTGGTCATAAAATGCCATTAAAATTGGGTTGCTACTAGACATCTAATGTAACATTTGGGCCCTCAAGCAAAACCAGTTTTGAACCTCTGCCTTCACCACCACCTCCTGAGAAAGGCTCAAGCTCCCTAATCATGCCCCCTCCCACATTGACAGACCAACTGAGTCTCCTGACTTCCAGATCGTATTGCTCTCCCAGTGTACACCCTGCCAAAAGATCACAATCCCTCCACCTCTTCATCCTCCTCTGATTGGCTCGTTTCCATACTCATTAGCATGTCCCATTATCTTCCGGACTAGTCTCTGGTTCCCGCCATTCTAATTATTATAATAAACAACATGCTTTATGACTTTCAAGATACTGGAAGAGCTTCAGGTTTTTTGTCAAGGTCCTCCGTCACTTGTGGGCAGGATTTTATTTTATTTTTTTGTTTTCCAAGGGCATCTGGTTCTGGCTGTTCCGATGGGAGAGAGAGAACAGGAGGGATGCCGGGAAAAAACCTGGATGTATCCACCTAGAATTTGTTGAATCAAACTCTTGCACCTGGATATAATTGTTGTGCCGCTGTGCTGGGACTTTCTGCCGTTACAAGAGAAGCAAATTAGTGAAACGAAATCTGGCCTCCAATTGCGAGATACAACTTCACCTGCTCTCATAATTTATCCTGGAATAAAATAAATAAATAAATAAAATACTTTTCTGGCAAGGCAGAGTTGACTGAATTTGTAGAGGTAAATACTATACATCTGAAGGGAAGTTAATGTTGTTCAAGCATTTAATAACAAAAGGTCAGTGCATGAAATTACTGGAAGAGAGGTATTTTCAATGGTTTATACACCCTGAGATGCAGTATGCTTTGAAAACTACACCTTTAAAGAGTGGCTTGCATTCACTGCAAACTTCATAAATGCCACTCCATTCACATTGAATAGATTCACTCAGTGACAGGCAGAGACACATTAGCCTACATTCTAAAAAAAGAAAAAAAAACGGTCAAAACCGACAGACATGAGCGTGAACTAAAATCATAGGTGCCATATGTCTTTTACTACAAATGTAGGCCAATATAAACGTTAAACAGTGTTATATTAAAGCAAAAACCTACTCACAGTCATGTGATATAGTGAGTTTACGACAGGTGAGGAAAACACTTAGGCACCACATAAAGTAGTGCCTAAAACACTTCAAATTGCTTTTAGAAATAGTGACACATGTTCAGTTAATAATTTTAATAATTGTAATAAACAATTTGCCCTGCATGTAAAAGAGATAATTGGCTGTAAGCCGTTTTCGGTTGCTAACTAATGCACATTAATACAGAATGTAAATTCACTGGTGTGCATTTATCAGCATTTTCATAAAAAGAGAAATAACCTTCGTAGAGTTGTAAACATATTTTAAAAAGGCAAATTTGTACATGCACTGTAAAAAAAATATTGTGATTTTAACCACAAAAGACTGTAAAAACGGTTTTTGGAAGTGAAAAAAAAAGTCATTGTAATTTACAGTAAAAAAAAAGAAGAAAATTATCATTCCCAGAATTCTCTGCATGGCTATTCACTTTTGATGTTTTTTTTGTTTTTGTTTTTTCTCATTGAAAGAACTATATTTCATTAGTTTTTTTTTTTTTAACAGTTGTGTACATCAGGGATTTATCTTACATCTAATGCTGTTAAATTAATGTTTATTGCATTGTTTCAGTTTCAGGTGTGTTACCATGATGGTGTTTAGTGTTTGTGTGAATGGCACTGTGCACCTTCTATATAATAGTATTCCCCCTCTCAGCTTGTGGAAAAGCTGCTTGTGATGAACTATAATTCATCATGTGACTTTCTCATCACCACCTGTTTTTGGTGGTTATCAGGGTATTACAATGTTACAAACAGATATTAGTATTTCAATAGGTTGGTAAATAAACAATGAAATCCATTTTATTTGTTTCTTTTTTTGTTTGTATGCATGTATGTATTGTTTGTTTGTGTGTCATCTGGCCAGAGGAGAAATGGCCCCCCGACTGAGCCTGGTTTCTCCCAAGGTTTTTTTCTTCGTTCTGTCACCGATGGAGTTTTGGTTCCTTGCCGCTGTCGCCTCTGGCTTGCTTAGTTGGGGACACTTCATTTCCAGCGATATCGTCGACTTCATTGAACAGAAACTTTTTGAACTGAACTGAGCTGGACGATGCCATCACTGAATTCAATAATGAAATGCCTTTAACTGAAAATTGAGTGTTTAATCTTGTCATTTTACATTATTGACACTATTTTCCCATTTTGATATTGTGCAGTTGCTTTGACACAATTTGTATTGTTAAAAGCGCTATATAAATAAAGGTGACTTGACTTGACTTGACTTTGTTTGTTTTTTGTTGTTTACTGTGTTAAGGCTGTAAAACTTAAAATGTTGCTACCATAGGTAAAGTTCTGGCAACCACAGCTGCTGGTATTTTACCGTTAATGTCACAATTATTTATTTAGTCATTCATTTTTATTTTTACAGTGTATGTACTGTATACAGTTTTAAAAGCCAGTACAATTTGACATCTGAATGGCTTCAAACAAATACTATAAGCGTTAGAACCTGACTGGCTAGGATTGAATCCTTGAAAATCCAGCTTCTAATCATCATATGTCTGGGATCAAGCAGGGTATTTCAGCCGCATTTGTATTCATACATCCTAAACACACTAAGCCGATACAGGCATGGAATCGCTTTGATACAGCACGCGTGTAGCCTTTCTGTGCCCGGTCCCCTGTGTAACAGCCTCGTGTATAAGAAACAGAATCGTGCCCTCTTAACTGAATAACACAGTTTACCAAGATGACATGGAAAACAGATTAGTGTCCGAGGGAGTCCAGGGAATATCTAGCAAACGAGGATGAATTTACAAAATAACACAATGGCCGTGAATTCAATAAGGAGGAAGTTTTGGATTCTGCGCACGCAAAATTATATTTCATCCCTCCACCTCTTGCTCGTATGAGTTTATTAGTCACTGTGGAAATTATCGGCGTGTAGCCGAGGTTTTCAAACATGTAATCTCTAATTGTTTTATAATTACCCAGATTGTTTTCTGCGAGTATGGGAAATTGCACATAGGAGAGATGAATTTCTGATGGGGGTATTACATTGACTGACTGACAGACTGGTCTTGTGGCCACATGCTGGAGCAGTGATAGGGTGTCAAAGATGTGGTGTGTGCCATCAGGGGTGGAGTGACTGGGGGGTGTCCTAGGGCTTGGCAGGGGCCGCCGGGAGCAGGGAGCTTTGTTTCACTGAGTGCATAGTATTAGACCTCTAGGGAAGCCGCGCAGCGGGGGTTGGATTAGCCCCTAGTTTACTATAGCACGTGCTTCTCAGTGCATGGCAAACTTGCGCTCGCTCCTCTACCCCCTTATTAGAGACCTCCTGGGATTGCCGTTTCCAACCCCATTTTCTTTTACCCATTTGCTTCGCACACTTGTCCTATTAAACGTCACTCACCTGTGATTTACATAATTGAGTCAAATTCAGCTTCCTTTTTTTAAATTAAAGAGCAAATTCTTATTAAATGTGTGAAATACTTCCCAGGTGCTTTTCTTATATGGAATGGTAAAGAGTGAAATGTTTTCATTTTATTTTGGTAATAACAAGGAGTGAAATTCATACATCATCCATGAATTCAAAATGGAACCTATTTACTTTCATAATGCGTGTTCTTGGTCTTGTTTTAGAATAAATCATCAGTGCATGTATTTTGAAAGAAAATATGTTTGTCTTCATAATTTTTCCATCAATCTGTAATAATTTGCTCTGTCTTTAAAATTAATTTCCAAGCCAACTTATTTTATACACTTATAATATGTCAAATAAATATGTCAAATTGTGTGTGAACACATTCATGTTGACTTTAAAGAAACAATGATTTTTTTGTTTGTTGATATAATGGCAAATAACATAATATATGACTGAATGCCCTAGACACACTCTATATACATAAACATAAGATCCCAAACTTGTGGCAACCACCTTCAGGATTGTTTAACTTAAAGTTCAACTTAAAGTTGGTCTGGGCTATTATAAAAAAAATAAAAATAATAATAAAATTAAAAAACTATAATATAATATGTTCAATAAACTTAAATCTTTTTTTTTTTTTTTACTTGTGGATGCACATTCAGTAAGCTTGAATTGAATGTTAAACTGACATGAACATTAAAAGTGATGTAGAACCACTTTTATTAATTAACTTGGGGTAAAAAAAAACTTCAAGAGCACCCGAATGGTGACATCAAAAGCAACTTTTACAAAATATAATCAAGGCTACATAGAGCCAGAACATCTATTAATAATGAGCAACATATATGCATCATAAGTTGGCATGTTTTTGACCAAAAACACAAATTATTCACTTATTAATATTATACATGATCAGTGATCAAACTGAGCATGCTCAATAGCTTGGTAGTTGAACCCTCACCACCAAACTTGACACTGTATGTTATTTCTGTTTAATATTTTAAAGGGTTAGTTCACCCCAAAATGAAAAATCTGTCATTAATTACTCACCCTCATGTCGTTCCAAACCCATAAGACCTACGTTCATCTTCGGAACACAAATTTAAATATTTTTGATGGAATCTGAGTGCTCTCTGACCCTCCCATAGACAGCAACGCAACTGTAATGTTCCCAGGTCCAGAAATGTAGTAAGGACATCGGTAAAACACTCCATGTGACATCAGTGGCTCAATTTCAATTTTGCGAAGCTACGAGAATAATGTTGTGCGCAAAGATAACAAAAATAACAATTTAACAATTCTTCTCCCCCGAATTACGTCTTCCGTCATGTTGAAGATTACCCAAGACCATAATCTACATAATCAGCGTTGTTTACGTTCAGGGGGAAAGCGCACGCATGAACGTAATCGGTGTAATCAGTTTGTCTGCCTTTTTTTTTTTTTACAGTGTTGCTTTACACATATTTTGTGTTGTTGCTTTTTTAAATATGCCAGACTGGAAACCCTAACTCCACCCAAAAGGGGTGCTATAGCAACTATTGGCAAAAACTCTTCTTCTACACTCAATTTTCAAATCAGGTAACTTTTATGTCAACTACTTACATGGCAGATAAGTGATTTTATGAGGATCTTCCTGAGCAAGATAAACTATTATTATGTTTATAGCTAGTTTGCTGCTTAATTAGATATTTGAGGGTAACTCTTCAAATTACTCTTTAAATTTGAATACTGAAGATTGTTAACAACACAAGAGTGTATTCAAGTCAGTTGCCATGCAAAGTACCACGAGATTGCAATCCGTTGGCCAACCCTTCATGTCTTCATAGTCTTCAAAGTATGTTTCTAGCCTAAGAATGCTACTGGTCACCAGCTTTTAAAGTCTATAGAACTGTATACACACACACACACCATTGGTCAGTGTAGGTCCACTTTAGAGGTTTAGAAGGTCATGACATATAAAAAGTCTCATATTATCGCAAAGTACAGTTACAAAACAGACTCTAAAGGGCTCGAAACCAAAGAACAATCCACCATAGTGTATCACGCTCCACATCTGTGCACCTGGTGGTTGCCTGGGGACTGTCTGCTACTGTCTTTAAGCAAGACAAGGAGAGATTGGTACTCTCCCATTGGTTGGCCTTATGGCATTGCTGGGCTAAACAGCTGACAGGTGTTCTCCAGAACCCTTTCCCTCTTTTCTACCCAACTTGTATATCTACCCCCACGCTGTAGGCATGCCTCTGATATATGCATCATCGTTACTTCTGCCGTGAAGTTAATGTGAGAGCTTGTTTATTGCTCAATGGTTTTTACAGGATATGAGCGGGAATAAAAGCAGCAAGTCGCCTGTAGACTCTGGTGATTGTGGCTCTATGTTAACAGGCTTAACTGAGGTTTCTTTATATTCGGGATGTTTGTTGGCAGTATTCACACTGACGTCAGACTACTTAACAGTTCACATTCAGTTTTCGGCACCAGAGGTGACAGAGGTGTTACTTGGTGGTCTGTCCCCTTTGAGGATTCACTTGTGATGTTTTAACAGGCATATTTCACTCCAGCAGTTTTCGTGGTTTAAAAGTTAGTAGTTCAAATTAAAGTTGACATTGCTTGACTGCTTTATGTAAACAAGAGATTGAATTAAAATGTAATTAAAGCCAACTTGAATTTACATTTGCAACCCATTTTATATAATAACCCAGGGGCGGTGTAACAGGGGATGTTTAAAAACAATTCCAAGGGCCCTCATCTGAAATGGCCCGACGGGATCAGAGAGGGGGCCGATTTTATCCACATACAGGTGCATATCAATAAATTAGAATGTCATGAAAAAGTTCATTTTTTCTTGTAACTTATTTCAAAAAGTGAAACTTTCATATATTTTAGATTTATTACATGTAAAGTAAAACATTTCAAAAGTTTTTTTTGTTTTAATTTTGATGATTAGAGCTTACAGCTCAAGAAAGTCAAAAATCCGTATCTCAAAATATTAGAATATTTACATTTGAGTTTCAATAAATGACCATCCATACAGTATAAATTCTGGGTATCTCTTGTTCTTTGAAACCACAATAATGGGGAAGACTGCTGACTTGGCAATGATCCAGAAGACGAACATTGACACCCTCCACAAAGAGGGTAAGTCAAAGAGGGTCATTACTGAAAGGTGGGGCTGTTTACAGAGTGCTGTATCAAAGTATATTAAATGCAAAGTTGACTGGAAGGAAGAATTTGGGTAGGAAAAGGTGCACCAGCAACAGGGATGACCGCAAGCTTGAGAATACAGTCCCGCAAAGCTGATTCAAACACTTGGGAGAGCTTCACAAGGAGTGGACTGAAGCTGGAGTCAGTGCATCAAGAGTCACCACGCTCAGACGTCTTCAGGAAAAGGGCTACCAAGCCACTTCTGAACCAGAGACAACATCAGAAGCATCTTACCTGGGCTGTGGAGAAAAAGAACTGGACTGTTGCTCAGTGGTCCAAAGTCCTCTTTTCAGATTAAAGTAAATTTTGCATTTCATTTGGAAATCAAGGTCCCAGAGTCTGGAGGAAGAGTGGAGAGGCACAGAATCCATGTTGCTTGAAGTCCAGTGTGAAGTTTCCACAGTCAGTGATGATTTGGGCTGCCATGTCATCTGCTGGTGTTGATCCACTGTGTTTTCTGAAGTCCACAGTTAACGCAGCCATCTACCAGGAAATTTTAGAGCACTTCATGCTTCCTTCTGCTGACAAGCTTTATGGAGATGCTGATTTCATTTTCCAGCAGGACTTGGCACCTGCCCACACTGCCAAAGGTACCAAAAGCTGGTTCAATGACCATGGTGTTACTGTGCTTGATTGGCCAGCAAACTCGCCTGACCTGAACCCCATAGAGAATCTATGGGGTATTGTCAAGAGGAAGATGAGAGACACCAGACCCAACAATTCAGATGACCTGAAGGCCACTGTCAAAGAAACCTGGGCTTCCATACCACCTCAGCAGTGCCACAAACTGATCACCTCCATGCCATGCCGAATTGAGGCAGTAATTAAAGCAAAAGGAGCCCCTACCAAGTATTGAGTACATATACAGTAAATTAACATACTTTCCAGAAGGCCAACAATTCACTAAAAAAACATTTTTTATTGGTCTTATGAAGTATTCTAATTTGTTGAGAATTTGGTGGGTTTTTGTTAAATGTGAGCCTAAATCATCACAATTAAAAGAACCAAAGACTTAAACTACTTCAGTCTGTGTGCATTGAATTTATTTAGTACACGAGTTTCACAATTTGAGTTGAATTACTGAAATAAATTAACTTTTCCACGACATTCTAATTTATTGAGATGCACCTGTACATTCAGTACATACTTTCATAAAGCGATATATACTATATAGCAAATGTCAAGTAAATTATTTTTTGTCACGCAGCTCCATATAAGGTTGTATATATAAGTACGTCCTATTTTTTCCCACATACACTCAGTACACTCACATAGGACAGTGTTTGATTGTTTGTATTGTCACAAAATGTACACTATATTGTCACCCAACTCAAATCTGCTAAAAGCGACCATAAGAAATAAAGAAAGTGCTATAAAGATAAAAATGAAGAATGAAAAATAAATGAAATTAAAAATAAAGATAAAAAAAAAATCATACTTCAGGATTTGATTGGATTATGAAAATAGCCGTGATGTAATGACGTGCAGTATTGTAAGCAGGAATATAAGTAGGATCATATTTGAATTTATGTTGACTGAATCCCTTTACAAGCCAATGTCGCACAATCCTCTCCAGCAATACTGAATGACCTGAGGTCCACGTATTACACTGACGATTGCTGGTGTCTGCCCACACAGGTCAGAGGTTGTGACCCTCACAGGTAGCACTATGCACACACGACAAGACCCCACGCACTGCCTCGTTCTGTTGTGACGAGGGCCGGGTCCCTGACACTGCAGCGCCGAGTGCCCCGCTTGCAACTGCGGTTTGATTTGCCGATTGGGGGGGATGTCGAGGGGCAGAGACGAGGCCATTGCTCTAATGGGGGTTGAGACAATGGGCCATCACTAATCAGGGACCTCAAGGTTGCCATGAGGTTAATTGTAATGCAGGTGGCACTTGTATAAGGGGTGAAAAAGAAAAAGAAGAAGAAGAAGAAAAAAAAAAGAATTACTGCTCTGGTGTCCATTGTGTTTTAACATCAGCCCCCCAGGCCAGGATTTGCCTTTCTCTCTCGTTCTCTCTCCTCTGTGTCCCCTTCACCTTTTAATCTCTTATTATCTAGCAATTCTCATTCGGGCCTCTGTGGGTTAAAGAAAACCTTTCACCAAATTTCAAAAAGGAAATGTAAATATTGAGCCTGTCCTGCCCTGCAGTGGCTGTTGTGATGCGCAGAAGATCCATTGATGGGCCCATTGCTTCTTCACACTGCATTTTATATTTGCTGGAAGTGTCCTTTTGTATCATTGTTATTTGTTTAAATTGACAGAAACAGCAGAATTTGTGTGTCATTGTGAGGCTCTGAAAGAGCATCTCCAAATAAGAAGCTCTGTGTGAATAGAAGATGGTATGCTTCCTTTAGATGTTTACATTAGCTTTGTTGAGTCACATTGTTCGTCACAGCTCAGTCTCCTCTTAGTTTGTAATTTACATTCGTCTCTATTGGTTTTAAGGACTTGAGATGCATAAAATGTTCGAGGATTGAGAAATACTTTGCTGTTGCGATATGTATGCACAAATGATTGATTACATGTTGCAGACTTGTTTATGAAATGTTGTTTTAAATTAAGTTAAAGCTTTAAACTGGTATTTTGAGCTGCAAAACATTGTATGTAAAATTCATTCAAATGTGTAGTCTTTCATTTAATGACTAGGAATTATGTAAACATTCAGTTTTATTCATGTTGTATAGGTATTTAAGTGGAAAACAGCATTTTACATATAATTTTATAACCATTTGAGCTTAAAACCATTTGTAGTTTTGATCTTATTTAGTGCTCAACTGTATTTATTGCATATGATGCATTTTAGGGGTAAATATGTATTGTTATTTGATTATTTTAAGAAAAGCAGACAGTTTTAAGTTTTAAATTAAAAATTGGTTTCAATACAGTCACATTTAGGATGCCTAAAATATTCTGCTGTAGAGATTTCTACTAAATGCATGAGGACATGTTGCAGAGATGTTGTTATGCATGCTTTCAGAATTTTATTAATTAAAATTCTGACAGGATGCATTCGACTTAATCCAAACTTAAGAGGTATTTTAAATTTTAATAATAAAAAAAGAGTAAAATTCATGACTTTCAAAAGAGTTTTAATCTAAATACATATCGTTTTTTTTTCTCCTGAAATATATCAAATTCAATTAACAAAATTAAAACTAAATATTTAAAATTATTAAAAAAATAAAAATAAATACAACAATTATTCTAAATAAATAAATAATTTAATTTCAGATTAAACAATTGAACTGATTCATTTCAACAACTGAATTTGATGTATTTAATTAAGGGAAACATTCACATTTATTATTTAAGAAATATTTTAAGTTTTATGTTAACAAAACATTTTATATGAAATTCATGACTTAGGAAAGAGTCAATGATTGGATCTGACACATTTAAGAAGCTTTACTGAGTATTCGCTTATGAGTCACAGAGAGTCAGCATTCAATCGGCATCACTTGTTTCTTTAGCGACTGCTATTCCCATTTCACTTTGTCAATAAATTCTCTGACACTTCAAAGTCCTCTGTTGGTGTGCCCCCATTTACAGAGCACACGTTTCCAAAAGATCAGGCCATTGGCAGCCCTACCTATCACATACTGGGAGGCTGACACACTTGTAAGTTAGTGTGTTTCCCTCTCACCCTTCTGAAACCAAGAGGAGGAGGACTGTGGGGGGAAAGGTCTGAAAGACAAACATGGCTGAGCCTGCCAACCTGCCCAAGCAAATGTTCTATGTGTTTATTCAGCTGATGATTGGACAGTGGCCAGTGCATGTCAGTCATGTGCTGTCTTTCCTATCACAGCTAATGTAAGTGCGCACTTGATAACATGACAAATGAGATGTTGTGAGGTGGTGGGAGAGACCTTGATGCGTGTGTGACAGCAGCAAAGAAGAGGGGAGGAAAGAGTGCCACTTTATTTCTGCCAACTTCTTTTCCGGTCAAGCAACCCCTTTGAAAGGGGCATTACACATTCAAGTCACTGTTGTGTCTTTCATAAAATGCACAGAGAGAGACATTCCCAATACAAAAAAAAAGGGGGAAAAGAAGGGGTAGCGGGGGGGAAAGCTTGTTACAATGGATTATTTTTTTTGGAAAAAAGGGAATGAAGACACCGTCAAGTGCATTGTAAATATCAAAAGTAGAGTTCTCTATGTCGGGGAATCAATGGAGTTTTAGGGAGACACTTGTGACCAACCTAAGGTTTCCAAATGCACTAGCACTGAACTCTTCAGTGAGCCACATTACTCAGATTCTCTTTAACTCTCTCCTAGTGACCCAGAGCGGGGCTGTGTTTGAAAATCACTCACTTGTACGCCCACTCTCAGTATGCAGTGAATGCATCAAAATTATAGATGAGTGAATCTAAATAATTACAAACAACTCCACTGTACTATACACATGTACTTTGTCAGCTTAAAGGTAATTGGTAAATTTGAATCATGCATTCATTAAACTGAATGTTAGTCCTGTTAAAAATGAGTAAATAATATATTATTAATAATTATTTACTGATTTAATGATTTAATGCATTATCAAAGTAATTAAATATAAATAAAATAGTGCTGCCAAAAATAACTGATTAATCATAAATTTTTTTCTGAAATTAATCACGATTAATCCCACCAAACATTAAAGTTTTTAAATATACTTTTAAATTGCAATACTTTTACATTCAATCTTCAAATGAATGTAGAAACAACATAAATACAGTATTTGTTTTTATATATATATTTGAATAATGGCATCTTTTTTTGTGACTGAAGGCAAGTATTACTGATACCTATACTACTGATGTCTGTATGATTTCCCCCCCTAATACTTAACCATTGACTATAGCCATTCAACATTGCAGTATAATTGAGAGCTGTCAAGTTTAGTTTAACATTTATTTTAATTTAAAAAATAACAGCTTAAAATTTAAGTGAACTTAAAACAATATTCAAATTAACTCATTATAATAAATATCATATTTGTGTTAACAGCATTACATCTTTTTAACTCTGTTCAACTGGAAAAATGTATTGCCTGTGTTTATGCGCACATTTTGGCAACACTAAAATAAATAATACATTAAATCAATATTGTTTAATCTACAATAATAATAATAATAATAATAATAAATATTTCTCTAGAATGTGCATGCACAAGGTATTCATGTGCATTATGTAAGGCTGTTCAATACAAATTCAGACAACAATTCAAGATGGCCAGCATCCCATATCATGTGATTTCGGACACCGCGTCGGTCAGGGAAAGCATGAGGGCATCTACTGTTAGTGTCTGGAGGATAAATGCAGGGTACCCACTAAGCCACTTGATCTTGCACGACTGCCATAACATTCTGCATGCAAAAATATGCAATTTTCCCCTTTCAGCTTTATTTTAATCCAAAAGTTTCAAACTTACACCATTCAAACAGTATTAACACAGCGATTATGCACTTGGCTTCTGTAAAGTTACACTGTGATAAACAGCTGTCATCTTTCACCCTGCTTGCCTGGCCGAGGCCTGGGAGCGTGACTGAGCCCGATAAAGCAGAGCGATTTTATCCATCACACCATATTTACCATATTTAAGTGGATATGTGACAGAGAACGCGACAAGCAGAACCAGCTAACTGATTAAAGCACCTTCATTACCTGTGCCTTGGAGACATCCGTGACTTCCCCTCATATCCCCTTGCTCAAGACAACGTGGGCAGGAAATCCGTCTCATTCTCGACTTCTTAAATGGCTTTGAAATCAACCCTGTGACACGTCAGCCTATGAACCACTTTTAAGTCTTACCTGAACGTATCATCTCATGTTAGTTGCGGTTGTGGGGATTGGATTGTCAAATTGATATTAAAGGGATAGTTCAGGTAAAAAAAGTAGTCGTGTCATCATATACTCGCTCTGTTGTACCAAACCTGTATGGCTTTCCTTCATCTGTGTAACACAAAAGTGCTTTATTCACACAAATCGTTTTTTGGCACTAACAACTGTATTTACACCCACCCTGTTCACACAACAGCTTATATTAGCGGCTCCTTTTTAGATATAGAGGACCAGTCGAGGAACAAGTAATTATTTAACAGACAACAGCTTTATAAAAACAAAAAAAAGATACATTTACTTGAGAAGCTAGCAACATACTCGCAATTTGTACCTATTTTACGTTTTGGCAAATTGGTGGCTAATTCGCATGAATTTGTATCTGTTTTGTACATTTTCGTAAAATCTGCTTAAAGGGATAGTTTGCCCAAAAATTTAAATTCTGTCATTAATTACTCACCCCCATGTAGTTCCAAACCCATAAGACCTTCATTCATCTTCAACACAAAATAATATATTTTATAGTAAGGACATTGTTAAAATAGTCCATGTGACATCAGTGGTTCAAGTTTAATTTTATGAAGCTACGATAATGCATTGTGGTACTGTCATGAATGCGTGTCGAAGACACGGAAGAGAAGAAATTGTTGAATAAAGTCATTATTTTTGTTTTCTTTGTGCACAAAAAGCATTTTCGTAGCTTTATAAAATTAAGGTTGAACCACTAATGTGACATGGACTATTTTAACGCTGTCCTTACTACCTTTCTGGGCCTTGAACGTGTCAGTTGCGTAGATGTCTATGGAGGGTCAGAAAGCTCTCTGATTTAATCGAAAATATATTAATTTGTGTTCTGAAGATGAACAAAGGTCTTACGAGTTTGGAACAACATGAAGATGAGTACTTAATGAAATAATTTTCATTTCTGGGTGAACTATCCCTTTAAACCCCATCAACAGTTAGGTTTACGACATTCCTGCTTTTGTAAAAAATCATACATTTGCATACAAATCACATTTTACAGATTCATACGAAACTCCACTTTGTTAAATAGTTACGTCACAATAAGTTTTCTAACAAGAGAAGGTAGGAAGCAACACTACATGAGACATTAAGACTTGTTTTCAGAGAATACATCTTTAATCTAAAATGACAATGCAGTTTTTTTTTCACTTTTATGTATAAACAAATTTAAAACAAGTGAAAAGTGCAGTAAGACGAAATACACATTCTAGACACAATTTATGAAAATGATACATAATGCTTCCCAAGAAAATGTACCTTGTTTCAAGGATTTTAAAATATTTTAACTGGGAAACTAGACAAAATACCTTTAATAACAGGATCCATTCATTCATTCATTCATTTATTTATATTTTTTTCCTGTTTTAAAGTACTAAACATAACCAAAACATGTTATTGCAAACTGGTATTTGTTATGTTATTTTGATTTATCATAATTTATCATAGTCATAAACACACTAGTTTGTAGTGCAAATATTATCTTGCACATTTACAGGTTATGGCTTACTTTCATGTTGAAAAATATAGTGGATAATAGTGCCAATTTTGAAAGGAATAGAAGTCTGTCCGTTACACACAGCTCATGTATAACTTGTATTAAAGTATTAGAATATACTGCATGAATCAAATTAACACATTCTTATAATCGTTATGGTGCTCTTTTTCCATTTTGAAGCTTGTCAGCCCTAGTGCCCATTTCATTGTAGTACCCACCCACCCATTCACTTTCATTATGTGGAAAAGAGCAAACAGAAAATTATTCAAAACTTAATCTTTTGTGTTCCACAGGAAGTTATACAGGTTTAGATGAAGCTCAGTAAATGATGACATAATATTAATTTCTGGGTGAACTATCCTTTTGAATGTAATTGCGGTTTATTCAAACACTAGCAGGTGATTTGACTTTCATCATCGCTCTCACTAATCAATTGGAGGATTTTCTTTTCCTTGTCACTGGCTATTTTATTAATATTCATGACATTCATTAGCATGAAGCCATCTCAATTGGGAGCTGCCGCACTAGGGCTCTAATGTAGTCACTTGATGCAAGTATTGTTTCTAGGGAAACCAGCTTAATGAGTTGCCGTCCGGAAGGGTGAGATTGTAAACTGATAACACCTTCTCTTGGTGTTCTCCATATTTACACATACACAGACACGCACTCTTGAGATAGCACCTACAGCTGTGAAGTAGAAGTTAGCTGTGTGAAATCCCTTTGCACGTGAACTCTTCACCCATTTGTGTGCTAACCAACCATGCTAGCTGGCTCGCACTTGCAGTTGTATCAGAAAAAAAAATGTTGGCTGCTAATTGTCAACAAACCTTGTTATGTCTGAAGATTCAATCAAGACTCTTTCCTTCAGAAGGACTTTCTGGTTCTGTGGAGCTTCTTCTTTTTAGTAGAGCTGAACAATATGCTATCTTAAAGTTACAATGAATCCGAGATCTCTTCTTCGATATTAAGTGCAACATATTAACGAAAAAGAGAAAATGTAGAGCAGGGACTTGGTTCTATCTATCGCTTGGTGTTTGGATGTTGAGAAGTGCATTGCACTCAAAACTGGAGACAGATGAACGTAAGCTTGCATGGATGAGGTTTAAGCAGAGTCAGACTATTATAGAACGTAATGCATTTAGAAAATAGACAGGTTGAATTTTCATTTCAAGCAAGCTTAAAGGGATAGTTCACCCAAAAATGAAAATTATGTCATTAATTACTCACCCTCATGTCGTTCCAAACCCCTAAGACCTTCGTTTATCTTCAGAACACAGACATATTTTTGATAAAATCTGAGAGCTCTCTGACCCTCCCATAGACAGCAAGGTTACTACCATGATCAAGGTCCAGAAACGTAGTAAAGACATCGGTAAAATAGTCCATGTGACATCAGGGGTTCAAACGTAATTTTATGAAGCTACGAGAATACTTTGTGTGCAAAGAAAACAAAAATAACAACTTTATTCAACAATTCATCTCCTCCTCATCCCTTATGCTGTGGCTCGCCACCACTGTGGAGCCAGTATCACGACACTTGCGCTTGCTTATGCTTCATGTAAACAACGCATACGCGTGCTGATGAATGTGCATGTTACCATAAGCATCAGCGCCATGCGACCGTGATTTTACCATGTAAAAGTGATGTTCTTAGTATGGATGTCCCGAGACGATCTCAAGGATTGGGAAAGGGGCCGATCAAGCATTTTTTTTTATGATCGTATCGGCTCTCCTAAGCCTGATCCTTATTTTATGTCAGTTGTTATGCCGTTAACATGCAGTATTTGCCTACCAGTAGATTTGACAACCGCCATTAAAAGGAAAAGATGCTCAAATGTGCATTCAGCTGCTATTAAAACCAAAAGAAAAACAAATGTGTGCGTGATGCTTGACAACCAGTGAGGTCTTTTCAGGGCCGTAGCTGGGGTTTGCGGGGCCCCGGTGCAGGTTGTACCAGTGGGCCCTGTTTGAAATTGTTTAATTTGTATGTTTGTTCTATTTATTTATTTGTGCTATTTACACAATGTTTAAGTGTTTTCAAGTTTGTAGGTGTCCAGGTACAGAAACAGAATAATCAAATGTAAAATAGCACTGCATAGTCTTCACTGTAAAAAAATAAATATACAGTCAAACCAAAATTTATTCAGACACCTTCAACATTTCTCACATTATCACTGTTAATTTGCTATAGTTTAGAAAATGGTAATAAAATATGACAAGAACTCAGAGTTAAACTGTGTGAGAACAAATTAATCTTGATAATGTCAGATAACTTTGATAGAAAGTTATGTAATGGATTACAATCAACCAAAAATTCAGACAACTGTTAGTATGACAATATTTTCACAACTATCAATACTTTGTTGACCAATTACCAAGCAATGCTTAATTTTGTTCAGTCTGTGGCGTAAAAAGGTCACATTTAGCAAATAAAGAAAAAAAACACTTAAGCAAAACATGGTCAGGTCAAAGTGTCTGAATAATTTTTGGTCCCAAATTTATCAATTTTACTGGTAGTCCACTGTATGAAGAATTTTGGGGTAAAATATGTCACAGTTTACTTTATTTTGCTATACTCACTTAAATGAACTATAGCATCCTGCACCCACTAGTAGATTAAGATTATTTTTATTTGTCACATACACAATTACATAGAGAGTATATAACCAGCAGTGAAATGTATTCTCTGCATTTAACCCATCCTAAGTGAACACACACCCGGAGCAGTGGGGGTTCGGTGTTACAGCGCCCGGGGAGGAGTTGGGGGTTCGGTGCCTTCCTCAAGGACACCTCAGTCGTGGTATTGAAGGAGGATACCCCCCCCCAACAATCCCTGCCGGAACTGAGATTCGAACCCACAACCTTCCGCTTACAAGTCCGACTCGCTATCCATTAGGCCACGACTGCCCTATAGTAAAAAACATATCAAAAAATTATATATGGTGTCTGAATCATTTTTGGTTTGACTGTGGATTAATTATTGTTAAAACTACAAAGTAATTCAGTCAAGAGCAGTGAGTGATTTTCTTTCTTTCATTTTCTTGTTTAACATAAAAAAATGAATCATGGGTCTTGTAATTTCCATTAAAAAAAAGAAGGTGATAATTAAAAATAGTGTATATTTCATTAAATAAATTGTGGTTCAGTGTTGTATAGAAAACATTGAGGACTTTTTACTAATAAAACCAAGATGTGTGGTTTCCTCATTTTTTTAAAGGAAACTTCAGCAGTTTTGAGGCTTGAATTGAGGAACTGATTAAACTAAAAAAAAATAAGGAAAGAAGGCTACCTATTTATTTTAAGAGAATTAGCTCAATTTTGCAGTTTTATTTTAGAGGTGATTGTTAGTTCCCAGCATGCTTTGCATATGGCTGGATATGGAGTGTACATTTTAAAATTAAATGAAGAGTAGAGCATATGGTTATGGATACTATTACTATTCCTCTAAGGCATTAAGCCTTGTTCAATGAGCAGTAGCTTTGCTAGTGCTAGTGCAGTATTTTCCAGTATTGCTCCAGTATCCAGTATTCACTATGTTAGTGCACTATGCACAATGCTGTTTTTACATAATTTTTTATGTATTTGTCAGTTCAAAAGCAAGAAGAATCAAATTCGGTGTTCAAGCGCTTTGAGACGCGTCTCTGCGTGCGCCCTGTGCGCACAGAACACCGCGCGCTGGTGCTGAATTGGGCTCTTTCACATCTTTTTCTGTTTGCATGTTTAAACTGCGATTTGTATTTGTTCGTTCAGACGCAGGAGGACGCGAAGTAGAGCTCGGTTCGGTGTTGCTGTCCTAAGCTCTCTGCGTGCACACCGAACACGGCGCGCGAGTACTCAGTTCAGCTTTTCCACGTCTTGTGTTTGAATGCTTTAAACTCTTTTGTATGTTTAAATTGGCAAGGCTTAAAAACACATGCAAATGATAAGCTTTCGTGACGATGCGCAGCAGTGGCCCGTCAACTGTCCTAAGCTCTTTTTAGGCTGGCCTCAGCCAGTCGGTTGAGATTGCAGGGGGGCCCCTCCTCAGCAGTGGGCCCCTATAATCGTCACCAACTTTCACCCCACTAGCGACGGCCCTGGGTCTTTTCTAGCGTCTCACACACGTTTGAGCTTCCGTGTTCAACATATTTGATGTGCGCTTTTGTAATGATCACTCATTCATTTATTGTTTACTTTTATCTGCCGTGTTGCCATAATGTGTTGTTTTGTTTCGGATTTGACTGACAGACTGGCATTCTGAGACCGCGAGCTTCATGCTTTCTAACATATCTCCACGTTTTTACCTTTATGTTGCAATTATTCTGCTTATTGTATATGTAAAATACAAGAAGTTTACATCAGTAGTCACATATTCTACAAATGTCTTTATACAGTATGTGCAAATATATACATATGTGCACACACACACACACACACACACACACACAAAATACTTTTACTCTATACACAACTCTGTATACATTGGATTGATTTTAATAACTCTAATGTACTTGAATTGTGCATCAAGAACTAGGAATACACGCGTTTCAGATCGGGACTCGGTATCGGAAGATACTCAATATTCAATGACTCAGATCGGTTCGGGGGCACAAAAAACCCTGATCGGGACATCCCTAGTTCTTAGTGCAAAAATCCCAACCATGGTAAAATTGCGGGCTTTTTTCCCCTTCTTGTTTTTCTTGACCATATCAAAATATGTTCAATGCAATGTCATCAGGTATTTGGCATAAATGCATTAAAAATCATAAATAAATATTATGCATATGTATTTTTGCCAACTTTCTGGGGACATATTCAATTATTTTATTCTTACAGGAAAAGCTAGACAAGAAAACACTGATATCTATGTTGAGTAATTCAAATTCACCATTCAGTTTTATGTCTGAATGAAAAAAGGATAATTTGTTTATTTCGTCTACTACATTGTCTAAATTATATTAAAAGTAATGGAGAGAAAACACATAATAGATAAAGACAAATGCATGTCCTTGCTCTCCGAAATTAGTGTTTGTCAAATCAAATGAATTTGCCATTAAAGCTGCATTTCTCCCTTCGACTCGTTCAGATTTCCAAGAAAGCCACTTATAAGAGCTTCTGTCACTCTTTCATTATCCTCCCATTTCTGAGGGGCGGGACCATTCTCCTTCTCGATCTAGCTTCTAGCTCATGTTCGCAGAAGCTCAGAAAATAAACCTATACCCCTACCCCTCGATTTCATTAAAGACTCAGTTTACCTAATTATTCATGCACTATAAATCAAGCCGAGTGAATCTATCTCAAGGTACTTAATTGAAAGTGACTTTTTTTTTTTCACGGCCACATATTTGGACATGGTGGAGGAGCAGGCCTGGTGATAGATGAAGAACCCAGCGCAAACAGTTTGAGGGAGTCAGGTCTTGATTGATCAGTGCCCTCTGGGAGAAGAGAAGGCTGGATCACGCTCCCAGAGCTTGGAGATTAAAGCCTTAACAAGTCCCCTGTCCTTCTCACTTTCCTCTCAACCTCCTCTAAAGTCTGACCTTCTTACGTGCATCTGTATGATCTTGTCTTGACGCTGGATCACGGACTTGAAAATTGTCACAGTGTCTTTCATGAGCGTCACCGTTCTCCATTGGGCCCGTCGGTTTGATTTAAAATGCCTGCAATTTATTAGCGGTCCTCACGGTGTGTTTCGTAATTCCTTTAGACATTTTTGTAAGGGTTTAGTTGTGGCCTTAGTGATGCCCCAGTGCGATACTGTAAACCAACATCAAAGGCCGCATTATTCCTCCACACTGATGCCCATAAAGAGCGTAGCGGCTTTTGCATGGATAAAGAAACAAACGTTGTGCAGCTGGAGTGATTCTTTTCACCTCTCGTTCTCATTTCTCCTCTTTTGTCTAGAATACTGTCGAGGCTTGACTCCTTAAGGCAAACAGCATGCAGGGATGTAGCGGCAGCGTGTGCGTGTGTGTGTGTGTGTTTGGAAGGGAGCAGATGTAAGGGTGGATGTGCATGGGCTGGGAACAGCCAGAATCAGTCTCTCCACTCTGTTCCTCGACTGACCCCGCTATAAGACTGCCAAAAGAGTCACCGCAGGGGGTCCACAGAAAACAGACATGCATTTCATAAGGGGTTGTCAATGGAGAAAGATACGGAAGGACATAAAAATACAGCATATTTATATTATTAGCTCTCAAAAAAAGGTTAGTTTTCTATTCCAGTTAAAATATCTGTACCTATGTATGAACTTTTTAAGCCTTTGCAGGCAAAGAAAAATAAAGCTCATTAAGAATATGATTTTAGTGTCATGTAAAATGAAAATTACAAATCAAAATTACAAGATTAAAGTCATAGCAATATGAAATTAAAGTTATAATATTTTGAGAATAAGGTCACAGCAATATGAGGTTAACATTGTAATATCTTGAGAATAAAGTCGTAATATAAAGCAAACCTCATATGTTATAGAGTTGGAGCCCACTTTAACCTTCAGAACATTTAAATTGTTGTTTTTAATACTAAATACATGTTAAGAATGAAAAGTTGAATGCCACAGATGTTTTTTTGCAGTAGGTGGTGGAATTTTCACATTAATTCAATTTATTCACGCAATTTACTACTTTATTCTCAAAATATTATGACGGTTAATCTCATAATGCTATGACTTTATTCTCAAAATATTAATTTATTCTCAAAATATTGTGACTTTAAACTTATATTGCTAAGACTTTATTCTCAAAATAGTACAACTTTAATCTTGTTTTGCTATGACTTTATTCTTGTAATTTTGACTTTATTCTCAAATTAGTATGATTTTAATATCTCGTAATCTTAGATTTCTTTTATGTGGCACTATAATGCTGCCATAGTATGGTGGCTTCCAAAGGAACATAAACAAAGTAAAAGTTTGAGATTTGTTCAAGATTGTTCAAGTTTTGAGATTTATACAATACAATATTCCAATTATTTATTTATTTTTATACTTGGAGACAAATAATCCCGGGGAAAGCCCCCCTCTCACAATATATAAATATAGCTCTGTTCATGCCCCTCTGTGTCAAAGTTAGGGCACTCAGTGGGGTGCGGACTTCAAAGCAAGAAGGGAATTCTCCAAAAACAACTGCTGGCAATTTCAAATCAACACACCCTTTGAGTCATCCCCTCTCTCAGACTACTATTCCAAAATATTTCCTCTCCCAATTTTCCCCATGATTCATATGACAATTACTATGTCATTTATGTCATTCCTGTTAATAAATAAATAAATAAATAAATAAAGTCAAAATATAGAATACAATCTCAAAACATTCCTAATTTAATTTATTCATTTTAAATTATTCAATTTATCAAACTAAATAAATATATGTGAATATTTGAAATCACAGATTTAGCTCTGTATTGTCGTAAAAGCATGGTGGCCCCAGACAGCAGCTCTATACCAGATAAGAGAGAGAGTGGGAGGCAAGAGAGAGCGAGAGAGGCTGAGAGAGAGCCAGCAGAGGACCTGCCTATTTTGCTTAACAGTTGGTGGGAAATGAAAATGACCTGGTGGGGTTAAAAGCCAAAAAACATGTCAAGAATTTCCCAGGATACATTTCAAGGGCGACCAGGACAGTGAATAGCAGGCTCGCTTTCATTTGCGCTTCACAATCAGATGTATTTCGGTGTCCCTTAAATGAAAAATGAGAAAAGGCTTGTGAAACAGATTATGCTCCATCAATAGAGATAGAAGGAGACGTGGGTTATTGTGTTTTGGCTGACGGGTTTGGGCTGCATTGCACTGTGGGTAAGCAGGCTCTCTGTGGCCTCAGCAGGAAGCTGGCTGCTCTGGCCCGTCCTCAGGTGCTGTCACTCTCCCCTCCACCATATTAATTATGGGATAAAGACTCTAATCCTTTGCCTTTGAAGCACCAGGCTGGTTTTGAAGCTGGACTTTGGAGCACACAAAAAAAAATAATGCTATATGACTGTGGAAACTGGGGGAAAAAAGACACTAACTTCCTTTCATTTTCATATTTTTATGTCTTGTTTTAACAATTCCCTCACCCTTCATCTGTACAGAAACTCATGTTAACAATTAATTTGGTATTTGGTGGTTACAGAATTAAAACAGAGAATCTGGTATATTCCAAATATTTTACTGACATAAAGTGTTTCTGACATTTCTACCAGTTCACCTCAGTATCCTCACAGCCTTTCTTAAGGAAACAATACAAACTGCTTCCAAATAAAGAAGTATAAAATTAAATGGGCGAGGAAAAAATTAAAAGTCCTATAGACTTACACTAAAGGTGCTTGGGGCGAGTGAACAACCACCTAGCAACCAGCAACCACATAGCAACTTATTTTAAACCACAGAGAACACTTTGGCAACCACCCACAACATCCTAACACCACACTTTCTGGAAAATGTAAAAAAAAGGTTCACTTATATTTTGGTCTTGAATACCTTTTCAGATCAATGTGTTGCTTTTTCAATAAACAATATTTGTCTTATTTGAACAATAAATTAAAATCCCTATTCCTAAAAACAAACAATTCCCCACTTATTCAGCCTCTATGAATACACATGATCCCTCTTCAACTATCAAAATGGATTTTCCCTATATTGCATGTTGTTTTATAGTTTGTAAAGATGTTCCCTAGTTGTGGACCCATTGAACCTACATATAAATTGATCCCAGGATTAGTGCCCCCTTTTGTATGCTTTTAACTCCAGGTATCATTAGCTTGCAGCTCTGGCATATAGCCCTAAATAAACCTCTAATTGTCCCGCACTGGTGTGTATTATATTAAAACTACAGCATTAATGATGCTTTTTAAAATTTTCATATAGTGAGATGTTATTGGAAAGATGGAAATCCCTCTGAGGGGAGATTTAAGCAGTTTATTTATTTTTTTCGTGGGCATTCAGGTTGTCTCATGACATCTCATACACAACACTGTCTTTGCAGTGTCAAGACGGCTATATGAATAGATGCAAAATGGAAGAGACCAATCACAATTCAGTATGCAAATAGGTGTAAGGACAAAGACTAATCGGAATTCAGTATGCAAATATAACAATAATGCCATCTTGTTGGTTACTATTTTAGCAGGACCTGCCTATTTTGCTCAACAGTTGGTTGGAAATGAAAGTGACTTGGTGGGGTTTAAAGGCCTAAAGACTTGTCCTATATGCAGTGTCAAGAAGGTCATATGAATAGATGCAAAACTGAAGAGACCAATCACAATTCAGTTCACAAATAGGTGTAAGCAGAAAAAAAAAAAAGACCAATCGAAATTCAATATGCAAATATAACCATGACGCCATCTTATTGGTTACATTTTAGAATTGTCACTCTTTCACAAAGTCAGATTCAGAAAACAAAATAAGCACACCTAAGGCTACTTTATTCTTTAATATTACTATTAAGGAAATAAAGTGGCTCAACTTTGATAATATCATGACATTAAACAATATCTTCATCTATTTTACAAAACTAAGCCATTTCTAAGATTTCAGCGAAAAGGCATCTCTAAAACTTTTAACAGGGCTCCCCCTAAATCACAAGGCCTTGCCAGTTTTCCCTGGAAGACATGGAAACGTCTTAAGACCACATCAAAAGGGAGTCCCCGCTGTAGTGCTGGATAACATTGTCAGCGACCAGGCAAGCCTGAGCTGCGTTCTCTGATGTGAATCAGTGGTAGGCTGCGGTGTGAAGGCCGAGGTAAAGAGAACAGGTTCTGGTCGTATGCCTCCACAGCTCCACATGAAGCCATGGAGAGAGAGTGAAACCTACAGACTGGCTGCTGTGTTTATGGTTGTTGTTTCAGGTGGAGATCCTGGCTAAAGCAGCTGTGGTTTGAATGCTGCCCTCTTGTGCTGGATTCTACACTGCCTGTATTATGGGCTGTGAAAGGATGTTTACAACATGTAGGAATTTCCCCATTTCATGATGCTCTCCATTTTATCCAGCACACAGGCTTACATAATGCTACGAAATCGAAGAAGTAATACCATTTAGTTGTTTATCAAAATGGATCACTTCTTCCAGCTCAAGGTTGCATTCAAGAACACAAAGCTAACATTAAATGTAACATGTTTACATTTTTGGGGGATGGGTGTTGTGCTGGCTGGTTGCTAGGGCATTGCTAGGTTTTTCTCAGTGGTTGCTAGGACATTTTTAGTGGTTTTAGACATGTTTTAGACATTTTAGTTCCTTAGTGGCCAAATTTCCCACCCCAAATTTCTGTGGTACTGCGGCCACTTGAAATGGCTGAGGATTCTCTTCTAAACTCTATGGCAGGAGTTTCCCAAAACATTTACTTGAAGTACCCCCTGAAATTTAATACATCAATAGAGTGGGGGAACTATGACGTCAGAACCCAGTTCCTTCGAGATTTTCCTATGGGGTTTTATAATGGGGGTTTTCAATTTATGAGTAAAATAAAGCCTGTGGTAAACATAACTTGACGATCCTTTTACGTTTTGTTCTACAATGTAAACTGCACACACTCACAGCCCAGACTTTCTTATCTAGTTACTTATTAAAAACATACGTTTTCAAAAATGAACATAACTGCTTCAAATTTTTAGTTTTGGGTATGGATGTGTGTAATTTACGTTCTAGAACAAAACGTAAAAGAATCGTCAAGTTATGTTTACCACAGGCTTTATTTTACTCATAAATTGAAAAACCCCATTATAAAACCCCATAGGAAAATCTCGAAGGAACCCGCGGCGAATTACTCTTCCGGGTTCTGACGTCAAATCTCAATTATATTACTACATGTAGCAAGTTTTTTTTTTTTTTTTATATAAAAAAAGAAAAGAGATAGAATACAAAAAGAATATAGCCAGCTATATTGTTTTAGGCTTTTTTTTTGCTTTTGTTAATTGTATAATAAATAAAAATAAAATAATAGAATTATAATAGAGAGTGCTAGAGTTAGAGGGTCAAATAAAGATGGAATATATGTGTTTTTAGCAGATTCTTGAAGATGGCTAAGGATTGAGTTGGGCAGGTCATTCCACCAGGAGGAACAGTTAATTTAAAAGTCAGTGAAAGTGATTTTGTGCCTCTTTGTGATGGCACAATAAAGCGACGTTCACTTGCAGAACGTAAGCTTCTAGAGGGCACATAAGTCTGAAGTATTGAATCTAGGTAAAGGGGTGCAGAGCCAGTGGTGGCTTTGTAGGCAAACATTAATGCCTTGAATTTTATGCGAGCATTGGTAGCCAGTGCAAATTGATAAACAGAGGTGTGACGTGTGTTCGTTTCGGCTCATTAAAAATGTATCTTGTTGCCGCGTTCTGGATTAATTGTAAATGTTTGATAGAACAGGCTGGAAGACCTACCAAGAGAGCATTGCAATAGTCCAGGCTGGACAGAACAAGAGCTTGAACTGAGTTGTGTTGCATGTTCTGAAAGAAAGGGCCTGATCTTCTTGATGTTGAATAAAGCAAATCTGCAGGAACGGGCAGTTTTAGCAATGTGGTCTGAGAAAGTCAGATGATCATCAATCATAACTCCAAGGTTTCTGGCTGTTTTTGAAAGAGTTATGGTTGATGTTGAACTGGATGGTGAAATTGTGATGAAACGATGGGTTTGATGAGACCACAGGCAGTTCTGTCTTGGCAAGGTTGGGTAATAATAATAATAATAATAATAACAATAATTACATTATTATGAAAAGTGAACAAATATTGTTGCAAAATACAGATGTACAGTGAAATAAATTTATATTTGATAATTATTAGTTTACCCTACAAGTAATACTAATATTTTTGTTTAAATTCTTCTTAAGTTTTTTTTAAACTTAAGCTTTTAACATTTTAAATCATTTTATTTTGGTGGACTACTGGTGAAATTCTGTAAACTTCTGTGGACAATTATGCAGTCTGAAACTTTCAGAGTATCAGACTAAACAATTGGATTAAATCTTGGAAATCTAGATAAGTGCCTTAGGTTTGTTAAAAAGTAAAAGCAAATAATAGTAATTATGTTTTTAAAAAAAAAAAAAGTTTCAGTGTTTTTTGTTTTTTTTTCGTCCGTAAAATGAAAGACCCTAATGGCTTTCAAAGAATCTACTTTTGTGTTCCAGAGAAGAAATTATGTTATACAGGTTTGGAATGACATGACATGACATTTTAGGGTGAACTCTTTCTTTAACAGTGTGTTTAATTTTCTTCAAATGTGTGATTTTAATTTTACTGTTGTCTTCATCACAATAAAATGTTTGGCAACAAAACAATCAATGTAGCTGCATTAACCACCAAAGATTATTTTGACTTTTAAAGAAAAGAAGAAGTCATATGTGGAGAAAGAGAAAGGAGAGGAAAAAATGACCTGCCGCTTTCATGAGGCCAAGAAAAAAAAAAAAACAGGTGGAAGAGAGGAAATAATTGTTTGATCTGTCCTTTGCCTGTCGCTGCCCTAATCACTCAAGACTGATTCAGAAAATGCAGGCTTGAATGTCAGAGGGCCACCTGCGGAGAGCTAGTCCGTTTCCCCTGCTCTGCGCGGCCATAGCCTTGTAATCACCACTCTTTCTCTCTGCACCGACTTGGCACTCTACAGCCGCCTTGATTGAGCACCTCAATCTAACAAGGTATCCACCAGTCCTGCCAGACGCTTGCGGACGATTGAAGATGCCCCTGATGATCTCAGAGCAGTGCTTTTCCGCTGTAAACTCCACCACCATAAAGTCCAAAAACACTGAAGCTGTTTGAATGTAAAAATAAAGGAAAGCCATGAACCATAAAGACAGAACTGATGCTTTATGCACTTACAGGGGTCATGCAAAATTAAACATTCTGAAGAAAGTCCTGGCCACTCTTGTCAATGTTTCTGAATGTAATAATAACAATGCAAAATATGTATTATTATTATTATTATTGAGCTCAGTCACATGACAATGCGTATCTTTTTTATTTTTTTCTTTGGCGTGCATACTATATGCACATGTTTGATGTGCATATAATACGCAATTTTTGCGTGCATATACGCACTTTGTTGGCATGCATATGATACGCATTTTGGCGAATATAAAATATGCATCTACCCCACACGACTAATCCTAACCATTGCGTATCATATGCACGCCAAAGTCAATTTCTGCATATAAATACTATGCTAAATAGAAACAGAAAATTGTGACATTAAAACACACTTTCATGAGATCAGGTTATATAAATAATTATAGGTGCCAAAATGTTTTCTGTGTAGGTTTACATTCTGAAATTTACAGTATTTAAAAAAAATAATATATATATATATATATATATATATATATATATACATTTATTTATTTTTAGGATATAATAAAATAAAGGCTTCACAGCAGTAAAACTGCTTCTAAATGTCATCATAGGGTGCAAGAATATACATTTCTAAAAATATATATTTTTAAAAATTCTGCAATACTATATAAAACTTTGGCAATGAGGGACTGAACAACAAGGGTTCTGGGTGTTTTTGGGAGTACTGATTATTCATAATCATCAACCATCCATTTTTCATTGTCCATTTTCAGATAAAAATAAGAACCCAGAAAATAAAGGTAATCATTGTTGAAAATCTGCTGAATGCCTCAATCATCATTTCTGTGGGTAAGTGGGAAAAATATGTTCTACAATATCTTGTACAGGAAGGAGTTTGGTGAAAAGTTGAAACTCCCCTGTGATTTCTGTGCATGTTCCCACTGCCCTCATGTCACTGCTCTGAAGGTCCCACGGGGAATGTCCCTTTAGATGTCTCGTAAAGACCTCTCACCCCACAACAGGGCTAATTGTTTTCAGGCATGCATGTTTGAGTGACAAGGGTCTTGCTGCTTGCAGCTTGTAGACTGCAGAGTCGCTGGTCTGTAGCATGTATAATTCTAAGGGTCATTGTATGAAACAGGTGCTTTTTACAGAATGACAGAAAGATTTGGGTTTTGGTTAAAAAAAAACAAAAAAAAAACATTGTCGCACTTATCAAAGCACTGAAGTAAGTGCATTTTTAGTAAGACTTATTAGGAAAATAATGTATTTCAGTTTTAAAAAAGGGCTGTCTTGAGTTTCATTTTTGACATAGCTACCTTGTGAGCAAAGAAGTGAAACTACTGTGCTCTTAGCGATTTAATGCCAGTATTTTAGATTTGCTCACTTTTTGACTATTATTTGTGCACTAAAACATAAAGCACAATATTTTATCGTCTAGCCTTGAAAGAAACATGATGTCATTATGATAAAGGTTTTTGATTTATAGAAAAAATAATTGCTTTAAGTGCAACAGATTGAAGCACAATGTTGGGACACAAATTCAAATAATACACTGTCAACTAAAGAAGAAAATACAAATACACAACACGCATATCAGAATCAGAATCAGAATCAGAATGAGCTTTATTGGCCAGGTATGTTTACACATACGAGGAATTTGTTATAGTGACAAAGCTCCACAGTGCAACAGAATGACAGCAACGGGACAGGACACAGACAACAAAAGAACAATATACAAATATACAAATAGGCAATTTACAAAATAGCAAAAACACTATGCAATACAGACAATCATGTGTGTCCAGGTCTGACATGTGCAAATTTGAAATGGAAAAAAATAAAATAAAAAATATTATATATGTATGTGTGGTGAATAAATAGTTGTAAAATAGTGTTGTGTGTTCCACGTTAATGTCAAGTGTTCATGAGATGGATTGCTTGGGGGAAGAAACTATTAGAAACTAATAACTATAGTAATTACTCAATTACTATATTGAGTAATATGTACAGTTACTCAATTTTTGTTGCCATGTTTAAAAAATGACTGGTTAAAATGATGTCCGCTATTCAATGTTAACATTAGTTATGCATGTGTACACGAGGGACACCTGATTTGTAAAATGTCCATGAATGGACATTTAAAAAGATTTCAAATGTTATCTATGCTCTATTATTTTTATATTCTTGGCTCTTCAGAAAGTCGGCTACATACCCTAATGGAAACAGCTATGGTACTCTTGAGGCATGGCACTAAAATTTATGATCAATTATGGCTTTTCTAAAGCTGGATTTAACGTCATATATGTCACGCTTCTCTGGGAAATAATGGCTTTGAATGGATTTCAGAAAGTTGAAATTTATCCTCCTATTGCCTTGGGTTCCTTAAAGCTTACATCCGTTCCCTGCTTAATATAACACTGTTGATTTAACAATGATGTATTTGAACCTTCAGGCACTTTTTCCTCCTTTTGGAGATTAATAGATGGTTTTGTAGGGTGCACAGGGTGCTACATTATTCTGGTGGGCTTGACTGAGTGATAGACCCACGATATGGCGGCGAGTCCATCAACAGCAGTTATATTCAATTTCTGAGGGGAGCATTTGTCACATGGGACAGGTAGCATTAACACAATGAAATAGTCTTAAGTCACTGTTAAGACACCGTGCAGCAGCGCAAGCCGTATAACCGCACGTTTGACGTTTCCTCTTCCGTAGTGGCCGCTATACCTTTACCTCAGCACATAATATGACAGGGCATTGATTAATTGTACATTTAAGTGGATGCACAGCCCTCCTCTCTATAATAAATTATAGTCATTAATCAATAAAGCACGGTGTAATACTGGGAGTTGGGGGACATGCTGCTTTCTAATGGAACACTGAAACACAAGGCTGGTCTTCTGCCAGCAATGACCACTCAAGACAAGACACTCTACGCCTGCCTCCATCCAATTAAACCAGATAATTAATGAACATCCTTAACTTTGATAATGGGATTTACCATTCAAATTATTTTACCCATACAATTTTGATGGTCAACAATTTGGGTGCCTTTGCGGAAACCTTATGTAGTGTATGTAGCTGCTTTTAATTCAGTAAAATAAAATGTCCAGAGTTTATGTTTGAATAAGTAAGATAATATATGATAAACGAAACAAACAGATGTACAGAACACCAGCAATGATACAGTGTAAATGTTTAGCCTCTCTCAGTGGTACGTCACAAATTTCAATCACACAATATCACATCTTCAACCCCACAAAACAACAAAGTTCTTAATAGTTCAAAAATGATACCTAGAAACAAAGCATCCATTTGATACTTAATATATTTTCCTAATCTTATAATAAGAGATAAGACTGATGACATAATCATCATACCTGCTGAAGAAACATTACAGCAGTTATGTGTAGAATCTCAGACACCCCAGATTTAAAATAATAATAATACAATTCTACGTTATATTAAAGTATACAGTTACCATTGTGAAAATGCATGCCTACTTTGTGGTAATAGATTCTTTAGAACAGTAAAGGGTTAGTTTACTTGGACTTCCCATAGCAGCAAAGAAACCTCATTAAACATATCTTTTTTTTCTTTGGGAGATTTACCAAAGTCTTATGGGTTTGGAAAAACTTGAGGGTGAGTAAATGATGAAAGAGTTTTTTTTTTTTTGGTGAAATATTCCTTTCAAATTAAAAAAAAAATAAAAAGCTAATTTTATGTGTACCCTAGGAATTAATTAGGTCAGACAGACATATATACATAAACAATTACTACATTTTGAAAGCACAAATCATTTTAGGGTCTCTGGCAACCCAACATGTAGTTTAAAATAATCTAAATAGAACGCAAGGATAATATCAAAATTGTTTCTCTGCAATAGAGAGCATGTTGAAATGATCAAGAAAACTATCTAATAATCAGCTCATTTTAAAAAACAACCAAAAAAAACACAAAGAACATAGTTTTCCAAATATTTTTTGGAGAACATCTGAGACAATGTTAATACTTAAATGAAACAACTGGCAGCTCCATTATACTCCAGAGCTATAAAATGAGAACCTCTGAGCAATAGAATAGAATTTTCCTCTGGGCTTCCATGAAATAAAATGGCATTTACACTTATCAAAGCAAGCTAAATAGCCAGGCTTTTCATCAACACAAGTTCAGTCATGGGAATATAAATGATCCAGGCGACTTGATTCTGCCTAATGGAGCTGGATGAAAGGTATATTAACTATGCTGAAGCCAGGAAGGAAAAAAAAATGAAATAGATAAATAGATAATAATGCTGAGGGAAAACAATTAAGTACTTCAGCAGTGGATAAATGACTTGTAATGTTTGCCTGGCTACCTGAAAAGCACTTTCTTCATCTAATGCTGTCTGAAGCTGTCACAGTGTCGTAGCTTTAGCCCATTTGATTAATGATGAGCTGTGGGCACAGCTAGCAGCTAAAGTCTCAATTATGAAAAAGCCAGTAACTAGAGCAATGTTGCTGATGCCTTTATTCCACTGACAGCACTGAAAAATCACAATATTTCTAATCAGGGTAAAATCATTCATCATTCATTTATTGGCATTTCCGAACATGCCCTTTGTGTCTGCCTTTTCCTTCTTCCTGACTTTCACACCACCCTGAAACCAAATCCTGCAGAGATTGATGCTTCAATCCCTCTGTTCTCCTCTTACTCCTTCCAAAGTCTATTAAAGTTCAGCTTTAATTATTAATCTGAAGGTCATGACCCTGTCCAGCCCCATTTTTGCAGTTTAAGACGATAAAAGAAAATGATTAAAAATGTGTGGCAGTTTTTAGATTAACGTTCTAGTTCTGGATGCCGATTGGTCAGTACAGCAATCCAGTCATGACGTGAAACACATTTTCGAATACCTACTGTAATATCCCAGTATTAACCTCAGCAAAAGATTTAAAACTACAATAAAGTTACAACCCTGTGCAGTCTCATCATTTAAGTTTTAGGCCTAAATCACAATGAAACAAAAGCAGCAACAGAACATGTTTTTTGTGCATTGTGACATATCGGATTATAACAGATTATCAATAAAGCTGATCTGATTTTTATGATTTAATTATTAGCTTTTAATCAACTCAGGAACCCCAGTTTTGGAAAACAGTGTTATAGACCTTACAACCACACTGAAAACTTATATTTTTCTCTACCTGTGAATCTTTGTTTGGTCTTTCAGTATCATCTCAGTAAGCATTTATGACATTTTACGCTTACACTGCAAGGTGATTTAAGCATTTTCAGATGTGTCAGTGTGAGTTGTGCAATATTTTTTTTGCAATGAATGAAAACAAGTGTGTGAGGGATAGAAGTAAGCATACAGTGTGTTCAGTGGATTGTTCTGTTCATGCCAGTTGTTTAGCTATCAAAACATCTTTTCAAAAATAACTTTCAGAAATCAATCAAATCAATCAATCAATAAAACTATTTTGAAAATGACCTGATCTAGGACATGTATACAGCGAATGCCATAGTGAAGACTATTAAACTACTATTATAAAGAAGGCTGTCCATCAAATTTTCGCGGGCGAAGTCATTCCACGCAATCCGGATTTTCACAAGCAGATTTCAAGTTCAAGGTTCAAACAGGTTTTGTGAATTCACCATGTTAACCATGAGAAAGCAACATGACTTTTGTCAACTGTGCTCATCTCAACTCAGGGGCGTGTCTAGAGGGAGGGGGGAGGGGGAGAGGGGGGCACGGAGTGGCACCGGTCCCCCTCAAAATATGCTTGGCCCCCCCTTGTGCCCCACCAACAGCGCAGACTGATCAGAGTTTAACATCTATGGTGCAGGAGCAGTTCGGTGCATTTAAAATCTCACGCGCTGCAGCTGATGTCATACACTAATCGGCAGCGTAGCACCGCTTGAAGTAGAACACACCTACTCACTGTCTGGTTCGCTGCCAATCAGTTCCCGAATACGATGCCATTGGATTAGAGTGCTGTCAATTTCACAATGCTCAACATCATTGGATGCTGTCAGTTGCACAGCTCAAACAGGAGAAGCGCGATTTCGCAGGCTGCAGACCACTTCTCTGTTCATTGTAAGTATTAAATTATAATTGTAGGCCTATATATAATACACTGCCCTCCAAAAGTTTGGAAACGCCCTAGAAAAGTGGGGTTTTGGACAATATCAGCATAAATCCTTATCATTTTTTGGTGCAAATACATTAAAGTAACTTAACATTATCATTGAAGACCAGCAATAATAATTTTCATTTTGATTACATAATAATGGCAATATATACATGTCAAAGTCAGACATGCCCCTTTGCCAGCTGTGATGCTTGGTTTAAACTTGGCCCAGGTTTTTAAAAGATTTTCGGGTCAGCACACCTTAATAGCTTCAACAATTGATTGCCAATTAAGTTTAGAATACAATTAACCAATTAGAACACAATTTAGGCCAGATAGTTTACAAATATTACATTTAAAATTTAAGTTTTTTCTATGTATAAACTGTTCATAGCCCTACTGTATTATGTAATGTAATAAAATATGTTTTCGTAGTTTGTGTTGTCCCTTATCAGTGCAAAATTATCACAAATTAAATAGGATTCATGCCAATATTGTCCAAAACCCCACTTTTCTAGGGCGCTTCCAAACTTTTGGAGGGCAGTGTATAAGCTCCTTAGAGTTTGTACTTATTTGTGTTGCCGCGATGCACCTGCACCGCTTAAAATAGAAATCGTTATGTTACGTTTCTTCCTGTTGTTTCAAAGATTAAAGGAAACATCACTTTCCCAAATAGTCTGCAGTAACGTGGTAAACGCTAAAATGTGGGGTTTAATAATGTTAGCGTTCTGACACTTGGAATTTTAAGATGTAAAATAGTAAAATCACCTGTTTGTATTGAATAAACAAACGTTTTTGCGTGGTACCATGGTAGTCTTGTATTTTTTATTTTCGTTTGCAATGTCCAAGAACAGCTTCACATTTAAATCAGATGAGAATATGGCTATTAAATATACTATTTGATGATTAAGTTAGAGTTTTTTTTTATTTTTAGACAGAATTTTGTGTAAAAAAATGAAAAGGGGAAAACAGCAGCAATACATTCAAGGTTTCTTCGAGAAGAAACCATGTCAAAGACAGGTAGATACAGTGCAGTGCAGGTCAGAGCCAATCCACCAGGCAGGGCCAAGTTGGCCAGCAAATTAGCAAGTCAGAGCCAGCCTGAGAGGGCCAGTGAGGACTACACCAGCCATCTATCTGCAGCAACAGGTGAAAGTCAGAACATTAAAATTTTTTACAAAAAGTTCACTAGACACAAACAAACACACACGCACACACACACACCGTCTGTTTGGATCAATCAAAGTTGAGAACAAGTATTGTCTGATCAGTAGGGGGGCGTTTCTTCAATTAGGGGCACTTTTAGCCTTGTGAAGTTGAATAAAAAAAACTTGTTCAAAAGTCACGCTACACAGTCTCATAAGTTTAAATAATTTGTCTAGTTTTAAGGTCTGTAAGAGGACAAACTTAGATTACAAGAGAAATTGTTAATATTTAAAAATGTTTCCGACCTGCAATGAACAAATGTCATTTCCACCACATCTCAATATACAGCTGTTATTTAAAAATAGAATAACTTATGCCACTCAAGAATTGTCTAAGATCATTTTTGTTACTAGTTTTACCAGTTTTTCCACAATGTACAATAATTATACATTTGTCAATGAGATAAATTAACTGCCCTAAGGACCAAATGCTGAACTGTACACCTGTCACACTCTGAAATTTAATATTGGTTTGGGTAAGAGCTTATTAGAAAAGAAATAACTTGAATTTTTATATTAAGTAGAGCATGATCTCATAGATTGCGGATACATTTTTAATGTGTGATGAGAACTTTTTAAATATTTAAAAAAAAATGTGTGTGGTGATGGAAATGACAGGGTGTTGTGGAAATGACAATGAATTAACGTGAATGTAGAGAAACAGTAGAGATATTTATTAGAAAAAGTCTTAAACTCATCACACTCATTAAACTCAATTCACAAAGTCATTAAACATAACCACATCTGTTTTTAGTGTAGTGCTGAGTTTGATGTATAAAACTGATTTGTCTTACAGATGAACGGTTACAGTGCATACTGTAAATAACTGACACAACTGATGGCAAGGCAAAAATGGTCCCACTTTATATTGTGTCCCTAATACCTGTGTACTTACATAGTAACTAAATGAGTACGTAGTATGTAACCACAGTGTAAGTACACATTGGTATATAGTATCTACAGCTGTAATATTTCTGTAACTACACACATGTAACAACCCTCAAAATGGTATGTGTAAGTACAAATGTGTAACAGGACATTGGTAACAACACTTTTTTCACTTCACTTAGTACTCGTGTAACAGGAATTATATAACTAAATTTTGTAACAACAGTATGTATAAGAGTAATTGGAACAATTTGATCCAGGAGGTGGAGACGGGTAGGTTTAGGGATATGTAAAGTGTGAGGAGTTGGATCTGGAGTTGGTGCACCACTGTAATACCAGTGTACTTACATGGTAACTCCTCAGGAACTGAACACCAACCACAATTTATATGTAAAGCCTAACTTACTGGCCTCTGCTGTGTAACATCAAAGTAATTATATGGTAAATCCATAGGAATTTTCTACGTAATATAAAGTGTAACACTTTTTTTTTACCAAAAAGTGCTGTTAGTCCTGTTATACATTTGTAATTTCATTACCAAAAAAGTGTTGTTACCAATGTCGTGTTACACATTTGTACTTACACATACCATTCAGTGGGTTGTTATATATGTGTAGTTACACAAACATTAGAGCTGTAGATACTATGTACCACTGTGGTTACATACTACTTACACATCTAGATACTATGTAAGTACACAGGTATTAGGGACACAATATAAAGTGGGACGAGTTTGATATTGAAATGTTCTCATTGGTCTCTTAAATGAACACTCATCTTCTGTAAAGAGTAACTGTAAAGAACGCCTGAAACTGTATAATTTAAACAGAGAAGTGGACAATTTTGAGCACCTTGAACGTGTGAGTGTATGTATGTATGTTTGCATGTGTGTGAGAGAGAGCGTGTTTGCGTCTGTGTGTGTGTGTGTGTGTGTGTGTGTGTGTGTGATGTGATTCAAGGCCAAATCGAATTAAGTGTTTCACAGATTTCTTTCCAAACAGACACAATAATTTCCTTGTGACGTTTGGTCACTGGTACAGGCTCAGGGATAAGGCCTATGATATTCTTGGTTTGGTACCAGATTATGTCATCCCTTAGAGGCCAAAAAAAACAAAAACGATTGAGTCCAACACGGCTCATGGTTTTAACCAGAGCGCCACTGTAGACATCAGTATCCTGTATGATGCCAGGATAAATCTCTCCATCATACTTCACAGCACACCACTGACCAATGAGTCCCTCGTTCAAGTCCACAATGTACCGCAGACCTATTTGAGGTGTGTCAGGATGCAATGAACTGGTTGAGGGGGAAGCTTCGTCCCAATGCTGGAACATGACTGTTTCTGGATTGAAACATTAAAAATAATATCATAATATAAATATAAATATAAAAAGTATTGTAATATATTATAATATAAAATGTATTACACAAATCTACTCTTGCAATCCATATCAATTGTACTTTGTAACCACAAATGTAATTTCCACCACATGCTGTCATTTCCACCACAGAGGGCAGTGTGGTGGAAATGACTGTGGTGGAAATGACATTTCTGTAGTTTTTTGTGAAAAAATGGAAGATAGCTTCACTGATTAGCTCTGAATTAATACTTAGCATTTCATGTCTGCATAATACTATTATTTAACTTAAATTTTTTAGCTTTTTAAAAACACCCTTGAAGGTACAGCATGTTTGGAAATGACGTAGAATAAATATATTTACTGATCAAGCAATATTTACATTGATTTATCTTCGTTTGTTGTTGATGGAAATGTAAATTCCCTCCATGTCCAACATGTGCTCTGATGTCACTGAACATTTATATAGAAACCACTTAAAGAATCTTTCACACAAAAGTTTTAAAGGGACGTTACAGTGTTGTGGTGGAAATGACACCAATACTGTGCGACAGCTATATTTTGTATAAAAAGTAATATTGATAGTGGTCTCACATTAAATACTTTGATGTATTTTAATTATTTTACTAGTGCTTAATTCAGGTACATTAATAGTTACCAGATAAGGCATATTTTTAAACTGTATTTTCATTGTTGAAGTATAACAGTCTGGGTGTGCAACAAGGAGAAAACAGTGATTTTGACACCTATAAGGAGGTTGAAAGTATGAAAAAATCATAATAGAACGGTAGTAAAAAGTTTTTAAGGTGGTTTTATTGTTAGTTTGACAAAGAAAGAGGAATTTGTCAAAAATTATATGTATTTTAAAAAATATGACCAAAGAACATAAAAGTGCCCATAGTCTAAGAATCACCCAGGGGTGGCACGGTACATGTATTCGTATCGAACCGTCACGGTACAGGCATCTCGGTTCGGTGCATGATGCCTTACGACGAATACAGGCAATTCACCCCCAATCCAGAAGGGGGCGCCCGCAGCAATGCGACGCTGTTTGATAACCGCCAGCAGAAGAACAGCGAATGCCAACGGTGACACAGAGGCGGCCGTGCTGATTTTATTTACTGTATTTTATTTTGATAAAGTACCAACTGGCTGTCAAGTTAGCAATGCTGGAACTGATGTGTGTGTGTGTATGCGAGTGTGCGTGTGTGTGCACGAGTGTGTGTGTGTGTGTGTTTGTGTGATGCGATCACTTCAACTGTTTCCTTATACCAGCAGAATCAACTTTAAACACTTATTGTCTTAATAATCACTGTATAAAGGTCTGCTTTTATTTGAAAAGCAGACCGGAAAACAAAACGGATTTTATATATATAACATGTAATAATATGTAGTATTTTCACATCTACTGTAGATGGATTTTTTTTTATTTGCACTACTGTCTGTTCAAAATAAATGTAAAGAAACCAAGCATAGTAGATTTCTTTTTTTTGTCATGTTGTACCGAAATCGTATCGAACCGTGACCCCCGAACCCAGGTACATACGAACCATGACATCTGTGCCACTCCTACTGATCAGTGTTTTTTATTTATAAAAAGAGAGACGAGTTGTCCAGGCACTTGTGCAGTACCATTTCATTTATATTTTAACTCACAGAGACGGAGATGTGAGGTGTTCGTCTGACGGTTTTGATCCGGTCTGTTTTCTTTGACCGAAGCTGGGGCAGTTGGTGATATGCACGCGACTCAAATTTGAATGATGAATTCGCGCCTCGATTGGATTTGTGTCGTGTCACCCGCGAGAAGACTTTCCAGTTGGGTGATGTCGCCATCTTTGATATTCACTACCTGGTTACTGCTGATATGCATAGGCTACATATCTATTATAATCATGTCAACCACAAAAACAGAACAGTGGATTGGTATTTGTTAATCGTTCATACAGGAGTTTATTTGTGTGTATATATATAGATAATACAAATCAAACAGAGTTACATCACTCATTGGCAAACCCAAACTCAACAACAGAGTAAAATGCAATGCTATCTGTCCCTAAAGAGAGAGTACAGTATGGCAGAGTATCTGTACACAGTGTCAGATAAGAAACTGAGAAGCACGTTGACCAGATACAGACTCAGCGGACACAAGCTGATGATAGAGACGGGCAGACACAGACAAACATGGCTGCCCCCCGAGCAGAGATTGTGTTCACACTGTGATCTGAATCAGACGGAAACAGAACTGCACTTCTTAACAGAATGCTCCAAATACACAGATATACGGACAGTGTTCTACAACAAAATACAGCAGATCCATCCCACATTTAAAACTCTTCCAGACCAGGAGAAACTAGCGTATCTGCTCGGAGAACACAAGACCTGCTGTGTGTTTGCTGCTCAATATGTGTCTCTCTGTCACCACAGAAGAGAAGACACTCCACCTGCCCTGAGCTGATGTTCCCAGCACATGTACATTATATTATGCCATATTACTTAAATGTATATTTTGCCTCTGTATATCTCATACTTTATCTATTTAATTCTATTTTTAACACATACTTACATTAGCCATTTATTTTGCACTACATGCTTAATACTTTTTTTAATATTTGTACTATTCCTATTATTATTTTTCTTTCTGTTAATTCAAATGTGCACTATTTGTGAGCAGCCCAGCTGCAATTGCTTTGGCAATACAAATGTATAGTTTTTGTCATGCCAATAAAGCACACTTAAATTGAATTGAATTGAATTGAATTGATAATATACAACCCCAAATCAGAAAAAGTTGGGACAGTATGGAAAACGCAAATAAAAAAATAAAGTAGTGATTTCTAAATTTACTTTGACTTGTATTTCATTGCAGACAATATGAACACAAAATATTTCATGTTTTGTCTGGTCAACTTCATGTCATTTGTAAATATACATCCTTTCCTGTCATTCAGACCTGCAACACATTCCAAAAAAAGTTGGGACAGTAAAGCATTTACCACTTTGTAATGTTGCCATTCCTTTTCACAACACTTAAAAGACGTTTAGGGACTGAAGACACCAAGTGATGAAGTGTTTCAGATGTAATTTTGTCCCATTCTTCCTGCAAACAAGTCTTAACGTGGGCAACAGTACGGGGTCTTCGTTGTCGCATTTTGCGCTTCAAAATGCGCCACAAATTCTCTATTGGAGACAGGTCGGGACTGCAGGCAGGACAGTCAAGTACCCGTACCCTCTTCCTCCGCACCCAGGACTTTGTAATGTGTGCAGAATGTGGTTTTGCATTGTCTTGTTGAAATATGCATGGACGTCCCTGGAAAAGATGTCTTCTTGAAGGCAGCATATTGTGCTCCAAAATCTCTATGTACTTTTCAGCATTAATGGTGCCATCACAGAAGTGCAAGTTACCTTTGCCAAGGGCACTGACACAACCCCATACCATGACAGACCCTGGCTTTTGGACTTGTTGCTGGTAACAGTCTGGATGATCCTTTTCTTCTTTGGTCCGGAGCACACGGCGTCCATTCCTCCCAAAAAATACCTGAAATACTGATTCATCTGACCACAGTACACGTTTCCACTGTGTGATGGTCCATCCCAGATGCCTCCGAGCCCAGAGAAGTCGACGGCGCTTCTGGACACTGTTAACATAGGGCTTCCTTTTGGCACAGTACAGTTTTAACTGGCATTTGTGGATGTAACTACGTATTGTGGTACTTGACAGAGGTTTGCCAAAGTAGTCCTGAGCCCATGTGGTGATATCGCTTATAGATGAATGACGATTCTTGATGCAGTGCCGCCTGAGGGATCGGAGATCACGGTTGTTCAGCTTAGGCTTGCGCCCTTGTCCTTTACGCACTGAAATTCCTCCAGATTCCTTGAATCTTTTAATTATGTTATGCACTGTTGAAGGTGAACTATCCAAATCTCTTCCTATCTTTCTTTTTTTTTTTTTTTTTTTGTTATCAACAATTTTTTATTTATTTTTTTCACACACAACACAACATAATATCCAGAATACAACAAAACAAAACAACAGACACATACTCAACATCTCAAGGTCCAATCAAAAGGGAGGGGGAGAGGGAAGGACAACAAGAACACAAAAGTTACTCCTTTATATAATCACGTATATTCAACAAAAAACACTGCCAAGCATCAATGGTCGAAGGCCTGGCCCCACCAACTCGCGCCGTTGTACATTCACATGAGACAATTTGCAGGAGGCTGCGGATCCAATATGTTTTTCTACACATGTGTGGTGTAAACCAGTTCTGGATTATTGTCTTCTTCACAGCTGTAAAACCAACAAACAACATTCTCTTTTGCATTGAACTAATACAGAGACCAGAATCATCATTAAGAAGACACAAACTTGGGTTAACACACCAATCAATTCGCAGTAATGATGACAAAACCAGGTTTACATGTGTCCATAGACTGATGACGACAGGACATTCCCAAAACATATGCAGAAAAGTGCCCGATGATGTAGTGTTACATTTATGGCAGTTCAAATTTGACTGCAGTTTCATTTTAAATCTTTTGTAAGGAGTTATGTATGCTCTATGAATGACTTTGAAGTGAATAAGACGATGAGCCAGATTTTTAGATGTTAAGCTGAGATTAGACCACACTCTCTCCCAGTCGACAGATAAATTAAGGTCAGATAATTCCCTATTCCAAATAGTTTTAATAGAAAGAGGTTTTGTAATACAATCAATAGTTTTATTATATATTAAGGAAACAGATGGCCGACCAGCAGATGGTGCAATCCAGTCCCGCATAGGATGAGAGGAAATGGAAGAAGCAAAAATACCAAACAGGTGTGCACATCCCAATTACCCAGATCAGGCTCAGGTGCAGGACAACTAAGTAACTTAAACGAAAAAGGAGTGAAGTCCGCACACTGAAAAATGCTGCTCCAATTGAATTTAATAATAGCAATGTTTCGACCCTCAGGTCTTCATCAGGCACAATCCTGGAAAGGCACAAAAGGAAATGGAAGAAGACCAAGGAACGCCATACGCTTTGAGAGCAGAACGTAATTGAAGAAAAACAAAATATGCAGATGCTGGTAGACAAAATTTGGTTCTTAATATCTGAAATGAACAGAGGCCCTGGTTATCATATATATCACCGCACGTGTTTACACCCAAAGTAGACCAAGAGGGTTGGACAAATGGGCGATTTCCACATACAAAATTAAAATTGTGCCATAAAGGTGTACTGTTACAGAATTTGAAGGGTCCACCTATCCGACGTTCAACCGTTTTCCAGATTTTAATAGAGTTAACCACAACCGGACCAAATTTATAATTATCCCCTTTTTTTCCTGTGCCAGTAAATAGAATATATTGAAGTCTATTTGGTTTAACCTTGTCAGCTTCAATCACCCTCCATGAAACTGTAGATTGAGGATCAACCCAATTATGAAGAGCCTTAAGCTGGAACAACCAATAATATAATTCAAAATTTGGTACAGCCAATCCTCCTGCGCTATTAGGATGTTGTAATGTGGTAAGTTTAATTCTGGGACATTTATCATTCCAGATAAACTTAGAAATTATGGAGTTGATCTCCTTAAAGTAACCTGGAGGGGGAGAAAGTGGTAGCATAGAGAAGAAAAAATTAAATCGAGGTAACAAATTCATCTTAACAGTGGAGATTCTTCCTTGGAGAGAGACTTTAAGATTCTTCCATCTTTGAATGTCATTTTTGACCTTAACTAAAATGTTATTAAAATTGTCTCTGGCAATCTTATGAATGTTTTTATATATGGTAATGCCCAAATAGATGAAAGATTCCTTAATAGGGATAAATGAGGGAATAGAAAAATTAACCTTAACATTGTTAATTGGCATTAAAGCAGATTTGCTCCAATTTATTTTATATCCTGATAGGCTACTAAAATTATCAAATTCCTTAATTACACTAGAGACTGAAACATCAAAGTGGTCTAAATATAGAATAATATCATCAGCGTATAATGAAATACTATGATTATGGTCATGAATCTTAATCGATACTTCAGATTTCCTGATGGCTTGTGCTAAGGGTTCAAGAGATAGACAAAACAATAAGGGGGAAAGTGGACACCCCTGCCTCGTTCCCCGCTGTAAAGGGAATGAGGGGGAAATAATATTACCAGTTATGACTGATGCTGCAGGTGAGTTCCTCCAAACTTAATGGTATAATGTCTTAATCATAGAAACGAAGTGTTCACCGAAGCAGATGTAACTGTGTTAAAGAAACTGTTATGATTGCTCTTCAGAAGCCGTTCTGCCCAGTTCTGTTCGTTCATTCTCGTAGTGTTTAATTCCACCGCACCACTCTAGAAACTCCTGTCAAAGGCAACAACACCCTTGTTTTAATCATTTCTGCTTTAATAAAGCATCTCTCACGCGAACTGCCAAAATAAAAGCACACCATGTCCCACAAGGGATCACTGTACACAGCGATAAAGGGCATATCACTCTGTCCCTCGAGCAGCTTTAGGACTATCTGTCCTGTTTAGTTCATCTTATACCAACCAAAGAAACTCAATCTGAAAAACCTGTATAAAAATGTTAAAAAGGACTGTGAAGCAGAGCAAGATTTAAAAGCTTGTTTTGACCTCACTGATTGGAGTGTTTTTGAAGCTGCTGCCACCGATTTGGACGAACTCACAGAGACTGTAACATCATATATCAGTTTCTGTGAAGATATGTGTATCCTACCAGGACTCGTTTAACCTACAACAACGACAAACCATGGTTCACAGCAAAACTGAGCTCCGTCAGGCCAAAGAAACCAGGATGGGGGATAAAGTCTTTTGGTCTGGAAAAGGAGATCAGGGTCTAAGAGGAATTATTCTGACAAGCTAAGGATTCAGTTCTCTTCAGTGATCCTGCTTCAGTGTGGAAAGGTGAAAGACTTTACAAATACAAGACACCATCCCCCACCTGGAGAATCAACAACTCAGACATTTATGTCTTTTGCGAGGTTTGAAAAAACACCCCACACCCAGAACACCTCTCCACACAAAAACTCCAGCAACCCCCCTTCCCCCACACCTGCTGAAAATAATGAAGAGATGCGGCAGGTTTTAAAGAACAAAAGAAGGAAAGCACCAGGCCCAGACGGTGTGTCATCAGCCTGCCTTAAATCCTGTGCTGGGATAAGCGAAATCGGTCTGTAGCTGGAACAACCTAATGGATCTTTCCCTTTTTTAAGAATTAATGAAATCAGTGATGTTTTTTGATCTCTATGAAATACCCCATGTTCAATTGCAAAATTAAATGAGTTAAGCATAACTGTATCCCTGACACCAACTGATCGGCCCATTCAGGACGGTGACGAGTCTGCCTACAGACAGGAGGTTAAGGAGCTGGCTGTCTGGTGCAGTCTTAACAACCTGGAGCTTAACACGCTCAAAACAGTGGAGATGATCGTGGACTTCAGGGAAACCCCCCTGCTCTCCCCCCACTCACCATCAGACAGCACTGTGACTGCAGTGGACCATTCGGTTCCTGGGCACCACCATCCCAGGACCTGAAGTGACATTCCATAGACTCCATTTGAGAAAGGCCCAGCAGAGGTTGTACTTCCTTCGCCAGCTGAGGAAGTTCAACCTACCACAGGAGCTGCTGAAACAGTTCTACTCTGCCATCATTGACTGTCCTCTGCACATCAATAACTGTCTGGTTCAGTCAGCTACCAAATCTGACCCAGAAACTACGGAGGGTAGTCCGGACTGCTGAGGAATCATTGGTACAACCCTCCCTACTCTCCAAGAACTGTATTTATCCAAGTGAGCAAAAGGGCTGTCAAAATCACTTGGACCCCGCACATCCAGCACATCCCCTTTGAATCTGTGAGATCCGAGGCAGTTCCAATTTATCTAAATACTGCTGTACACATTGTCTGTAATTGGTTCATCAAAATCTGTTTCAGCTTTATTCTATTCATTCTGATTTGTGTAAAAACCTTTAAAAATGTCATTAATTGCTACAGGGTTCGTGGTGACCTGATCATCCGATGATTTTATTGCGCTAATATATGCCTTAGACTCGCATTCTTTCAACCTAAGGGCCAATAAATGACTAGGTCTCTCTGATTCAAAATAATATTTTTGCCTAGTCCTATGTAAAATAAATTCCGCCTTTGAGTGTGAAAGTAAATCATATTCTTCTTTTAAAGAGGACAGCTGTGTAGCCTTTTGCTCAGTAAAATTTTGTTTTTGTAGATTTTGTAATGATTGGATTTTATTTTCTAATTGTGTAAACTGGTGAGTTTTCGCTTTGGCGAGAGTAGAAGAGAAAGATATACAGAAACCTCGTATAGCACACTTAGTCGTTTCCCACAGTATTTGAGGATCCACATCAGAGGGCATATTAATTTCAAGAAATTCCTTAATATATTATTTTAGAGAAGTAATGAAAGTCTGATTACTTAATAATGATATGTTAAAGCGCCATCTAGGGGACTTGGCTTTAACATCGGAAAGAGGAACACTGCAAAACACAGCAGAATGATCAGATAATAAAATTTGTAATATAGAGATGGAGGAATTAGACGAAATTAAAGATGGGCTGAGAAATATGTAGTCTATCCTAGAGAAAGTCTTGTGTCTATTAGAAAAAAAAGTTAAGTCCTTAGCTTTAGTATTCTGAATTCTCCAAAGATCGATTAAATTAAGCTCAGTGATAAATTTATTCAGTAAGATAGAGGATGGATTGTCTGTTGTATCAGATTGAGATTTATCTAAAGCAGGATTTATGACAGCATTAAAATCACCACCCACCACCAGAGGGCAATCAATCTCCTCAAGTAGAGCTTTGGAAATCCGTGTAAGGAATGCACTGTCTGTCTCATCCGGACCATAAATAGAGACCAATGCTAACCTATTATTATATATTTTGCATCGGATAAAAACAAATCTACCCTTCTAATCACTACCAAGGTGTTCAATCGTTAAATTTAACTTCCTGTTAACAAGGATAAGCACCCCCTTAGTTTTATTAAGAGCACAGGAAAAAGCTGCTAATTTGTAATATTTATTCTGGAAACGTGCCACGTCAGATTGTTTTAAATGTGTCTCTTGAATTAAGGCACAGGAGATAGATTTACGGTGTAAATATTCTAACACACGGGTTCGTTTAACAGCAGAATTTAAACCATTCACATTCAGTGATAAAATATTTAGAGTATGCATTGAATATTCATAATCCCAAGATTGTATTCAATAAATGAAAAAAAGCAGAAGCACTTCCATTCTGTAAATAACATGTCAACGCTGATGTGCATTTTAAATACCAAACCTCCTAGATGAAAAATCCCTTTAGAAATAAGGTAAAATAAATAAAAGTATAAATGTCTGTTGTAAAAAATAAAAACACAAAAAAAACATGAACAACCGACAACCATAAACAAGGAACAACTCAGACCGCACATTACCGAGAACATAGGTCTGACTGAGCAACAAAAAATAGTGACGGTTCGTGACCGATCCACTCCAACGCAAGACACGTCTCCCGAAAGGCTTACACAGCCAAAAAAAATATTATTTTTTTAATTAAACCTACTCTCCATTAGTCCCATCCAAAAAAAAAAAAAAAAAGTAGTGTCAGTCTTACCAGCAAAGAGATTGTTGTACCGGATAGATAGGGACAATATCCCAGTAGGAGAAAGGATAGAAGAAAAAGCAAAAGACAGGTTCAGGCTTTCATGTCCATCCTGTCATCATCCCTTCCTGGGCAGCTAGAACCGCCTCCTTCCCGGCCATCAAGCCTCTCCCGTCGGGCCGGAGAGATAGTGGCCGCTGTTTTCCCGTTGCCTTCCCGTAGAGCCGCGGCATACGTCTTCTGCTGAGACAGGGAGCTGATAAAATCCTCCGCTTTCTGTGGGGAGTCGAAACTCATCTGTTCCCCTTTGTGTCGTAGTTTGATTACTGCCGGATAGATGAGGAAGGGCTGTAGACCAAGCGCTGTCATCTTCTTCAAAACCGGACCAAATGCCTTTCTCCTGATCGCTGTAGCCGGACTAAAGTTGGGAAAAAATAGCAGTGTGACGTTGCTCTGTGCGCATTTCACGGGATAAGCCTGCCGAGCACCCTTCAGGATATCTGATCTGGCATGCCATCTCAGTACACGGAAGATGAGAGTACGCGGCCGATCGGAGCCCCTCCCTCCGTCATACACGCGATGCGCCCGATCAATCTCAATGTCACGGCCTTTCAACGAAGGAATCCACTTGGAAAGATTAACTCTGAGGAAACCAGCCGCATCGGATCCTCTGGCAGCCCCACCAGTCTGACATTGTTCCGTCTGCACCTGTCCTCCATATCTGTCATCTTCTCGGTGAGTCGCTCCAGCTGATTTCTTAAGTCATTTACTGTTCTCCTATCTTCACGTGCGTCTGCCTGAACAGAATCAACGCGGTCACGTGTCTGCTTCGCCGTGGTAGCTATGGCCTCAAACTCCTCTCTTAGCTCTTTAACAGACTTATTGGTCGCTTGTATGTCCTCACGCAGTTCGCGCAATGCTGGAATCAGCATAGAGTCCATCGCATCTCTTACTGCCGAATTTACAACCGAATTCAAAGTGCTTTGGTGTTCTTTAAATGCTAGTTCAATGTGGTTAGCAATAGCATCGTCGAGATCTTCACTGGAGATGGCTGAATCTCTGAATTTTTTCTTCATTGGCGATTGCACAATCTCTCTTTTCCGATCCCCATTGTCTGCCTTAGCACTCATGATGGGTCCAATGCAGAGTGGTTTAAGTTTTACTGACAGGATCGTAAAATATGTGGCAAAGTGAGCGGAGCAAAAGACTAAGCATGCATCGCCGTCGAAGGGTCACGTGATCCCCCTTCCTATCTTTCTTTGAGGAACATTGTTTTTAAACATTTCAATAATTTTCTCACGTATTTGTTGGCAAACTGGCGATCCTCGGCCCATCTTTGCTCCTAAAGGACTAGACCTTTCTTGGATGCTGCTTTTGTACCAAATCATAATTACAATCACCTGTTGACATCAACTGTTTCAAATCACATCATTATTTAACCAATTTACCTCATTACTAGCCCTAAATTGCTCCTGTCCCAACTTTTTTTTGGAATGTGCTGCAGGTCTGAATGACAGGAAAGGATGTATATTTACAAATGACATGAAGTTGACCAGACAAAACATGAAATATTTTGTGTTCATATTGTCTGCAATGAAATACAAGTCAAAGTAAATTTAGAAATCACTACTTTCTTTTTTATTTGCGTTTTCCATACTGTCCCAACTTTTTCTGATTTGGGGTTGTATAAACTAAATCAGATATTTAATTTAAAACTGTTTTGACAAAGCAAAATCTCAGTTAAAAGGAAAAAAAAATCTAAGTTGTAGCTAACAATGATATGTTTGACCACAAATTTGCATAAAGTTTGCTGAAAAAAATAAAAAATAAATTATAAATTATCAGTCTCTGCAATTTGGCAAATGGTTGAACTAGCCATATTAATTTATTACATTCTGAGTGGATTAAAATAAGTTTGTATAAGAAGATGAGTGAGTTTAATATGCACTGGAGGCTAAAGGAAAGATTCTATTACCGTATGTAGAAATTACCTCATAAAGAAACTAATATGGCAATTTAGGGAGCAATTTTTAATAAGACTTTTATGATGCACGGTTGTAGTTATGCTAATGAAGTTGTCATTTTACTTACGTTCTGCCCTCAATACTGGCCTCATATTTCAATTTCAGTAGATTAGTGCTAGCTAACTGTTACTAATGAATTTCATTAATGCAGTGAATACAAAGACATGATATTCATACCAGGATTGCTTCTTTCTCATCTTTTGTGTGCCATATGTGCAGATAGAATAATGTTTATGAGATTATAAAGTGCACTGTGGTACAATGTTATTGGAGTTGCTCTCTTGGAGACAGAACCTTTTTAAATCCAAGAAACAGCAGGCTGCACTGCAGTTCTTATTTTATTGCAGAGTACCAGAAATAGTTCATCTGCTATCTTTGACTGCGGTGTTGGATGCGTTCACAAAAACCTTGAACTACTGGCACAAGAGAATAATGATTATTTTCTATCAATACTATTTCCAGAAACAGAATCATTGGTCATCTTCCAGATGAATAGTCCCACAAGATCTCATAAGAACAATCTGGTTTATTCCTTTGACATTTTCTATAGCAAGTTCCCCGTGAACCTTCAAACTATCAGTGCAGCCTAGCAGATCACTCTGAAACATTTAATAATAATTCATTCATTGGTGTGATTCTGGAAATTCAACTTCCAAAGTCCAAGCATATATTTGACAGGATCAAATATTTTAGAAAAATGGACACAATGCCTAACAGGATGCACTTTGCAAAGTGAGGGATTGAGAGTTTGCTCAAGGGTGTAAAATTGATGATTTTCAATTTTTCATTTTTTTTTTTTTTTGGAAAGTTTATATTATCATACACAATACTGTAATTCCATAATACTTCAAATGTTTTAGTGACTCAAATGAAGAATTCACAAAAAGCCATTGCTAATACTCTGCTTTTCACTCCAAAATAGTTTAACTTGATGGAACATGATTTCATTATGGAAGTGGCTTTTACAAATCAGAAGAAAAGTGATATGGAGGTAAAAAAATAAAACAATAAAAAAATATTTACTAAATATAACATTTTCAATATTTTGATTAGGGAACAGAATAAATTATGATAGTTCTGGGATATTTAGAAACAAATTGCATAGGCTCTTTTTTCTTCAAAATTAAAAAAGGAGCAAATGAGGAATATATATAGAAACCCATTTCAGCCTCATATATATATATATATAGTTAATTGCGACTTTATATATTACAATTTCAAAATGGACTTAATGTCTCTTAATGTGACTTCATGTCTCAATATAAAAATTGTATGCAGTATATTAACACATATGATCGATGCATGAAAATGTGCTGGACTGTAGCAATGATATTTCTGTAGTCCCTTTTCGAGAACATTCACCATCAGAACCAAACATGCTCTCTGAATCTGTAACTGCAGAGGTAATCTTTAATTACTAATTGCAGCATCTTAACAAGGCCTAATCCTGCTTTACTTACCTCTCGCAAGGCATCACGATTACCACTTTGATTGTTTGGTCTGGTTCAAGTCTGAGGAAATGCATTGTTACAGCAGTCCGGTCAGCCAGAGTGAATCAATGCTCATTGCCGATACCAGGTGAACTAATTTGCTGTTGAATGTGCTCAGTCATTTCAGGGTGAACACTCAATTTGGCCTGATGAGTTGAACCCTTTAATCTCCAGCAGTCCCTCAAGTACAGAGCTGCTAAATGCTCTAATAAGGGCAGACAGATGTTGTTGGATCTGCTTTGATTCTTTTAATTGCTTTTTCTCTTATTTTCCCTTTTGCACTCAAATCCCTTTGTGGTTTACTGTATAAAAATATTCATACACTTAATATTTTGTTTATACTTTAATTTACAGTACTTCATTGTTGACAGACTCTCTGAATATAATTAGAGAATACAACACACCTTACTCCAGCTGAGCACAACCCCTGGGGAAGAAAAAAAATATAACACCAAAATGTTTTTTTTTAGAGAACCTTGATGCATCATTCTCTCTTTTAAACACTCTTTGCCTACTTTGCTCTTTATTGTTGCACAGCTGAAAAAGAAAAGAAAAAAAAGAAGAAGAAGAAGAATATGTGGCTTAGGAAGTGGAATCTGGGCTTTGGAAAATGAATGTAAAATCACAAGCTTATAAGATGTATTATAACGTCACAAGAGAACTGACAATAAGCTATCTCTCAAACTGTCAAAATGAAATCACCGATTTAATGAGATATTGAGCTCTGCCCAAAATATAATTAAAAATGATGACATGCAGAGCAAAAATAATGCACAGTGTCCCTATAGTGTTCCTATAATAGAGCAGAGACTGAGAAAGGATATGCCATAACATTTAACAGCATTTTACCTTGACTTTACATATATTTTTCTGGGTAATGTAAAATGTAATATGTATAACAAATATGGCAGATAAGCAAAAGTCACGTGACTAAAACAGACAAATTTATGTAAACACATTTTTCATAAATTTAAAATTTTCATATGGCTTTAATATATAAATATTAAAGCTGGAATGTGTAATATATTTTTTTGTTAAATGCTTTTTCCTGTCTTAGTTAAACATTCACAGACATTGTAATTTTCCAATTATGGAATCATAAAAACTATTGTAGATTAAGCCAGCATTTTTATTGTATTGAAATCTGAATAAGACAAATGGCATATGCCTGAATTGGCATAATCTGAATTTCAGGTCATGTAAACACCTTATTCAGAATATCAGTCCTAACTAAAAATACATTTAGGTATTTCTAATTTTGTCAAGATATTGACAAATGTGTATGTTCTGGTTACATTTATATAGGAATATTCCAATAGCTGTGAAGCATGTAAAAGTGTTTTGTCAAAGTCAAGATTAACCAGAATATGGACCTTAATCATAAAATGCTGTTTGTCCTGTTTGTCCAGCCAATGGTAGACAGTTGGAGTGTTCAGTCATTATTGATTCCTTTTGGCAATGCTAGTGGCACAGAAATTGCACACTTGACCTCAAAAATGTAAATTCTCCTCAAATAAAATGGTTCAGTTCTTTTCCAAATCGCTTCCTCTTGAACATAAGGACTGGGATGTTTTAGTGATGTCTTCAGGACTGTGGCATCCCTATCAGTAAAGCCAATGGCTGAAATTGTGATATACCGTTCATGTCGAGATTCCATGTTTTTGTCTAGTCTGTTTTACAGTTTGAGTGCCAGTGCCTTTCTGTGAACACAGATGTAAAGCGAACTAATGAATCATCTGTGCACAAGCAGCTCAAGAGTCAAGCCTGGAATCATAAATCTCTTAACAGAATAGAGCCAAGCCGTCATTCTATTTTTGTTTCACGTTATATCAGACCTGAGCAGCGGCGTCAAACTGACGCAAAACTGGCCTCCGCTTTAATGCGTGATGTCTGCCCGGCCAGGAAACAGATGTTATAAATCAATGTATACTGTATATATGCATCTATCTATTTATTTGTTAAACATATTTCATATTTTTAGAACAGCACTGATTGGCCTTGTTAGTGGAGGATGGCAGTTGGTTGCTCTTTTTCTCTAGCGGGTGTGGAGGTTTATGAGGCTCAGCGTGCGAGGGTGATGACAGGGCCTGGTGGCCGGCCAAAGCACGGCTGGCGTTCAAAGTGCCATCGCCCTGTCGCCTCCTGCTACCGCCACCGGCCCATATGGGCAGAGAGATTGCTCTCCACTGGCGCTCCCCCAGCCATCCATCACCTCGGTCCACGTGCCCAGCATGCCAGCCCTGGCACCACGCTGACTCTGATCCATCAGGATTTACTGTGAGTGACGGGGAAAGAGGAGACGAGCCCTCGGTTTATCATCTCACGGAAAACAAACACAAAAAAGAAATACCCAGGCTGTCACGGTGAGGTGGCACGTACTTCCTGAGTCACCCTTGATGTATTTCATTTGCCACTTTTGGATTTTTCGAGTGCTGTGACAGGCTTTTTTAGAGGTGTTTAATAGTAATTGGATTGGTTTTCTTCGCTAAGCGTTTGAATTTACAGATTTTTCGCATCCGTCATGCTTTCCAGACCATGTCACCTTCAAAGATGATTAATTTAAGTCCTTTCTTCTTGGACATTTATCACTTCAGTAAACCCATAATGTCTCTTTTCCGTGACTTTGCCAGGCAGGGCTGGTGGTGCTTAGGAAACTGTGATGTTCCCAAGCTGTTTCTGGCTTGTTTTCCACTGTCTACATTAATATTTGTTAAGAAGCAGATTGAGAAAACAACATATGGCATAAATATTCGTATTTTCCACTCAAGGTTGTTGGTATGGCGTCCTTCAGTAGGGTCTGTAGCCTCGCTTGCCAAATCACTTTTCTTTTTTTGCCACCCCCCTCCTTCTTCTCAGAGCGGCAGGATCGGACCAGGCCAAAACGATAGCATGGACACAGAGAAGCACCCCCTGGCCCCCACAGCCCCTCGCTGGACCTGCGGCCCCTCTTTCTCCGATTTGAGAGAGCTGTCAGTTTAGATTGCTGGTACGCAGTGAGGCTGAAGCTTCCCCACCGACTGGAGAGGAGTCGTTGGCCAGGCTTTCCTTGTCACTGGGAGTTAAAGCAGTCACTGATCCTAATGCTTACACTGTTGTTGCAGCATTCCGATTTATACTCGCTGCGTGACTTGTCAGCTTTAATGAGGGCAGCAGGCACAGAATTATCAGCATACCAATAATGAGGGTGTCACAAGCTGCCAATTATTTCCTGTTTCGGACGTTTTTTTCCAGCGCTCTTCTTTTCACACCATCTGACCTAATGATGAGAAATGCCTTCTACTCTGTTTAGGTTATATAATGTGTGTTAGATGGTAGAAGAAAGGGTCGTTTTGGGTCTTCTGTAGACTTTCACACGGATGCGAATAGATCCGGCCGTCGTCTGATGCACTTCACATGCTGAATGTTCTGTCTGAAACCATCTCATGCAATCATAGCCTCATGAGGCAATCGCGTTTGAATGGTTCACCAAATTCGCTGCTCAAACAATAATGGCACCGCCATTTCATCAGGCCTCAAAAGAAAACGAGAGGCGAAAAATGGATGGCCAAAATGCGCTCAACCCATTGCCATGTGTTGCATTAAAACAGGAGCAGTGGAGAAAGGCCCATTAATGCCTCATTTTTTCACTCTTCCAGGATGTCAGTGGTGTTTATGTGATATAAAGGTGCACAGCAGATCAAGTTGAGTAGCTGCATGCACTGCAAAGACTTCTGGGAAATGCATAATCTCTCTAAATGCAGTCTTCCTAAAAAATAACACTGGTTAAATACTAAAGGGGTCATATGATGCTATTTTAAAGATCATTATTTTGTGCATTTGGTGTAACAGAATTTGTTGACATGCTTTAATGTTCAAAAAACACATTATTTTTCAAATACCGTACATTATTGTAGTTCCTCTATGCCCCGCCTCTTTGAAACGCGTTGTTTTCTACAAAGCCCCTCCAAAGTCACTGGAAGGCAAGCCTGCAACCATTAGCCTGAAAAAGTGTAACGGCTAAAGCTAATGCTTCCGGTCTGGCAGTACATGGGGAAGGAGACCAGAGGTGTTTTTTTTTTTTTTTAATGGATGTCAATGGAGGAGAGGCTTCACTACGCTGAATAAACAGCTTTTAAGAGGAAACGGCTTATTTAATGAATCGACATCATATCTGCTAATCTTCAACTTGTTTTATACTAAACAATACTTTTGGATTGAACTATTTTTAGAGTTTACCACGAAAAAAAGCTGTTTTATAAGATAAGTCACTGACTTTTTGCAACAGGTGGGATTCAGCTTACGGCATTTCCCATTCATTCCTATGGTATCCGTAAACAGCAATTGAGTGTCGCACAATTCAATGACGTCAAGGCTGTAATGTGATTGGCTATTACGGCACACGTGATCCAAGTTAGCCGTTACGCATTCTCCAATAGTAAGTAATACAGACCCTCTTATCTCCCTATAGTAAGATAATCTCTGGCCCCTCCTTTCGACAAGTGCAGTCTGCTCTGATTGGCCAGCTGACACAGTGCATTGTGATAGGCCAAACACCACAAGTGCGCGTCGGAAATGTAACGCACCTTACCATAATCGTGAGCTTCAGCTTTCAAAGTAAATATAAAGACATTTAATAATGTCCTTAGTTTTACCATTAGTTCAAGCCCGAAAGGGGAACAAAGTCACGTGACAGACACAGTGATGATGTCTCGTATGTATTTGCAGAACACAAGCCGCGGTTAAGACAGCTGACTCCACTGTGATGTGACCCTGACTCTCTCTCTCACACACACACTAGAGCCCTGCACGGGCCTCAAATTTAGGCCCTAGCCTGGCCCTGACCCGAGACGCTCAGGCCCTAGCCCGGCCCGTGTCCGACAGCTTATCAGAATTCTCGGCCCGAGTCCGACCCGAGCCCGTCTTTTTTTCCCCCTTCTCCCAAAACAGCTTATACTACTGTTTCAGCTATTAAAATACTTCAGTTTTGTATGTAATGGCAAAATTATTATATTTCGTTTCGTTTTTTTATTAAGTTAATTTAGAGAAACAATTGGAGCATTTTTGTTCGTTAAATATAGTAATAAGTCCAAAGTTTTAGTTTTTTTAAAGTAACGACCAAGCGGCCAGCGGCAGACAGTGAGCTGATCATAGCCTATGTTTGATCAATTTAGCCTTCTCAAATCATCACGACTTGCCTAAAATAAAATCTATTGATATACTAAAACAGTTCAAGCATATAACAATGTTTAAACGTTAAACCTGCGCTATAATAATAATGTGCGCTAGCCTATATCCAAGTTTGTGTGGAGAGTGGAAGCTAAAGATCGCTCTGCAGGACATGGAGGCACCAGAGCAAACACTTGCATTTTTTTTCAGTGGAAACAACTTAAAATAGCCTACGACATCATTTTTTCTGATAAAGGTAAGAGTAACACATCATTCATAACTGTAAAGGGTCTACTTTTATTTGTGTGCACTCACATTATCAACAAAACGTGCTTTTACAAAACAAAGAAAACAAACATGATGTGCTTTCTGCCGTCTTGTCTTGAACAGGAGCGCTTCACAAAAATGAACCGAAGCTGAGCGAATTCATGCCTCACAGACATGATAAATATATCTATAGAAAGCTTTAAATTATCACTTAACGAAATAAAAAAAAATGAAAACAAAAACTATTTTATTATAATCTTGATCATAATCAGTAAAGATGCATTTCTCTCTAAAGGCGCTTCTACTGAGGAGACGGCGAGTCAGGATCAGCAATTTCATCCTTGCGACACGGACTCAGAAAACATTAGTTTATTAGTAAATTATTAAAATATCTCCTTACTATTTCCTGTGGACACATTCATGGTTATTATGTTTGCCGGTGCTTTGTGGCAAGCTTTAACCTATTGCGTGCATTTGAACACAGAACTCTTCAGCTGTGCTGAAGTCACTTGCGCTCGCTGCTGCTGTGGGACACTAAACACCGTCGAGCCTCTCTCAGTTGTGGCAGCACGGTCTCGTGTTGTTTCCATCAGCGCCGCAATTTTTTTCATCACTAATTGATGATGTCTAAAATATAAAAATAAGGAGAAACCTAAAACAGGCCCGAGACCCGGCCCACGTCTGAACTATGACGTGAAAATTGGCCCGAAGCCTGGCCCTAGGGACGTAAAAAAGTCGGGGCCCGAAATGCAGGGCTCTAACACACACACACATGACACGTTACTCTACACTGCACAAAACTCCGTATTTGAACAGTTAATAGCAAATACTTCAACTAATAACAAAACATACTTACAGTCACTGATTCAGAAGTGCCAGATTGTCATAGCAAAGTCGGAATCGACCCTTTTTTTTAGAAATAGCTTTTGTGCTCAGCCAGCCTTGTACTCTCCTAGGTTCACAAAACGGTCATCCATAAAATGCGTTGCACAAATTTGAACATTTGGGTTGTGGTGTTCTGTTGTAAACAAATATTAACAATAATTCCTAATTGCATCTACTTTCGGAAGGCCAAATAAAGTGCTTTTCCTTTCACATAGAAACACACAGCGTCTCCCTGACATGGCTGCATCAACACTACTGCGGTTACTGAAACCACGCCGCCTTTCTTTGCTTGAACATTTGGGCGGCATTATGCAAATATTTACATGTGTTTTAATGAGGCATTTTAGCCCGGTCTGGATCAGACTTCTCTTTTAGATAGAATCAATCCTTTTGTGGGAGTCTTTGAGCTTTGTAACTCTGCAGATCATATACATGCAGAAACAGCTACAAAACACACTAAAGAAAAGGAAAACAAGAAATCACATCATATGACCCCTTTAATATTTAACTAATATACACTAGCGATCAAACATTGCAAAGCTGGATTTTCAGCAGCTGGATTTTCTCCAGTCTTCAGTGTCACATGATTCTTCAGTCATTCTTATATGCTGATTTGCTGTTCAATAATTATAATTTTCAGTTTTGAAAACAGTTGTGCTGCTATATGTTTTTAGTAAAAACCATGATATATTTTGATGAATAGAAAGATCAAAAGAAGAACATTTATTTGAAACAGAAGTCTTTTGTAAATGTTTTTGTCTGATGTAACTACTGAATAGTTGCTTGAGGGTGCAAAACGAATAGTGCAACTTATCATGAGTTTCACTGAATCTGAGTTTCACTCACTGAAAAATAAAACTTGTAAGATTTACTTGATAAAATCTTCGTAACAATTTGCACTAACACATTTTAAGTAAATTTGACCGTTACTGCTCTGTACAATTTACCTGTTATTGTTGAATAAAATTACAGCTGGATCTAGTTTTGTAGCTGGTAGACATACTGGTGAGGAGCATTTCCTTTCCCTTCATATAACATACTGAAGGGAAAGGAAAAGTGCATTCTGCTCATCAGTATGTCTACCAGCTACAAAGCTATTTCGTTTACTCTTTACTTCAGAAGCTTTTTACAGCACTGAGTAATGACTGCGTTTACCCAGAGCACAGAAATGAGAAAAATAACTCCTTCTCTTCTGGAAGAGAAAAGAAGAGACTATTTTAGTAGCAGCATCATAAGTGCATTTATGGGCACTCAAGCAAGAGTTGAGCAAATTTACACGTTTACCCATCTCATGGCTGTTTTGTTTCTTTTCTTTTTCGTCACAAAAAAATATTGCAGCATTCATATTTGGTATTCTGCATGGTGTAATCATTAGTAATTTTTGAATATCTGATCTGCGGACTGAAAAGTCCCTGCTAAAGGTTATATTTCAAATGCATTTATTTTACAAGCTTGTACATTTCCAAATTGTATTAAGAATATTAAGTATTAGTAAGTATTTACTACAACAATAATAGTGTAAACGATATACATTAATTGTATGCAATTCTGTATTAATGTGCCACATTTCTGTTGCTGTACCATACATAGGCTACTGTCATACTGTTCTTCATTAGTGGTGACAGTGAATTTATGACAATAAAAATAGATATACACATAAAGCAAAGCATTATTTCATGGTGAAAGCAATCCAAAAATGCAATGGGATACATTTTTTTTAATAAAATAAATAAATAAATCCAAGATGATGGACAAAGCAGGATATATTTGGGTTAAAAATATAATTTGCTAAATGCTAAACAAAGTTGATAGGAAATAGTTGATTATTTACTTAATGTAATATTAATTAATTTTTTTGGTGTATGTGTGTAGCATTTTTATGGAGCATCACATTTTTAGCTTAGCAACATGCAAATATCAAATTTTGTTGAAATCGAATTTGAAACTACATACAAATACAGCTGGAAACATTTTTTATAAAACTACATGTTAATGTAGCTTGAAATGGATAATGTAGCGTGAAACGGTAAAAATCCTATTTTATGTGTACACTGTAAAAAATGGAACGGGCTATTTACTTAAAAAAAATATGGTAACAATATTACACTTAATATTTTGAGTAGTTTTTACAACTTGATTTTTTAATGGAATCTACCTGAACAAATCATGTAAAATCTCCTAAATTAATTAATCTATGACACAATGAATTTAATATAATTAGTGAAATGTGCTCATTTATTTTAAGTTGATTTTCAAAATTCTGTGACTTTGAGTGAGGCCTGTTTGTATTTGACTTTGAGTTATTTTGTACATTTAAAAGACTGTGTACAGCCAAACAGCTCAAGTAGAAAAATACTTGAGAGATACTGGAAAGTATTGAACTAGCACTAGCAAAGCTACTGCTCATTGAACAAGGCTTAATGCCTTAGAGGAGTATTATCTATAACCATAAGCTCTACTCTTCTGCACAATGGTAACTATTGCACTGTGCAATGGAAACTTCAATGTAACAGAAACTCTTTCAAATGTCAAACATAACTGAACATTAAACATTAATAGATGTTTCCCTTCACTCAAAAACACATAAAATAACATTTAATTTCAAAATGTACTCTCCATCCAGCTATATGCAAAGCATGCTGGGAACTAACAATCACCTCTAAAATAAAACTGCAAAATTGAGCTAATTCTCTTAAAATAAATAGGTAGCCTTCTTTCCTTATTTTTTTAGTTTAATCAGTTCCTCAATTCAAGCCTCAAAACTGCTGAAGTTTCCTTTAAAAAATGAGGAAAACACACCTCATTATTAGTAAAAAGTCCTCAATATTTTCTATACAACACTGAATCACAATTTCTTTAATGAAATATACACACTATTTTTAAGTATCACCTTCATTTTTTTAATGAAAATTACAAGACCCATGATTCATTTTTTTTTACAGTGTATGTGTGTGTTTTTTCCTTGCTGTTCACATTTGCTAAATATGATCTGATTCCAATCAGATATTTAAAATCAGACTTGGACTGACAGTCTGAACAAGGCTATTTTTATGCAGCATAGCAAGACTAAATAGAGGGTTCATATCATTGTGAACAGCTTGAGTTATGGTTTGTTCAAACCATAAAGTAAGCTGGTTCAGTATTATCTGACTCCAACAAGGGATAGAAAATACATTTTAAAGCAACACATTATCCCAAAATTCCCTGCAGACATCCAAACAACATGTCAGAGTTTATTAGATCAGACGGAGACAACACCAGAGTCAGAGAGAGGGCTTTTTAAGGTTAGAGGTCAGTTGGAGGCGTCAAGCTTTTGTTGCTCGCTGCCTCTATGTCTATCTCTCGCTTGCTCTTTTTTTTAATAAACAAAATTCATTAAACGGTTTTCCCAAAATGTCCTGACAGGTAATTCCTCTGTCTCATCCTTCCTTTTTGTGATCAGAAGAACCCCGGTGATTCCTAGCATGGGTCCCAACACTATGGGGGAATTTCTCTCAGAACCTACCCCTTCAGCTCAATTCCTCCCCGCATTTCCGAGAGCTTTTCATTCGTATCCCCTGGAAACCGCTCTGCATTCTTTAAACTCCCCTTCAAAAAAAAAAGGGAGAAAAAAAGGGAAAGGGTAGTGAGAGACAGTAGGGGGAGAGCCCTTACACGTTTGGTTATGCCCTTTGATCATTCGTTTATCTTTAAAACAGATGGTTGACCACTGTGCTGTTTATGTCAACATGCGCTTATTTGAAAGAGCGATTCGCCGTTGGATGATTCTTCTCTTGAAACCGATGAATTGCAAATCATCGGAAATAAAAAAGCAACCGCTTGTATAGGTTAACAAAGCACTTGCCTTCCAGAGAGCCCAAGGGCGGGAATCTAAAGCCTCTTTTCATAATACCCATGTCTGCAACCTGCTTCTTTACATAATGTTTCTGTAACGTTATTCCCACATCACAAGAATACAGTGCAGATAATCTACTAATCTGATTATTGTTCAATTATGAAGGCTCACTGGTCTATAATTCCCCACAGATTTAGCGTTCACATGTACAGTCATCAAAAAAATGATATAATTTTGATAGTGGCAGGCAGTGGTTGAATGGCAGTGTAAAGTGGATTGGGTATTGCATATGAGACGGGGCGTGTAATTCTACCTTAATAAAACTGTGTCTTGGGAGGTAGATGACGGGGGTGGAGGCCGTTTATAGAGAGCTCGTATAATCTTTGGATCCATATTTATTTAATACGACTGGAATACTTGGCTAGAAATTGCCATCAAAAGGTTGTCAGGGGCCATCAGAGAGAAGGGGAGGGAACTTGTTTGATGTTGTGTGAAGTGGTCATTAAATTTTTACTGCTTTTATGAGCCTGTGTTTTTACAAGACCACTGGTCTTGTGGAAGGAGTTACGCTGCTAATTGTTAATCAAAGCTTTCCAATGAAAGGTCAGTTTATGCCATAATAAGGGTGCAATTAATACTCAATAAGCTCCAAAATATTGGCTTTGGGACTTAATTGCCAGTTGACTGATTACTCATTACAAAACGCAAAATGGTACATGGTTTAAAATTTTTTTTTAATAACAATTATTACATATAAACTAACAAAGTAAATTTGTGACTTGCACGTCTTCAACTTTTACTTAAATATAATAATGCAAAATACTGTTTCGTAGCCAGTAAGAAATATTTATGACCAGTACATTTTCTCAATTTGCTTGCCATTAGCAGGTGTGGCAAAACTGTGATTTTGGACTGCTTTACACTTCACTCGTAAAAAATAAAGGTTTCAAAAGGGGATTTGTGCAGTGATGCCATAGAAGAACCGTCAACAGTTCTCAAAAGAACCATATTTTCTTAGTATGAAGAACATTTTAATAATCTAAAGAACCCTTTCCCACATTAAATAACTTTGAAAGGTTCCATGAATGTTAAATGTTCTTCATGGAACCATGATGCCAATAAACTAAAGAAACTTTAGTCAATGAAATAACTGTTTTCCAAGTCTATGGTTGTCACCAAGGTTAAAATGGCATTGAACTCCCGTATATTGTGTCTTTAGTATGACAGTAGTTCTTAGAGTGTTTTTACTTCATGATTGACAGAGTAGCCCTGTCAAGGACATGCTCTATGACTGATGCTCGGTTGCTATGGTAGAGGTGCAGGCAATTTAAACATCATGACATCCACCGGGGGCGCGCTCCCTTCAGTAAGTGGCTTTGCTAAAGCTGACGCCTGCCAACGCCATCAACGCCAGTGACTCTTAAGCGGTGACAAGGGGTCTTAGAGATGAAAGTTGCATGAAAAGGAGTGACGGATGGAAGAAGAATTATGGGGGGATAGATTCCTTCAAATGAGTTTTTAAAATGTTGCTTACACAAGAACATGTCGGAATATTACCTAATCAGTCAAATCCTCAGAAGCTGACACTTTCACACTGAAGGGCTGACGAGACTTCCTTCCCCTCGTTCGGGACCCTAGGGAGCACCCAAGGGAGAACTAGACGGAGATCTGTATTGCCAAACTCCGAGATGTGTTAGGTCCTCCTGACAGACGTTGAGAAATTCACGCGACTTATTTAACACGCTCGCAGGCACGCTTTTACAGGGATGCGCTACCCTCAATTAACAGAGTAAGGCGAAAGCTGCGTGTTTTGCATTTTGTAACAATGTGAGTGTTAAACTGAAGGTGATTTTAATAGGATTTGCTGCAGTTGGGAACCAGAGATTAGCAGCTTTAAAGTGATGAGGGCCCTAGCGAACCACGAGAGCTCTTAATCTGGTTGCATTAATAGAAGACGCTTGCAAAAAGATCTACTGTGAAATATTTGATTGTAGCATGTTTGTACAAAAGTGCACTGGTGTTTGTATTAGCTGGAGCTTTTGTTAATACTTTAATGTTCTCCGTACCTCAGGAAAAGTCATATTTGATCAAGGAGGCACTTCTGACTAGATTTGGATCGTTGACGGTCTTCTTTCCATTTTATGTAGGATTTGAAACAGACAATAGTGTGCTCAGAGAGTTGAAAGGAGGCTTGGCTCTTGAATGGTGTGCTCTGCATTGAGCTCCACTTCAGGTTGCCCTTTTTGGCTGCTGAGATGTTGAAGTACTCTTTAAGTAAGACTCTTAAGGAACAGACATACGTGGGTGTAAATGGAGACCTTACTTTCTGTTCACCTGGAAATCAAAGAACATTTGAAGAAATGGCGTGTTAATGTTACCGCCACACGGTTTCTGATGGTTGATTGGAGCTTCTACTATTTTTGAGGCTATGTCGAACCCAGCAAAAATAATTGTGTACGTCACTGACAGAAAATAATCAACTCGTCAGTTGTGATTCATTGGAAGGCTCTCATTCAAAGTGTCACGTTCATTGATGGAGCCTGACAAACAAACAATCCGAAGGCTTGATTAAAAGACGCAAATGATATTGCACATTTTTTCCGCAAGCCGAATCCAGATGGGGTCTTCTTACGGCTGTTAAATATATAATTCCTTCTGTAATCAAATTTCCAGTTGTCATATAATGACAGGTAATCAAGTGTATCCTTTTACATTTTAGATGGTTAGACAGACTTCTCTAACTACATTAAAGCTTGCATAAAAATGCATGATATTAATGTTTCTATTAAAAAAACCTCTGCCCTCTCACAAATGATCGAGGACACCCACTGTTTATTTGTTTTTGGTGAGCTATAGATTGTTGCCTGGAGCGTTAAATAATTATGATTAGGGAGGGGTGAGACGTGAAAGAAGGGGGGAAACCAAAAGTAATAGCATCAAGATCAGATAAATTAATTTGTAATGAAATGCACTCATTTTGCATGACAGCTGGCGAGACCTATTCAGAGGCCATTGAGATGGAAGCAGGCCTTGTGACAGCAGACAAAGAGGACTATCATCCACAGCGTATGTGCCCCACTCTCACGAGACACCGGAGTGTGCAACTGACACGTCAACAAAAAGCTTGGAGAAGCGCATTGCTTGGATCAATTGCTGATGACCACAAAGCCGAGGACATGTGCTCAACTTTGAAACAGCCCTCTTGTAGTCCAAGAGGACAAGAGTACTTAAATAATGGTGGAGGTAATGGCCTTTTGGAGACATGTCACATGTTGCTGAGTTACTAACAGAGGAAGATGTTTCAGTAGCGGGGATTAGTACACTTTATCATGCTTCTTAGATTAAAAATCATTGATAATGTTGCTATGGCAAACAGTACTCTTGTTGCTCATTCCCAGTGTTAGTGATTTGAAGCCTTAATCTTTGGTGGATCAGTCACTCTGTGTAATTTAATTTGTGCTATACATATCTCAAATCATGAGATGAGATGTGGCTCTTAACAAGTGAAACAACCCCATAGACAATTTTGGTAATCTTGGTGTATGTCAACCTTTAATTAAATTATAAATAGTTATATATTAGTGTATAACTAAATATACAATCTCATACATCACAATATATACAAGTCAATATATTGTCACATTTCTAAATATATATAAAAATGGACAATTCCTTATGTATTATTCAAAATACTGACACAATATATCACATAATATATTATTTTGTGTATTTTCAATATACATTAATCGATTTAATATATTTATTGTTAATATATAAGGATATTTCTTTGCATGAGGGAAAGTTAAATAAAGTTGCAATCAGCATGTTTCACTCTGAAGCAGAAACAGGCTTTCTAGTTACAATCCAAGCCATATTTAGACATTTGGGACTGGTCTCTTTTGACTGGGGCTAATAGGCAACTCCCCAGAATACCCTAGCAACTCCATATAAACATTGTGGCAACCATCCACAACACACGTGGGCTTTGTTCTGACATTCAAACCTGTACCACTGGATTCTCCATGTTCCCCAAACACCTTCCACCTCCTTTCATCTCCATCTACCTTTATTAATATTGAAAGTGATCTTTTTTCAGTATCAAGCTTCCTTGAGTGAGTTTCCTTTCAGTACACATTTGTTGTGCCCTGTATCCTGAACAGCCACTCTTCTTTAACAATAGACTTCAAGAAAAACAAAAGGTTGGTTTTCTAATTGAATCACCACTATATTTTCCCTGTTGTGCCTTATCCTTATTCTGTCAGCGTCGAAGGCCTTCCTGTGTCCTCTCTGCTTACCAAAAAGAGTAGATGTGTCACCATTTAGCTGCTTTGACGAGGTGGCCCTTCCTGGCCCATGCCCAGAAGAAAGGTCTTTCTCCTCTGTTCAGCATCAAACCGTAACCTTTCTCAAGTTTAATTACCTTAAGTAAGTTCGGAGTGGGCCGCTGTGCTGTCTCCCCGACTCATCCTTCCGCTGGCGCTGATGTGAAGTCCACATGTGTGCGGAGTCTCCCGCTGTCTGCTGCCACACGCTGCACGCTATGAAGCACTGATGACCCGAGCCCTCACTCTCTCGGACTCTCATACACACGCAAACACACACCCATGATAGCACAGTCAATCAAAAAATAAATAAATTAAAATATTTGCGTGCACTCTTGTACGCATTATTTTTGTACATTATTTTGGGGGAAAATAGATATAAAAATTTAGAAAATGTGATCATATTCCAATTTCCCCCAAAATAATGGCATTTATTATTATTATTAGATCCAGGACCTACTTCATATTTAATAGGCTTAAGTGCTTAAACATGCTTATTGTTTGGTCTGTAATGTCAATAGTAAAATGGTAAAATTCAAATTCAAATTATTATTTCAAATAAGTCAACGATAAACACAGACACAATCTATGGTTTCAAATGTGGTAAAACATGGAACAGTGCATGTGAAGAGCACTAACATTTTATTGGATGCTGAAAGCATGAGGCATATATAAAATATTTAATATACAAACACATTAGTAGTATCAGATATCTAAATTAAATGTCACCTTAAAAATTGCAGTTCTTTTTTTTCTGTTCTCAAGAAACAACAATTGACTTGTGTGTAATACACTGTTTCTTGCAACTGTGATTAACATATAATTCATGTAATACATTTATGCTGCTTTTTGTTGCAAGAGGTCAGTTTTAATACTTTTTTTTTCCATGAAAATATACCACTTCAGTGTAAACATACTATATTTCGTCAGAGGTCTCATAGAAGTCATATATGTAAGAGTGTAATGAAACATTTTGCATATCCCGATTGCATATTAAAGAATAACAAGCCATGAAACGTATAGAATAGTTTTAATCATGTCCACATGTTGCCAATTAACATGAATGACTCTATATATGCACAGTCTACATTGACCTCTGAGCCATCCAATTACATTGATTCTTTTTTCAGTTGAGGGACTTCTTAATCTGGCCTCCATTTTAATAGATCCTCCTCCAACTGCCTTTTTCTGACAATGAATCAAATTTTTCTCAGAGAAAACTAAAATGGAGTAACGGTGGTAACTGCATGTACTGCCAATCACCCGCAATCAGCCTTTTTTTTCTGCTGCTCTCGTTTCCTCATCGCTTGATGTGTGGAGATTAGGACCCTCTCCGCAGGGAGCCGTGCGGCACTCAGGAAAAATGAGGGTCTGCTAGGAAGTTTTACCTCTCCTGTTTGGAAACTTCTCCATTCAGGTTCCCTCAGCTTTCCCAGCATCCACTTAAACACAGCTGAGTGGAGTCAACACTCTGCTGATACACCAATACAGCTGTGGGATGTACTGTACTACTTCATAATCAGCCAAATGCAGCATGTAAGGTGAGAAGTCTATACTGGTGTGAAAGGTTTCAATGTTGGTCTTAAAGGGGTCATCGGATGCCCAAGTTGATGTGATTCTTTAGGGTCTTAATGAAAAGTCTATAACATACTTTGGTTAAAATTTCTCAATGGTAGTGTAAAACACCCTTTTTACCTTGTCAAAAACAGCTCTGCACACAGCAACCTGTTTTAGTGCATGTTCCTTTAAATGCTAATGAGCTCTACTCACCCCACCCCTCTCTTAAATGGGGTGACAAGCCATTCTCATGAGACTGTTTACTTTAGCCACGAAACTTGCTAACTAGCACGTTATTAGGAAAGGCGATTTGCAAAGTTTCATAAAATAATCTTATACTAACTTCTGTAGGTGAAGCTGGATCACAAACTATCCGCGCGAACATAAACACATTTAGGTAGATTGGGGGGTGCATTCCCTTCAAAAAAAATGTAATCCACTGCGTCTTCAGAGGATCAGATGTAGGGAGTAAATTATGACTGCTATGTTAATTATACATCCAACAACAAAACACCTCAATCGCTTAGGAGCCATTCTTGTCAACTCCTGCTTCAGCGTTGTAACAATGGCGGAGTGATGACAGCTCACTCAGCGTGGGTCTAAGGTAAAACGCTAGTGTCAATCAACAATCGTGGGAGGGGCCTGGGTCTGTGTGAAGTCACACTACCAAGAAGCTGAGAACAGCTTGATTTGCGAAAGGTGATATTACAGAGATAAAAAAAAACACTGAGTGGATTTTTATCATTATAGGGTGGATGTGTACACACACTGCTAAGCACACATTTATGTTCAAACAACATGTAAAAGTGAATTTGGCATCCGATGACCCCTTTAAACCATGATTATCCCTTCCTCCCTGTCTTTACTTTCCATTCATCTAACTTCTCTCTGTTGAATTTAGCAGTTGTATACCTCTGCATATTGATAGAATGGCAGATGGCAACTTCGTAAATATACAGCCCAGCCGAAGTCAATAAAGTTAGATATGCCTACTTTTTCAGTATGAGCCAGTCATGTTTCATGTTCTTCATTTTTAACATTTTTGGCTGCACCCTAATTTATGGAGTTTTTTTTGAAGATTTAAACAATGCTGTAATCAAACCCAAATTCATTAACATTTTTTTAAGAGAAAATGAGCTAATCTCCCAATTCAGATAAAGAAACTGTGACAGTACGCAGGCTACTTTACCAGCTGCCATTATAGTGAAATATAGTTTAGTGGATCTGATTCACCATTAGCACGATATTTTCTTCAACGAGTGCGACAAAAAAAGAACCTTTCAGCATCATTTCCTTTTGCATACCAAAAGTAATTCAAACGAGGGACCTTTAACCAGGAGCAACGTGCTATTCATGCTATTTTAATTACAATGTTAAACCATTATTTGTTTCAACACCTGGTTAAACCATTCAGGCTTGTTTAAATCCCCCTTTTTATCCCAGGTGTGTTGGAAAGGCTCAAAGGGGTGAATAGGTCTGCCACAACAGGGACATAATCAAGTCGGCTGAGCTGGCTGTTGAATGAGCTTCTGGGACGAGTTCAGATGCTACACACTCTAGTTCTCAGAGAAAGAGTGCAAGGTGGATTATGCTTGAAAAGAGGATTTAGTCAAGGATGTACCCTCAAGGTTTTTTTTATTTTTTTCATCTTTCTCCTTTTCGTAGTGGTAAGCGTCATGAATAGCACCTTTTCTCCTTTGGAGCAGTATTAGGAAACTCAATTGCTAGCTTAAAAGCTATTGCCTTTGTTGTGCATTTCTCTGCATATATTTGTGTTGCAGTTTGGCAGATTGAAACCAAGAGGCCATGCTGTTTCGACACTGTGGATGGCCCTGCTTTTAGAAAACCTCTGCAAATAGGGGTTTCGCATCTTCTAAGCTTCTTTTCTTTTCCGTACTATCAGCTTCTTTGAAGTTGGGTTTGTACTTTGGCGATCCAGCTTTGTCTCGTATGATGTTATTAGCAGCACTATAGCGGAGAACTTGACCCCTGTGGAGTTGTAGTCGGTGTACGACCAAGCCTACCTGGCTTAGGTGCTTGTTTCAGGAGGTTCTTGTCTTAATTAGAGACGAGAATAGTACAAAGTCATGTTATTCAAAACAGAAACACGCCGAGAAAACACATTAGCAGCCTTGACGTATCTATTCACGCTAAGCTTTCATTGCTAAGTCAGGAGCCCTTTGTACGCCTCGCAAGCCTCTTCTTTTACAACATAGACAAGGCCTACACACAGTTCCTCTTAACGAATTAATGTCTGCTAATAACCCTTCAACAGCCTCTCGTAAATGGATTAAGCTCTTCTTTGCACTTTTTTGAGCAAAATTTAATTAAGATTTAGATTGGGTTTTAGCATGTCTGGGCAGATCCATGCTGCATTCACGATGGTCTTCAATTTAGGTCCCAAATAAGTTAAGCTGCTTCTGCAATAATTACCCCATCTACTTTTAAATGATTCCTAATTATGCTTCATCCCCATGTAATTTAATAAGCATCTTCAGGCAGCACGTGCTAGAAAAGTCTATTTACATTTTAAAGGTCAGATGTTGTTTATTTTTGCTTTGAATAAGAGTTGTGATGTTGCACTAATACCCATAACGCGCCAAAGCTAGCGCAACAATTTTGTAATTATGAAGAAAAACAGACCTATTGAAGCCAAACTACATTGTTTTGATGGCGATATTATCTGTTGAACATGTCCATGTAATGTGGTCTCTAATAAAAATGCTACTCGCTCTTCTTCTTTGGCATGTTGGAACTGACCGAGTCATATGTTATGTTAAAGGAAAGATGTACACGCTAATTTAATTTATGGACTTCTGAAGCCAGTCAGGACACTGGTCATTTCCAACAGGAATGAGACATCGAACTGAGCGTCCTCCAAAGGCAGCAGCAGAATAAAGAAATTAAATGTTTCCCCCTAATCTATAGCATGATTTTAGAACAAATAATGTTTCTGGAAGATTTATGAGGTGGTGAATTGTTGCAGCTTTCTTCTCCTGTGCTTCATTTAATTACTGCCTCTGAGAGCTAGTCTCCAAGAAGCTGACGAGACAATTGGAGGTGTCATCGTAATTATTTTAGAGGGCACATCGCAGAGTGTTTCATGCACTTGGATTTCATACGCAGCTCTTGAACCAGTGGTACATAGTAAATGGATTAAATCAGCGGGATTGATACAATATTTCCCTCACCTCGTGATGTAATTCAACCTCTGCCATCTTTAAAGTGAATCACAGATCTGCAGGGTTGCATTTGGATTAGATATAGTACCACGCTATGAAACATAAATCAAATAAAGTGGGAAGAAATGAACGTGTTGGTGCACGGACGCTGGTGAACCAGTTCCTGTAAAGGTCACATAGCACTCTGTCATCTGTAGCTAGTGTGGTTTCCCACTTTTCAAAACCTACCGACCAATGTTGTTGAAAGCCTGCCAAGATACACAGCGCAGTGTGCAATGGAGAAAGCGATCCCTCTATCTACTCCAGAGATCAAGGGGGGAAGAGTTCCTGATGATCCGTTCCACACCGAACGGGCCAAAGAAAACAGAGATTTAAAGACTATCAAACCAAAAGCTGGAAGAAAGGAGGAAATTAAGTGGTTTCGATGTGGAGGCCTGCCCACAGCGTGCCTGGTCCTCCCTGCTCTGGAAATAAGCTTTGCAAAATGCATTCTGGGAAAATTGCCCGCCGCTGCCGCCATGCGCTCTATTTACCGGGCCCTAGCCACATTGAGGAACCCCTGCTGATAGCACTTTCCCAAATCTGTCCTGATGCTTCTGGTCTGTCGCTGCGTGCCCCAGGGCCTATGGTCCCTGGACACGCAGTGATCCCTCATTTGGGCTCAAAGCCAACTGAACCATGGAGACCTCTCGCCCCGACACTATCACACTGGCTAAAGCGGAACCCAGATTGACAGATCGCAGACCGTGGATGCCCTGGCCACCAGTCAGCCAGGATCAGTCTCTACTGGTTGTAACGCACTGAATAGGGCGAGCCCCAAATTGCCGTGTTTTGGCAGTGTGAGCCAAAACAAGAGGACAATATCTGATCAGTCTTTATTTCGGTCTTTTAATCCCAGCGGCCTTTGGTTGGCCTGGAGTGTTAAAGATTAGCCTCGATCATGGGGAAGGTTATTTATTTCCCAAAGGGCATATTTACTGAGTATTTTAAGGGTTTATAAAATCAAAAACATCCAATAAAAATGTATTACTTGTTGGCCACGCAAGAGGTTTTGCACTTTCTACAGTCATGTGCTTCAGGTAATGGTTAGTAAGGATGACTTTATTGAGATATTTTGCAATGGAAACTGTTTTGCACATCATGCAAATGAAATTCATAGCAGAGGCTGTCATTTGGCAAGCCATAATGCATTTTGAAATTATTTCTTATAAGGAGGAAATTGATTTTATCCTCTATTGGAGCTCTGTGAGCAAAGGGAGAGAGCGACATAGAAAGGGGTCCCATAGTTCCCATTAATGTACACTGGGGAGTCCTAAGTGTCACCCATGAAATCAAGATGTTAGGGTGTGAAAAAAAGGGGAGGAACCGAAAGTAATTGTCATTATTGTTAAGTTCTCATCATCTGCCCTGCAACTTAAGGCCGCGTTTTGACTTTTAGCGACAAACGGGCGACCACCATACATATGGGCCTCCCTGCAAATGTTCTGAAACTGCTGGGCGTTACTGAGTTTGACATTGATTTGAGGTTTAGTTCGAGATGCTGTCATTGGTCTAGGACCATAGTAACCATGTAAAACAATGGCTGGCTCCTTACCACCATGGTTAGATCCACACACACACACATATATATGTCTACTAATACTCTAATGAGAGTTTGTTCGATATATATATATATATATATATATATATATATATATATATATATATATTATTTTTTTAATTTTTTTACATTTCCATTTTTATTCTAACAATAGAAACTAAAAATAGGGTTACACTTTATTTTGATAGTTCACTTTAGACATTCTGCTAACTAAAAGTAACTGCAACCATGTCAACTATCTCTCAATAATTTGCAACTACATGTCAACGAACTCTCATTAGAGTATTAGTAGACAGTTAAGTTTGGGTTTGTAGAATAAATTGAAATGTACTTGCAAAGTTACTTATTGTTAAGTTAAGTTGTAAAGTTAAGTTTTGTTTTTGTTAAGTTGTCTATTGGGGGACCTTCAAAATAAAGTGCTAAATATTAAGCAGACAGTCTCTTATAATTGTTACACAGTTACATATAATTGGTAGAATGTCTAAAGTGGACTATCAAAGTAAAGTGTTACCAAAAATAGTTGCCTTAACACACTTAGAAACTACCCTAGAAATGACATTCCTTCTCCGATGACGTCAGTTTGATGGCTTTGCGTAGAATATCCTTAACTACTCCCTTCCAATCATTGGAATATCCAATTTAATATCCAACATTACATTTCAGTTGGAAATACTTCACAATAGTAAAGTAAAATAAGTAGCAACTTCTGGTTCACACAGATCAAACTGAGAGTTTTCTTATATCAAGCTTTCTGCTTTTTAGATGTTTTATCTTTAGCATAAGATCTCAGTAATCTTGCATTTTTCATCTAATGTTTTATAAGACATCTCAAATTCTCAAACCTTGCTCAGATTTGCTGAGATACCAAAGTCTGCGATCAAAAAACAGATATTTTAAACATTTGAAGAATATTATATGAGCTGCAACCCACTCTATAACCCTAACAAATTTATGAGAAACATCTGAGATGAAAAAAACTAATCTCTTGAGCCATGAAAAAGCAACCTGAGCAAGAACATTTCCACTGGGCCAAACGATACACATTTTGCTTGTATCTGAAGCTATTGCGGATCCAGCGTATACTCGGTTTATCCTGTACTCAGTCAGTCCCAGTGAAGTCCCATCAGCTCTAGCAGACGAGAGGTCCTGGTGTGATGGAGACAGAAGCTTCGCCGTCTACAGTGGCTGGTCCTGTCTAGGATTCCTCATCAGCCTGTGTCACTGCATCCCAGTGGGAGAGGGGACTTACACCCAGGGCAAATCTGTAAACACCAATTTAATCTGCATGGAGAAAGTTACTGTCATCAGCAGTGACAGCAAAAGCCTCTGGGCCACACAGCCGCACAAAGAGTCACTCCCCCCCAATATTGCTGTCAAATCCCGACATTAAGCTATTATGGCCATCAAGGAAGCTGCCATTGAGAGGCTTGTCTCTATCCAACCGTTGTCAGTGCGGCTTCCAGAGCGGCCAGTGCACGCATGCATGTGATTAAGACGGGCCTGGTAATTTAATGCTCTCCATTAATTGCCGTCACATTGTTTTATGACCTCCAGCATGAGCTGATTGGCGAATCCTAAAATAGCCGAACCTGCATACGTAGTGTCTTTTATATGCTATGTAATTATTTAAATGAGAAATGGTGATAAGCCTTACAGTGGCGAATTCTGTTATGCAGAGGGGAACGAGTGAGTGTAATATGGTGGAACTGGCTTAATTGCATACATATATATGATAATCCTCTTTCTGTAGTTTGCAAGATTTCAATTATTGAATTAATGACCTCCTTTAGATTATGTATCATGGTTTTAGAGAAGCAAAAACTGTAGTGACAAATGCATTTTGATGGAAATGTTGTAGTTACTAAAGATATGAAGGGTATCTGCTCATTTTTTTTATCAAATTCTTTGCTGAAATAACAAGAGACACAAATGAGGCAGTTGTTACACAGAAATTAATTTATCATATAGCTATAAAATGCATTAAATGAATTAGAAATGTTCATAATTTCAGATTTTTGATTATGAATCAATGAGTTCATAATCTCTGACTTTTGATTAGACTTATTGTTTGCACAATCTGATTTGTCTTTTGTCATTATTCTGTCCTATGGAATATATGTAACAGATTAAAATAGATGCAAAATTAATATTATTATTATTATACAAATTCAAATGGAAGATATCAAATTACTATGCTGACTAAATATATGTAATTAATCACAATCACAAAATATAATATCCAGCTTCTATATAATGATTATTCTTTACCCTGCGTCTGTCCAGGCAAGGTTGTTACAGCTGGGCTGTTTGAAAAAGAGAGTGTGTGTGTAAGGCTACTGAAGATTGTTTTTGCAGATGCTTTTTTTTTCTCCTTGGGTTTACTTCAAAAAGGAATGGAATTTTGACTTGCATTTGGCAGTATGTGCGAATCAATGATAATCAGCTGAACATAATATTTTACTTCCAAAAAAAGAGAACAAATAGACAGAAAAGTGGGACATTTTCCATCTTGTCTCATTCAGTAGAACAAAGGGAGGTCATGAAGAAGGGGCAGTTAACCTTTGACCTCCAGAGTGTGATTAGGCTTATAATAGCAGGTCTAGATTCTCAGCCCATCCGCTCTGATCCCACGCACGCCACCTGTTTAAAGCCGAATGTCTCATGGGCCGTCACTGGGAACAGTTGAGGAACTTCAGGGACAAAAACATGTCCCATAGGAGCCACTGTTTGAAATCTGACTCCTCTTGTATCACTTAGAGTATGTGTCTCTGATGTTGTAGCACTCTCACAAACTGTTTCCCCAAATACATATCTATAAACCATTTTGTATGCAATTATTTTTTATTTTTTGCATATAAACACAGTTTGACATCACAGAACACACCGATATTGTATTAACTTGTATGAATGAAGGCCAAAACTATGACAACATGATGTGCTATAGGATGATACCTACATTTGTTTGTCTACAAACAAATCATTTTCTGTTCTTCTTTTGATTTTCTTCTTTACTAGCATTTTTTAATGTGTCAAATTACATTATTTTATGATGTTTATTGACATTCTGTATATCTTACTAGGTCTTGTTAGTTTGGTTATATCATTCATCAAACTAAGACTTTAACATACATACACTACTCTTCAAAAGTTTCGGGATCATCAAATAAGAGATTTTTATTGCTATTTATTTATTTTGTTTTGCACAACAAATATTAAACAGCACAATTGTTTTCAACATCGGTAATAAGAAATGTTTCATATCATCATATTAGAATGATTTCTGAAGGATCATGTGACACTGAAAGACTGGAGTAATGATGCTGAGAATTCAGCTTTGCATCATAGGAATAAATTACATTTTATTTAAACCGAAAACAGTCATTTTAAATTATAATAATATTTCACAATATTACTGTATTTTGATAAATAAAGACAGCCTTGTTGAACATAAGAGACTTCTTTTAAATGCATTTTAATATCTTACAGACTCCAAATGTTTGCACGGTAGTGTATATTTTCACACAAATTACTATGCATTTACATATACAATTAAACTTGAATTGACTATCAACAAAGAGGGGAAAAAATACCATCTTATTTCCAAAACAGTATAAAATGATTTCTTCATTGGAGCACAAATGTTATATTCTGAAGAACATCCAAGCTGCTCTTTTCCTGCAATAAAAACATATTGTGATCAGAGGCGGTCAAGCTTGAAAGTGGACAAAAAGAACTTGACGTGTGCTATATTCCATCTTCTAAATCCATACGATAACTCTGAGTGAGGAACAGCACCAAATTTAAGACATTATTTACTGAAAATCTCACCCTACACCATAGCTCTCAAGTCTTTTCTGTGTGAAACGTTTTTGTGTCAATAAAACCATATGCTGTTAGATCGCATGTGCTTCGCAACTGAACGCGGCAAGCGTATCCGTCTTAATGGACATTGACTGGCCTGCTTCAGAAACAGGATTATTGAGTGAAAATAATGTCTAATGTGTCTCCATAGTCCATCAGAGTGTTCATCAAATATGAGGCTCACACAATCAGAGCATAACAAATATGAAAAATCAGCTATGTAAATGATGTCGATTAATCAAGAAGAACGTAGACCACAAAAGAGAGAGACCGCGTGTACAAAATGTAAATGTCAATGGCTAAGCCGTGCTTTTTGCATGTATTAAACTTTAACTTTCCTGTTGGTTGTGCATGGATTATACTGATTACTGGTGTTTCTTTATCAAGAACGGCTACTTCATCCAAAGAATGTTTTATTAATCTAAATGTGCTATTTGTAAAACTCATAATCTGGAGTGGTATTTGCTCATAGCAACTGCAAATTAAATGTAAATGTGATATCCAGAGCAGTAGTAATTTTTTTTTTTATGTCGTCGCCAGAGCAAATCAGTTCAGCACAAACATTAATTTATCAAAAGGCAATCAAAGAATTAAAGAAACACATATATTGTACTGTATTATCCCATTATTGATTTGATACTTGTAATGATGGTAATGCTTGTTTTATGATATTAAGGGGCTGTGAAATTATGTGCTTTCTTGAAATACCAATATCATAACACCCACTGGTCCTCTTTGCATAAACTCCATTCAGCCTCCCGAAATGAGAAAAAAAGGAGAAAAGGGTGGATGGATGTCGAAAAAAGGAAAAGCGAGGTTTGTGTAAATGGAGCAATGCACTTTCAAAGCCATATCTGGATATTAATTTCATGCCACAAACAGTGGTCTCCATGCGCATCGTTGTTAGAGCTGTGGCCCCCGGCGACGGATTGATCCACTTCACCGGCTCAGTGGGGGTGCTGGAGATCTGGAGGGTATCAGCAGGGCTCCAAATCAATAAGGTTAATAGATGTGGGGGCCACGCAGTCAGAGGTGAGCAGCCTGGCATTTTCTCTGCCAATGAAGAAAATTCCTGATGACGAGATGTCACATTCGGGGCCTGCATTAATGTCAGTTTGATTACCTGCACCTCCAGTGTCAGTTAGTGTGTTAGCCGAGGTCCGTGCTCTGACCATTAACTGAAATGATTTTTACCACAGGCCACTTCCACACGCACACCCCCACCCCCCTTATCCTGGCTTTGGGACTAGACTTTGCCATCACTTCTTATGGCCGGTCGCTACAAATTGCCCAGCCATTTTCCCCTCCTCTTTATGGGACTGATTTCTATACTACCAACAGTTTCATAATCACTTGGTGTGTAATTTGCTCTAATTTTGAATTTGCGCTGGAGTATTTGCTCCTTTAAAACATGTGTCTTTATAGAAGCTCTCACATCTGATTTCTGAGAGGACGTAATTGCCTCACACTAAATGGAGTAAGAGGAGGAAGAAAAGGATAAAGGAAAAAAAAAACAAAAAAAAACAATTGTCCCAGAACTGTGAAAAGACCATAAGAAAGGGTCGGTCGCAATTTACCGAGACAAATGAATCAACGGTTTGTTTCCTTCAGGGGTCATTTTAGTTATAATTCTGCCTTTTATTCGGAATGTAATTATTTGTTGGCCAAATAAAGATGTTTGAGATGATGAAAAGGAAAAATGTAGTTTAAAACTCACAAACCAAGCTCTTAGGAATGTAATATTTTGCATTCACGCTCGTTTTTGAAAAACATTTAGACCAAATTTTCAACAAAATTTCTAAGACATTTCTAAAAATGGCAAGTAAAATATACCAACCTCTTAGAAATGTAAACTTTGCGTTTATGATTTTTCAAAAACGTTCATACCACTTTCAACAAAATTTCTAATAATGTCAAGTAAACTTATTACACTTGAATGTACATATATCAATATAAAACAAACAAACAAAACAAAAATAAATAAACAAATAAATATCAAATATAATATTTAAAAAATAAAAATATCATAAATATTATGAAGTTTTGTGTTATAAACCACCTAACCTTTCCAAATTATCTGATATTTTCAAGAGATTACTGAATTTAACACAATGTTAGGACAATCTACCAGACAGTGTATTTAAATACATTGAAATAGCTTTTATTTTATATATGTATATACATATATATTGGTCATTTTAATTATTTGTTATATATCGCTATTATTTTTTTATTTGTTTGTTTCTTTGTTAGTTTTAGCACTTCAACTTCAAACTGAGAAATGTTGCATTGGCAAATGGTTAAAACTAAAACTGTCACGGTGCACACACGAGGGAGGAACAAGGACACGCAGACGAGGATTAAACTCAAATAATAATATTTAATCAGGACATCAAGGCAAGACAAGGCAGGACAGAGAGACAGGATACACCGGGAAGTAACGAGTAGACCAGACAAAATCAAACTCAAAAGACAGGACTAATATACACAGGGTAATTAACACATAACGAGACAAACACAGCTGGAACATACTTAACTCATAATGACATGAAACAAGGACAGGAAACAAACCAAATATGGACACATGAGGCGGGAACACATGACACACACAACAGAGGACTGGCATTACTCCCCCCTCCCGAAAGGCTCATCCCGAGCCTTAACAGTTCCATCGGGGGGGGGGGGTGGGCGCTCTGGAGGCCCCTCAAGACAGACACGGACAGGAACACAGGACGGGGACCTCCAGAGCGGAACAGACAATTCGGAGGCCATGGCGGGCGGAGCTGGAGGCAGCTGCAGGGAGCTGGAGGCCATGGCGGTGCAGGGAGCTCAGGAGGCCATGGCGGTGCAGGGAGCTCAGGAGGCCGTGGCAGGTGGTCCTTGTGGCCGTGGCCTCGGTCTCCTCGGCCCGGCCCCTACAGCCGGAACCCTTTCTACCCCCAAAAAAAATTTCCCTGGGGAAGTCAGGGGGTATCAGGAGCCCTCCGGGGCTAGACACACAGAACAGTACATGACAAGACTCCAGGGCCAGACAAACAGGACAGGACATCCCACAGGAACCAGAAGCCCTCCTGGGCTGGCTTGGAAGCTGAGGCTTCCTCTGGGCATGACGAAGAGTCAGAGGCCCTCACAGGGTCCCTCAGCAACCGCTTCCATTTCCACGACAAGGGGGCAGGCGGCTAGAATGGCCTCCATGGCCACAACAAGAGGAGCCGCCTGCCCCAGACGAGTCTCCATGGACTAGACAAGGTTAGTTTAAAATGTTCCTGTGGGCACAACAAGACAGACACACGGCACTCCCGTGACATGTGGACTATATCCACGGGGCAAGGGATAGCGGCGGCCAGCGGGCATGAGTCAGCGCCAATCCGGTGGGCTTGAGTCAGCGGCAATCTGGCAGGCATGAGTCAGCGGCGATCCGGCGGGCTTTGAGTCTGCGGCGATCCGGTGGCGTGATCTCCCGCGAATGGCGCGCCTGGGGGAGTGGCAACCCGGGAACTAGGCAACCCACCGGCGGGCTTGGGAGAGCCACCGCCGGCGGCGGATATCTCCCGCGATCGGCGGGCATGAGGGCTCGCGGCCAGAGGACTCGCGGCGATCCCGCCGAACTCCCACGCCGTCCTGCAGTGGGCTATGGCGGGAGGACGAGTGGCGACTTCCTTGCCACGGGACAGACAAACAGGAACAAATAAAAACTTTTCAAAAAACGAACAAAACAAAACGAGGTGAAGGGGTGCCGCTTATGGTTAGGTCTGGTCTTCTGTCACGGTGCACACACAAGGGAGGAACAAGGACACGCAGAAGAGGATTAAACTCAAATAATAATATTTAATCAGGACATCAAGGCAAGACAAGGCAGGGCAGAGAGACAGGATACACCAGGAAGTAACGAGTAGACCAGACGAAATCAAACTCAAAAGACAGGACTAATATACACAGGGTAATTAACACATAACGAGACAAACACAGCTGGAACATACTTAACTCATAATGACATGAAACAAGGACAGGAAACAAACCAAATATGGACACATGAGGCGGGAACACATGACACACACAACAGAGGACTGACAAAAACATGTTTGCATATTTTATTTATTTCTAGTTAATTTTATATTTACACACACACACACACCTTCATATTTTTTTTTCTGGTTTTGCAGCTTTCTTGTCACATGACATCAAAATGGCTTCTTGTGTCACACTTGTTTACATATAACTGACACATTTAAAAAATATATATATTAATAATATTTTTCCTCATTTAATTTCTTATTAACAGTTATACAATTTAGACTTTTTTTTTTTACTTTTTAAGTGAGACTTAAGATATCTTTCAAAGCACAGAATCTAAACCTAGACATTACTCAGCCATGTTCTGGTCAAAGCTAACGAGCTCACAGTATGGATAACAAGCACTGGCCTGCAATTAAAGGCTAGCCACCAGACTTCACAACTCAGGAAGTTTGCAGTTATCCCACTCGCATTGTGGCATACACAATCCCATTAGCATTTTTGAATGGGGCCTTTTCATATGTTTCGATGCACAAAGTCTCGGCCCTTGAATGGTGAAATGCAAATGGGGTGCTTGCTGGTCTATTATGTGAGTATCCCAGCCTCTCTACCTGCCTAATGTCTATACAGGGGCCCATTGTGGTGGTCTGGAGGAGGTAACCTGCCTCCACCACACCTTTTATTATGAAAGCACCTGCAGCAGCACGTATAGTGATTACTGCTAGGTGGGATGGAAGAAACTGGTTTAGGTCCTGCTGGCTGTGTCAAACTCTCTGATCCACACCCCTTGCGTGAATTCAGATGCACCAAACAAAAGGAAAGTACCGGAAAATATTATAGCACATGACAAGCTTCGTTTGCATTTGCAGCTTAGCGGCTTCATCCTAATAGAAGCTTTTTGGAGGAGAGTTTGATCATTGTTATTCACAACCCTCCCCTTGCCTAAACTGGATGAGATTAAGATGAATCGTAATAAAGAGCATTCACAAGGATCTGACAGACGTTTCATAGGTCCTGCAGATTTAAAGAATAATCATCTCTTTGGGTTATTTAGATATCACGCATTACAATCCACTTCTTTAACCTTCACTGCCACTTCACTGGCTTCTCAGCTCTGTATAAAGCTATTCTTCAGGAATATTTAGTGTTTCATATATGGCATTACGTTTGAGTGTCTTCTCGTGACATTAAAGTGAATGTCAAATATTATTCATTAATCAAAGGCCGTTTGAAGTGGGGTGGAAGGCTGTCGTGACTCTATAACTCTCTTTACACTGAAAGAAAAAGCACAAAAACACAGACTGGTTTTGAACTGAACTTTCTTAATTTTGTAGATTCAGCATACAATGTGATTTTTTTTTTTTTTTTTAAAGATAGCCAGGCTTAATTCATGTTGCATCAAAGTATTAAGAAGCAATATGAATGAAATTTTCAGTTCAGTTCAGTTGCTTTTGTTTTTCTTACATATTTTTATTTATATTTTTCACCAGCTCCAGAATTGAATGAATGAATGAATGAATGAAAAACACTTGAACGAGTTGTGTTCAACTAAGTCTCTGCCTTTCTCACACAGAACAACCTCCTGGACAGCAACCAATCTGGCTTCAGAAGTGGACATTCAACCGAAACTGCCTTGCTCTCAGTTGTTGAAGCCCTAAGACTTGCAAGAGCGGCTTCCAAGTCTTCATTACTTATGTTGCTGGATCTGTCTGCTGCTTTTGATATGGTCAACCACCAGATCCTCCTGTCAATCCTATTGAAAAAGGGCATCTCAGGAACCGCACTCCAGTGGTTTGAGTCTTACCTCTCAGATAGGTCCTTCAAGGTATCTTGGAGAGGTGAGGTATCCAAGTCGCAACATCTAGCTACTGGGGTGCATCAGGGCTCAGTTCTTGGACCACTTCTCTTTTCTGTCTGCATGGCATTACTAGGTTCTGTCATTCAGAAACATGGCTTTTCATATCACTGCTATGCTGATGACACTCAACTCTACCTCTCATTCAATCCTGATGATCCGACGATAGCTGCTCACATCTCAGCATGTCTAACAGACATTTCTTGCTGGATGAAGGACCATCACCTTCAACTCAACCTAGCAAAGACAGAACTGCTTGTAGTTTCAGCAAACCCATCACTTCATCATAATTTCACCTTCCAGTTAGGCTTATCAACCATAACTCCTTCAAAAACAGCCAGAAACCTTGGAGTTGTGATTGATGATAAGATGAATTTCTCAGACCACATTGCTAAAACTGCCCAGTCCTGCAGATTTGCTTTATACAATATTAGGAAGATCAGGCCCTTTCTCTCGGAACATGCAACACAACTTCTTGTTCAGACTCTTGTTCTGTTCAGACTTGACTATTGCAATGCTCTCTTGGTAGGTCTTCCAGCCAATTTCATCAAACCTCTACAATTAATCCAAAATGACGCTGCAAGATTAATCTTTAATGAGCCGAAAAGAACGCATGTCACACCTCTGTTCATCAATTTGCACTGGCTACCAATAGCTGCTCGCATTAAATTCAAGGCATTAATGTTTGCCTACAGAACCACCACTGGCTCTGCACCCCTTTACCTAAATTCATTACTTCAGACGTATGTGCCCTCTAGAAGCTTGCGTTCTGCAAGTGAACGACGCATTATTGTGCCATCACAAAGAGGCACAAAATCACTTTCACAGACTTTTACATTAACTGTTCCCATCTGGTGGAATGACCTGCCCAACTCAATCCGAGCAGCTGAATCCTTACCCATCTTCAAGAAACGGCTAAAAACACATCTATTCCATCTTTATTTGACCCTCTAACTCTAGAACTCTCTATTCTAAGTCTATTTTATCTATCTGTCTTCTTTTTATATAAAAAAAAATCACACACATTTGACCCTCTATCAATTGCATATTTATTCTCTAACTGATAGCTTTTCTTGAAAAACTAACACTAGCTTTCTTTTTTCTATTCTATCTACTTTTTTCTTATAAAAAATAAAATAAAATAAAAACTGCGTTACTGCTGCGTTACTACTGCATTAGGCTAACCAAGACTTGTCATAGCACTTGCATTTTATTGCTCTTTTGTTGGTTTTGATTGCTTCTAATGTCCTCATTTGTAAGTCGCTTTGGATAAAAGTGTCTGCTAAATAACTAAATGTAATGCAATGTAAATGTAAGTTTTTATTTTTATAATTTCCATTTCCATTGCAATTTTAGCTAAATATGTATATATTTATTTATTTATTTATTGAATGTGTACAGAGTAAATCGAGGAAGAAAGTAAGTATTTATTAAGTGAAGTTTATTATAGTTATTAAGTAATGTTTGTTTGGCACATCACAAATGCTGTTGAGCAATGGCTGCAACTTGCATTATTCATTCATTCATTCATTCATTCATTCACTGAAAGTAGTGGCTAATTAATATCAAGTCACAGTTCCATAATGTAGTTTTTAGTCAAGTATTTTTAGTCTGTTAGTAGTAGTTTTTAGTAGTATTTTAACAGACACTAGAGTCCCATGGTAAATGTCTGTAAGGGACAGTCTTGTCAATTAAACATTTATTAGTTTTTTGAAGGTCCCCTTTACAAGGTAGCATTTTCTGTGTTGCTCTAAGTTTATTAGCTGCTCTGTGTCTGTTTTTGCTGTTGGTTTGTTTAGTCTCTGTGTGGGACTGGAAACTCTTCAGCCCCGGTGACCAGCAGCAGGTGAGGGCCGCAAACCTCTTTGAAGTCCCGGCTCCTTATTGATCGTGTGCATATTCTAAAAATCAAAGAGGGCTTCAAAGGCATATCTAAACTCTAAAAGACCCCTGCGCGCCCAAAACAGGCCGAGCAGTGACAGCGTGAACAAGCAAAGCAGGTGGTACTTGAGGAGGTCCAACCCCCCAACAGTACCTCGGCACCACAGGACTGTCCCGCTGCAGCAGCCATGACTCCCTCATTACACTGCTAATGTCAGTAATGGCCATTTGTGACAAGAACAAATCCTCTCTGAGGAAGGTTTAATATTATCGTGGCCAGACTAGCCGCTAGCTATGGGCATGTATTGATGTGTTTCTGCTGGGCGGTGCATTAGTTGGCAAGTCAACTGTATGTGATTGGAATGAAACTCTGGGAGTAGCTAACAAGCCTTGCATTACTAAAAGGTATTTTATTCAATATTTGAAGGCTACGGCAAAGAGATGTGACGTATTTACAGTGTGATGGTACAAATGTGTCAATCAGTAGAGTGGTAGTTTGCTATACAATTTATACCACTGTCTATGGACATAACATATTATTTCCATGTGATAGTGACAAAAGTAATAACATATATATCACGTGAAGTTTGTTAGTAACAAACTTCACTTAATAAATAAGGCATTAAGCAGGTTTGTTGGGCACAGTGCTATTTAGGTTGCATTTGAGACACCATTAGAATTGTTATTAATATTTTAAATCACAATTTTTTAAATATATTTTTCCATTAGTTAAAATTATTTGAGAGTGTGGGATTATTATTATTTTTTTATTAGTTTAATTCATTTTATTAATTTATTCATTTTAATTTCAGTTAGTTAATTTTCGGTTAGTTAATTTTAGAATAGCAAGTAAAACTAAATTAAAATGAGAAAATACCATGGCAACCAGCTGAAAGAAAATTATTTATTTTTTGTTTATTTATTTAATTTTATTTCAGTTAACATTTAATAAAAATGTTTTTATATTTTTATTTTTAGTGAACAATTATAACCCTGGATGAGCTTTCACAACATATTCTGTTTTTAACACATTTTAATGTTATTTAACATTAAATATTATTTTTAACATTAAATAATGTTATTTAATGTAAAACAGCTGTTTTTTTGCAATTGACTTTGGTATGAATACTAAATAAAATAAAAAAATATGTTATTATTTACTCCTCCTCATGCCATTTTCAAACAACTTTAACAATATAACTTTAACAATATACAATAAAACAAATAATTTTAACAATTTTCAAATATCATGTTTTTTCATTGTGTATTCCAATTAATCTCAATCAAACTGCAGTTGGGTTATTATGATTAGGTAAAAAAAATAACTAAAAAATACAGCTAACTAACACAATAAAACACAATAAATACATGATACCATAATAAAAAACGTGATTTAAAAAAATAATAATATATATATATATATATATATATATATAATTTTATATATTTTATATTATTAAATATTATATATTTTATATTATAAATTGTATATATATATATATATATATATATTATGTCCTGCATCGTATGGACAATTGTTTTATTTATTATTCATATTCAGAAGGAAAAAACAGTCTAAATAAAAGAAGGAATAAATGTTTGGTAAAACATTAGGGTCAGTAAATAAAAAAATAAATAAAAATCTTGGCTAAACTTGAATATTTTGTCCTTTTTTAAAATTCATTACTAAAAAATAATCATCTTTATCAGCATCTATAGTTTCCATTTCACAAAAGGTTTTTTAGAGGGTTCTTTAGATTTTTTAAATATTCTTCACACTAAGGAAAGAAAATTAAGAGGTTCTTTGTGGAACCAAATATGGTTGTTTTAAGGCATCACTCCAATAAAAACCTTTTGGAACCTTTATTTGAAGAGTGAATCCATAAATAAATAGACATTATCACAAATATTTTATATATGACATTTTTCAGTTGTGATATATGATATTACCTATTTCATACCATGACATAAGATGTTGATTATTCTGCTCACCCTACTCGAGGTGGCAGGTGAGAGTGGATTCATCAGCAGGACACATAGGTCTGTGGCTCTGTGTCACACCTCGCGTGAGTCTCTGGCCCGTTCTGACATGAATTACACTGCTTTCTGATTTAACTCATTCTCTGCAGTGTCCACGCTTCTGTCAGCCTCCTTACCTCTTCACACACCAGCTAAACCTTTGTGAAGTGACTATTCTAAGCACTCATTTTATTGAGTTAAAGATCAGGATCTCTATTTTGCTTATTTGCTTGTTCGTGTTTTTTTTTTTTTTATTTTTTTACATTTGGTATATAAATGGGCATTAATTTCTCAAGCACAATGTAATCTCTGAGCAATTTAAGACCTATTCTGCTTCTGAAGAACATTTTAATGTGCAAATTTGTGTTTCTTTCCACTTTGTGTCTAATCTTGTTCATAGGAAGAAGCTTTGTTGCGGTTTGCATTTTTATTCAATCGGATGCAAGAGGTTTAGAGATTTTGTCAGATGTGAACCACTTGAAATGAAATGAACATGCTAATGCAAAAAGATTTCACTCAAGTTCTAACAGATATGGTGTGGAAGCTAAATGTAATTGTACGCCATATTTAACGTGTGTGTGTGTGTGTGTGTGGTTCTGGTTTGTGAAAAGCTAAATCGGATTTTTTTTTTTTTTTTAATGTTGCATTTCCATGTCTTATGCTCACATTGTTGTTTTAAATCCATTGAAAAGATTGTCTGGGCCTCTTTCAATTCAGGTTTTGTTCACTGTGACTTGTAACTCCATAGCAAGTGTCATCTGCCCTTAAAACGCATGTAAGCAAACAAACAGACACTGAATGAAGTATGTTCCACAGGACTTAGCACTGGATAAACGAGCGAGAACGTTAAAACCGCTAACTTCTTTAAAACTCCTAAGTCCTAAATAACCTCCTTTAGGGAGAGAGGGAACACACAAGAATGGCCCAGCCGGCCTTTTCTTTAGATGCCACACAATGCAAACAATGAACTTACTGACCCCCAAAATCCTCTTTCGTAACATTTAAGGGTATTGCTGGCCATGTTTTATTGACTGTTTTAGTTGTATGTGGATTTTTGAGCTATTCAAATGGACACTTCTTAGAAAATGCTAAATACTGTGTGCTCTCATCTTGAAGAGTGAAGAACAGTGGAAAAGAGACAAGTTTTGTTTTGTATAAAGAAAAAAGAAGCTTATTTGTACCATATTAATTTTTTTTTTCTTTTTTTTTTTGCATTGGAAATGTTCTACAATCCTCATCTCTGTAAAGACAAAAAGTCATATTATTTAAATTTAAATGTATTTATACATCTAGGTTTTTGTTGTTCTATATTTAATTTAGGATAATTTAAATATAATGAAAATTCAATAATAATAATGTGAATGACAAAAAAATCTGAATGCATTACGTTAATAGACATTTTAGGGGAAATTAAGATTTAATATTTATTAAATAAATATTGAATAATTTTATATTATTTCATAATTATTTAATTTAATTTAACTGGTAACACTTTGCAAAAAGTTTCCATTTTTTTAACATTATAGTTAACACAAACTAACATTGAAAAAAAAATCTTAGTTTAGTTTTATTTTAACACTTACTAATCCATTGTTAAAATCAAAAACTGCATCTTTTTTATAACGTTATTTTTTTATATCTTTGTATACGTTATGTTTGTACACGCTATTTGGAATATATTCGCTAACATATGTGAGCTTTACGTGCGTAACCAACATGTGTGTTTCTGTGGTGAGCAACTGACCTCGAGTAGAAGTGTTTTAAGATTCAACATTTGAAGTCAGACATTAGAAGGATGCAGTCTGAGGTTTCATGTTTACATTTCATGCTGTGAAACTTGTCGAAGACGAGAGAACAAACCATGGGCGAAGAGAGAGCGCTTAGCAGGGGTTGGCCAATCACAGCACATCATCTGCTTTGGTGTTTGTGGTCCATGACATGTAATTATAACCTAAACATTAGAAGTGCTTCAAAAGGCCAAAGAACATATATGTCTGTTGTGGCCTCTTGATAAACCTTCACGAGTGCGGTATCTAAATTGGCCTATTCAAGAAAAATGCCTTAAATGAGCTGTGAATGTTAAATCTGCGTCCCGTAAGAAAAGTAGGTGTTTTTTACAGACTTCAGTCACAATGCCTCGCAAAAGGACAATTGGCACATTTAGGAACTGTGTGAAAAAGTCCTGTGTCTGCAGAACTATGGCAGACTGGAGAATATGAATAGGCTTTTTACAGGTCAGAGCTTCCATTCAACCCACTGACATTGTTATTATCTGACGGTCATGGATGTGGCTAATTAATATTCCCATCATACCCCATAGGGCAAATTAGTCAAAAATATGCTCCAGACAGTGTTTTCACAGTCTTGCTCACAGATTTTCACCTTATATGTTGACTTGTTGATTTACACGCTTGGTTCCAAAACTAAATAAGCTACATAGTCAGCTAGCTGCTCTCTAAAGCCCAAAGTATGCTTAAGATTTTACGTATATGCACAGTCCAACGCATAGCTTTTTCTAAGTGTATAGTATTGCACAACTAGTATACTTCAATAGCGCGCGCGAATGCAGACGCTCGACACATGCGCACTACAAAGATTTGTGCTGTGTCTGTGCCTTTTCATTCCAAAAGTTATGAGCAACAAAAATGTCTTTGTACACATTTAAATTAGAGTTGAGTTTACCTTTTAATCGCCTCACACGATCGATCACACTTTGCAGTATTCAGTAGCCTAGTTTGTTGTTTTTTCTTGTTTTTATTTTTCTTCTCAATGTTAATTCCGAAGAAAGTGTGCCACATATGTCCTGAAAAGGTCGCCATCTGGTGTCTGGTTACAGTATAGGTCATAAACCCCGCCCTCTCCATGTACAAGGAATGTTTTTTTGTTTGTTTTTGTTTTTCTCAAAGATGGCTTCCATTGTTTTAGGCAGTTCTTATCATGCTGATGTATGTTCAAGTGTTCCTTTCTCTATAAGTTTTAATTAGCTATTTGATGCTAGAAAAATGGGGTGTGATTTCATGATGTGAGCTTGCAATTGGGTCTGTGATGCGGGAGTTCTGAGTACGATCCATCTCACGATCACTACTGCGCAGACTCGGGCTGCAAATGATGTCATTGGTGCAAGATGACAGCGGCCATACTGGGATGGTTTTCACTTTTCTATGGTGGAAGGAAGTAGAGATGCGTCGTCGTCGTCGATCATTTTCTTCTTCTTCTTCTTCTTCTTCTTCTTCTTTTTTACTGTCTATGGCTGACATTGCAGAAAAAAATATTCCTTTCCATGGTAAGAAGGCGTCAAGGCGCGTCCGAATCCAAAGTTAGCTTCACTTCCTGTCTTCTGAGATGCCTTCATCTGATTTTTGAAGGTAGCATAGAAGTATCCTTCACTGTCTTTGAAATCCCAATATCCTGTGTGTTCCATACCATTGAGCTAAAAAATAAACATGGTATGGTGATCAGTTTTGGGTAAATGTACAACTTTTTTCCACTTTTGATGTAATTTATTGTGAGAAATTAATGTGAAACAACGGCCAGGGCAAGTGTTGTGGTGGACAAACAATGTAGTGCAAATAAATACATATCAAAGTGCATGTGGCAGCTGTGTGTTTGGTGGAGTGGGAAGTACTCATTCTAGCTGGGAAGTAGTAGTTTTAAACCACATTCCGGCCCACCACATACACTTATGTGGCCCACGAGAGCATATGATTGTCTTAAATAAAAATCTATGCTGCTTTATATCGTAAATTATGAAAGTGCTTATCAATACCAAGTTTCTGTTTCTATTTGGCATTCTATTTATACGCAAAAATTGACTTTGGTGTGCACATGATAAGCAAATGTTTGGATTAGGGATGTGGGTTTTTTCCGTTGATGACGGAAGAGTAGTAAAATAATTACTAATTTGAATCAGTAAATTTTAACGAAAACAATACATTATAAAAAAATAAAAATAAATTGCGTTCCTGTTTGGTATCGCAGATTGACTTTTTTTGTATTATTAAAAGTGCTGTAAACTACTAAATGTAATGTAGAAATGTTCATTTTCTGTGAAGCTGCTTTGCAACAGTGTATCATGAAAAGCGCTATACATATAAACGTGAATTGAATTGCAAACAATTATTAATTAATTTATTAATTTATTTGTGGCACTGTATACATTCATTGCAAATTCTGAAAATTAAAAAGTACTTTTATTAGTACTTTAGTTTGTATTTATTTATTTAGTTTTTTTTGGGTGTGGGAGTCGGGTTGAGTACCGCCACTTCTTTTTTTTTTTTCTACTTATGCATGCCAAACACGTGTGTATCATATGCACACCAAAATCAATTTCTGCGTATAAATTTCACGCCAAATAGAAACAGAAAATTGTGCTATTACCTGCGTACCAATGTGCATACTATCCATCCTGAATTCTATGTGATATTAGTCATTTTCAATACTATTTAGGGCAGATAGGGTGGATAGTATGCACATTGGGACGCAGGGATTTATATGCCTGAATGGCGTATAAACTGACACAGAGGAGACAAATTGTTGAATAACGTCGTTATTTTATTTTTTTCTTTGTGTACAAAAAGTATTCTCGTAGCTTCATAGCATTAAAGTTGAACCACTGATGGTAGATGGACTATTCTGACAATGTGTTTTATACTTTTCTGGGCCTTGACAGTGTTAATTGCTTGGCAGTCAATGGGACAGTCACAAGCCTCCCGGTTTTCATCCAAAATATCTTAAATTGTGTTCCGAAGACGAACAAAGCTTTTACGGGCAGAGCTGATCCTCCCTATACGCAGAATACGCAAGCTGCGTAGGGCCGCCGAAACACCAGGGGGCCCCCTTGCTCTCAAAGATGTTTTAATTTTAGTTTTGTTTTTGAGTTTGGCCAGCGGTTATGAAAACATGAATAATCATTTATTTTAATGTGGTGCGCTGTCACGCTCTCTACGTAAAAATCAGTCAAATCATGTAACATGAATGTCGTACAGTCTCTTGCTCGAGATTTAAAAAAATGAGTTGAAAGCTTACCGAGCAGCGGAAGAGATACTTTCTTTAAAGAGGTTTCTCGAGCGCTTTTCCGCGAGCGCGATTCGAGATGGAGTGAAACACGGACAAATGCGTTTCATCCATTCTTTCCCCCCCCGCCCCATAAGAATACATGCTATGCTACTTTAGAAACAGGACAAAATGAGGTATTTTAGAAGGCAGCAGATACCTACCTATTGGAACAGCCTCTGCATCAAAAGTGCTGCCTCTGTAGGAAGCTCAGTAGGTTTTGGAACAGAGCAATAGAAATAAAAATTGGTAAATTATCACTAGTTTCAGTTTCTGTGCAGTCAAAATGCCATTTCCAAGGCAATCAAATAAACTTTTATCATCATTTGTAAAGCTTTTATTTCCCTCATGTCAGGTAATGCAGCACCATCTTATTGTTTTATGACCAATATCTCATTATCATCATTACTTAAAATATACTGTATACTTCTCAGTATTTTTAGTGTTATACGCTCAAAATCAATTTACGCACCCACAAGGAGCACCCCACCTGAAATCTATTTCATTATTGTGCCTTTCTGACAAAAACACCTCAGACTGAGTCCGAATTATCGCTGACTACAATGCTAATGTCGCCATAACAATAAAAATCTATCATATGAATTTGTCAGAATAAAGTCAGCCTCGAGGCGGTGGGTTATTGTTTTATTCTATTAGCCTCTTATTACCAGCACTCCTTGAGACCTCCCCTCTCACGCAGCCCGCCTGAACATTTATCAGGTCGTGTACAAACGTCTGGAACATATGACGGCTGCTCTCTCCATGTCTGCTCCAGGGCAAACGGAAACCGTAGGCTGTGTTAACAAACTAATGGCTCTCTGTGCATCTGTTATCAGACTGCACCTGGTCTAGCTGATGCTACATGGGGCTGTCAATATATTTCCATAATGCTTTTTATGACAAAATGTGATTATGCTGTTTTTTTATGTATTTTTTACCTTTTGTATAAATTATGTTTTGGCTATTTATTAGTGAATGTAAGCATCACTATTACTAATTTAGCCTTTAACTGAAATCTCATTGAACATAAGTGTGTGTGCTCACTCTTTTGTTAATTGATTAGACATTTTTGCCTGGCAGATAATAAATAGCTGAATAAATTTCACTTACAATACACTGAAGGAGGACTTTGAAGGAGGTTCATAGACCCACATCTATGAACCAGAATTTTATAGAGACTTAGGTCAAAAAGCAAGCAACCAGAATATCCTCGTAACCAACCAGTAATACCGTATACAGCACCAAGAGCAGATGATACAAAAATGTGATTGTGATTTAAAAGGTGACTTTGTGACTATATATCAATATGACTATATGACACAACAACAACAACAACAACAACAATAATAATAATACCAATTGTTATTATTATTATTAGTTGTAGTAATACAATTTATTTATTTTTTTAACAGTAAAATATTATTATTATCATGTTTTATTGTTAAATAAATAAATAAAAAATAAAATAAAATAAAAACTTGATTTGATTGCACTAAGCTATGACTTTAGTTTTCATACAGCCCAACTAGCAGCTGTATAGAAACATGATAGAAACCACTGAGAATAACTTTAAAAAAAAGTACATTGCAACACCCTGGCAACCATCTAGAAGAGTCTAACAACTGCAAATCAACACCTTAAAAAGCAATGTCCTTGCAAGCAGCTGAAATAATTTTGTAAAATATTATCCACCTTTTTCTTGCCGTAAAAAAATAGGTGCGGCCATTTGTAAATTCTATGGGTCTAGCTTCCGGTCTCATCCACATCCAGCTATTTTTAGCTGTACAAAACAGTTAGTTTTGCTGCTTGATATTGAAAATCGGTGTGTCTTATCATATTATTTGAATGTGTTATCTTAATTATGAACACACTGGTTCGTAGTGCAAACAGATTTACCGTTTACTGCATGTTGTTATTCTCCTCGTTATTTACCTATAGTGGCTAATGACCCGGAAGTCTCACCCATAGGCTTACTTCCGCATTGAAGAAAAAGGTGGATATATTAGACTTTATTATTGTTTAGGTATCAATGTTGTTTTGTGACAACAGTGTCTATGGTAATACTTTAAACTGTTAAAGGACCATAAAAATACAATTTAAGCTCCTTTCCAGTTCAAATAATACAAAGACAAAAATATATAATTGGTCTGTACAAAAATGTCAGATGGGCTAACTGAAAATGCAAATTCACTCTCTTACAGTAGGTGGCGCTTATCTTAACGTGGAGCTTACACAAAGCAGCGCTGCACTACTTAAGCATCATTCGGTGGTAAGGTGAAAAGAAAAATGGCTTCTTTTCTTAAGACAGTCAGTTCCATTCAGATATACATTAATATAATCTCCCTCCCCCTCCTTGGATTTGCAAACATCACATGAAGGGCCTTTTTCAATGTCGTAACAGCCAATTTCACCAAAAGGTAATGAGTTTGCAGCTACTCATCAAAAAAAACTTTATTTTTTTTATTTTTTTTGCCACACCTGCTAATGGCTGGTGACTTGAGAAAATTTAGCATTTATGTAAATATTTTTTTACCGGACATGTAACTGGCCGGTAAAACTAAACATATTTAATTAAAACATACTATCTGTAGACATTTGACATTAGAGATAATCACTGCATTTTAATCAATAAACAAACAAAGACGCTGCACCCATGAAACATGCATAGTTTTTATTATTATTATTATTTAAATTGATTGTATTTCAACATTTAAAGCAAAAAACAGAATGCTCTGACTTTAGGTTTACAAAATTATGCAACATGAAATAGGGCTGCAAATTCATTCTCTGGCAGTAGTTGGTGTTTATGGAACAGCAGTAATATAGCTTTTCATTGGTTACCGCTATACACAAAGTGGTGCTGCACTCATAAACACTTTAATAAGGATTATAAGGAGGTAAGAGGGAAACATTGCATTGATAAAATGCCATTGACAATCAGTTCCCTTCATAGATACATTCATATAAACCCCCACCCAAAAAAAAAAAAAAAAATGTTCTATATATATATATATATATATATATATATATATATATATATATCCACACAAATGACATCTTTCTGTAAGATCATTTGATTTGTATATGTCAGAAGAATAGAATTAGCACAGGTCTGACTATCTTTACAAACTGGCTATTGTTCTCAATACATTGCTTTGTTATAATTAATAAACTGTCAATTGACATTGTTTAAAACACTCGCCAACAAATGCACAATGGTCAATCATGTCTATTGCATGATTACATAGAAGAACTATGAAAAACAAGTGCAGTGGAATACATAAAACATGTTCAGTGTGAACAGCCTCTTAAAGTCCAACTACAAGGTTACTAATTGCTGTTGTAACTTGCCAACATATTTGACACTTTCTTCGAGGCTCTACATTTGTGGCTAACCAAACGATTAGACCTCTGGCCTGGCACTCGGTTCCCTTACGTTCAGCGTACAAGCAGCAGCCTTTGGCTATATACACCACCATCTACAGAGTAATTACCAGACTATTTCAAATAATGCCACAGCAATCAGACGGTGATAACATGCAATTAAGATGTGCTCCCAGATTAGAGAACTAGCCAACGTACATAACCAATCTAGCAGCGACGTCCACCAAGATAAAGTGGCCATCTTGCGAAATGTCAAACTGTAGTGATTTAATCAGATTCTGTTCAATTAATATGCATGTCCCCTTGTCCTGTGTTCACTTGTGTTATTGACAGTGATATATTGAGCTCATCTTAGCGGAATTTATCCCAGAGACACTCATTTTTCTGAAGGTTGCTTTTCCTGTCTCTCTTCCTGTCTCGTTCTTCCTCTGCCTGCGAGCTGTGCGTGATCCTACTCAACACCCCCATCTACCCCCCACTTGCCCCACACTCAACCATCTCTCACCCCCACCCCAAATCATTCCTAGGATTAGGGCTTCATGTCAGAGCGGAGAGGGGACGATCTCGCGAAAGGGCACTGATATAAATAGAGTGTTGAAATATAATTGTTTGTAACGTCATTTCACCCCCGTGTTAAGTCCCTGGGCGTCCTGTTGGAGGAAGGCAGACAGCCGTGGATGACAGCAGCCCTGGGACTAGCCGTCCTGGGCCCGTAGAGACATTTCATCCTGCTTGTCTGGAAGCTTTCAGCGGCTTACTGCCCCACAATTCCAATCAAATCCCACTCCGGAGGAACGTGGGTCTGCGAGCGCAGAAATAGTGTACAGCCAAACATTATGCGCCACTTCATGGCGTTGCAAAACACTCGAGTGGATGTTGAGCCCTTACATGCACCCGTTTGGAGTTGTGTGAATTAATTTCGCTGATGAATTGCAGTTTCCACTGCTGGGAAGTGTGTATTTGTGTGCGTGTGCTGTCACAGACAGCAGGCTGCTCGGTCACATCTGAGTGGGCTGTACCATCCAGCCTCAGGGGCTACAGTACTCACCGTTCCTAGATTGAAACATCCCGTGTCATTTCCTGCTTCGCTGGCTCCGCCAGTCAGGGAAAAAGAGAGGGCTGAAATATGAATTGTGCTTGCCCTCCTTCAGAGCTGATTATCGGGCCGGGCCTTTCAAACACCTCCCTGTTTCACGGTGGTCCCAGGAACAAGCCTCCAAAGAAGCCAAACGAGATGGCAATGGGATCAGCCACGTGTTGTACTTGTGTAGTCAAGCCATTGTTCCAGTCGAGCTCAAAAGGAAATGCTTGACTGAGTCCTTTTTAATATATTTCTTGCTGGATGTGTGTGGTTTTGTTGAGGTGGCTGTGTGTTTGTATGTGTGTGTTCTTAATGTTGTCAGCAGTCGGACCAGGAGATAGCCTAAGAAGAGGTTTCTACGAGGGACCCTTCTCTAATGGAGCTATCCGTCAGCTATCCAAGTTGCGTTCTGGCCCCTGCACCGTAGGGTCTTTTCTTTAATGCTAAAGCGCAGGGTCTAAGCACTGCTAGTGGGGGCCATTTGTCAAAATGTGTCTGGGGTAAACTTGTTAGGCGTTTTTGCTGAGCTTGAAATGCATCCAGGTCTTTTGTGACTTGGGTTGTGGGATATCTGTTTCCATGTGTTATGATTAAATAAAATGCGGTCGGTACTGGATTACGCCTTGTGCTTTATATTCTCAAGCTTAAAATGTATGTAGAATTGATTAAAGGCACATCAACACTGAATGATATTACTAGAATTTAGTCTATTATCTAGTCAAGTTGTACGTACTGTATATAAATTCCAAACTGACTGTGATAGCTTAAAAAATGTAGGCCTAGTACTTTAGGATTAGTAACGATAAATAATTATTGGTAATTCACACATTTTTTTTGGTGGTCTCGAGCTTAAGGTGGGGAAATGATAGTGTTAGATATTTTATATTCAGTGAGAAATTATTGATAAAGTTATCAGTATTATAAATACAGTATATACTACTACTAACTCAACACTATATATATATATACTGTATATATATATATATTTCAAATAAATACAATATAATAATAATAATAATAATAATAAAAATCACCATCATGATTATTATTATTATTATTAATAATAATATTAATATACGTTCCTGGCTTTACTGTGCATGGTTTATGCGTGAATCTTATTCCAAATATAAAATAAATAGTCTTGTAATAACAAAATGTAATGTTTTGCATCTAAAAATGACTCTTTTATGAAACTCTCTTTCATGATCCAATCATTTACAAACAGATAAAGTTCCAGCCTATACACATTTCCATCTAAATTTTGTCAGATTGTATAAATTGGATGTAAGATGTGGTTCACAATGTCTTTAAACCCAAGGATCTTGAAGTATTTTTGGCCCTTGTACAGAACATAATTTCAACAAACTGTACAACATGTTTGAATGATAACTACCACATAGCATGCTCTCTAATGATGGATGTAATCATTTCAAATCAATTACCATCTCTGGTGCTTATAATTTGCTTTCTTGCCATATCCATATTCTTCTATTTGTGCACATCTTTGTTCATGGCATGAAGGGGCGGAGGTGACTCACGCTACAGTCACTGACTGCTGTTATAATAATGCAGCATGAATGTCATCTCTAGAGAGCGAATCAGCAGCGGACCTGGTCCTCTGAGCCATGACACGAGCGCTGCATATTACTGACCACAGCTAAGCAGCCACCGGTCAGGGCTTTACAATCTATTATTACACCACATCATAGAGTCCACCTGCTGATCCTACTACTCTAAAGCCGCTGGGTTTGAAAGACTGCCGAAAATTGGTTTTCAGCGCAACGTAAAGGTTGTATATTATCATCTGCTGCAATACGCAATGCACGCTGCACTCAAGATAATCTTTTCCACTGGTCACAACAATGTAGAACCTAGAATGATCTAGAATCTTCATCTAAGGCACATTTATGGTGGGAGATTTGAATAGTGTACACTATTACACATATTTCTGGTTTGATTTTTCTAACCAAGATGTGAGTTGGTATTATTGTCTGTGGTAATTGACAGTGAGCCACAGATGCTGTGGATAGAGCGTAACTTGTATTGAACCCGGAATATGAGCTGTGATATCATTGCTCAGAAAGTGTTTAGAAAGTGCTTTAAGCTTGCATGACATATGGCGCAATATATTTAAAGTCAGAAGCTGTACAGACACTTGGAAATTTTAAGCGTTCTAGAAACATCTGGGGTGTGAAGATACAGATCTACACTGTTAGATTTGTTAACCATAATAAAGCAGCATTGACGTGTTATCAGTTCTCAACACTGCCTCCAAGGACTTTTTGGTAACTCACTACAACTGAATTTGATACATATGGTTCTGCGTCTAGGGAACTTTTGAGTGGAGATAAAAGATGTTCTATGCTTGAAAACATAATTATAAACTACCATATATACAGTACACACACATTTTGTTGGAGGCTCACTCCTACTCTGCGATATGTTAACCAAGAAGGTTAAACATTTGCACTCAGTGTAAGTAACCACTGCCACAAATTTAATTAATATATAAGTGAATAAAAAAATATATATTTATATATATATTTGTGTCATGTTACAAGGTTATATGCATTTGTTTGGGAAAAAAAAATTAATAATTAAAAAGCCAGTTCCTCAATGACATTATTCTCCAGGAATTGACAGGATTGTTGATGAGAGAACAACAGCACAAACATCAGTAAGTATTAGTAATGCATTTGATGAATATGTCTGATATTTTATGACATTAGCTTGTTTTTTCGCTGTAAAACATTCCATGTTTGATAAATGTACAGTATTCACTTTATTTTTGAGGTAAAGTTTAAGTTAACCCCATTGTAAACTAACTGTTAGTTCCTAAGCAATAGCTAACATTGGCTTGGTATTTCATCCTGTTTGTTTTCTTTCCATCAATTTACGGTCACGTTAAAAAGGCACTGCATGACATGAATGACCTAGATACCTTTTGAAGAAAGTCAAATGTTACTTTGTGTATTTGTAATTTTGACTGCAGCGCTTTCTAATGCACAATGTTTTTGGTGAGCATTAAAAGGATAAATAGACAGCACAGATAAAATGCCTTGTATGGATCTAGTTTATGGTGTAAAGCCAGAACCTGTTCGCATTAGTATTATAGTCCTCAAAGATTTCCTCATTCTGTCCCATGTGATCTTTCTTGTTTGAGGAGTCTCTGATCAAAGCGCCTTCTCTCAGATCTTCTTTATTAGATTTTACACTCGCTCCATAGGGGAGCAGGAAACAATACTAAACACGGCGCTTTGAGTGAACAGATATTTATTTTCCCACAAATCGATCAAACCAAGCGCAAGTGCAGCAGGCAAACCCGTCGCTAATTTAAATCAATAAGGCATGTTATAGACAGAAATTTGGGTTGATTTGTTCGTGTAAATGTACAATGTAAATTTAAGGATGTGAATCCTCTGAGGTTTGGCAGATTTGTGATGCGAATCAGTACGTCAAATCAACATGTTAATCCAAATATTGTGTGTCATAAAAACAAATATAGTTTGAAATATCCTCTCGTGCTGAGGAAGGGGAGGGCGGATCTGTCCTTTAATTGGCAGGGCAGAAGTTTGCTGTGGGAAGAGTTCTGCTTGAATGAGATCTGGGCATGACGCCAAACGAAGGGAAAAATCTTCTTCGTCTATTTCTTTCTCATTCTCTCCCCCTATGACAGCCGAGCTGTTCGCTCATCGTTAGACAAGGCATGCTGAAGATTCAGAATTTGATTTTAATAACGTAGATGTCTTCATTACGACAGCCTTGGTGCCTTGCAGTCGGGTGATAATGTACTTCCTCAGCATTGTAAGATTGTCAAGAAAATCCCTCCCTTCTGTTCTATTCACCACTCAAGAGCAATCAGGTGTTTGTGGCACATTTCGCACAAAACCGACTGCTCCCTTACAGTAACGTTGGATCTGGATCGAAGAGCCTTTCTTTGCCCCCAAATTAGGCAAGAAACAACCTATTTGTCGTGTGATTGCCTCTTTGAGGGCGTATTGTGCCAATTGTAAATCATCAGAGTTGTTTCTGGAAGCATATGCAAGGCCCCACGTTCATTATTTTAACCAACCGTTCTTGAAAAGCAGAGTTAGCGCAAAGATCTGGGACATTAATCTCACTAAAACTGTAGCGGAGGGTATTAGAATGTTCTTGTTTTTCTCTGAGGTCAAAAGAATTTGATTGAGGGCCGGGAGACCCAGCAGGGTCTTGCAGCCCATTGCTGCAATCCCCCCTTGCCCTCAGGCCTGGCCTGGTCTGCATGAATGCCAGAGGTTAGGCTGCCATTTTCCTCCCTGTTGCTGTGTCGCCATGACAACGGATATAGAAATCACAGAAGAGACTTGGGCAGGAAGGAAAACAGACCTAGTGACACACGCTGGCACAGATGCATGCAATTCTTGTGTGGGCTTTGGGAAAGATGAAGTGGATGGGTAAATAAGAAAATAAAGCAGTGCTCAAACTGTTTTAGTGACGTTGGTGAGTAAACAATGTGTTCTGCGTCAGTGTGTTTTGTGCTCTTCGCTCTTTGAACAAAGGTTTTGAAGAACACATTTGATCATCTTAGTCTACCAAGTTTGTAGCTCAACTTGTAAAGCGTGCGACTTGTACTGCCAAGATTCCCAGGGAACACACCTACTGATAAAATGCATACATTGAGTACAAATGTCAATGCTTTGAATAAAAGCTTCTACTAATGGTTTCAACCAAAACACTTGTCATACCAGGCGCCAACCTTATAAAGACCTTCTTAGTATTCCAAAGACATTGTGTTGTGAGAGCCATACAAATGCTATGGCTACAGGCGTCCGTTTGTAATTCTCAAACATGTCAAGAGAGTGTGGAAAAGTTGCACAAAGCATGGGAGGCCTCTACTGGCCAACAGAGTCCTCACATGTATGACATAGCCAGGGGAATAAGAATCTTTACGAGATCACCAACAGCTGGCAGATTTTATGTGAATATCTACGAGTAGGATAATGGTACAGTAGATATCCTAGAAAGGACATGTGCTAATCAAGTCTAAGTCTTGTCAACACCAATGCTATTTGGTCCTATTAAAAATTCCTTGCACAAGCCTGAGTATTTATTAGAATCAGACCTTGAGAACCGGGAGTGCTTTTTTCCATGCCATTCCTTTCTCTTTTTTAACTGTAATTCTTTCATGACACTAAAAGGATGTTCCCCAAACAGTCAACTTCTACAACACTTTTTCGGAACAGTTCAATAAGCCTGTCAAAGACTTCACACACTTCATTGAACAATAAAAATCGATACCATTAAACACTTCTCAGAACCAAACATAAGCTCCCGTGAGACCCCGTGAACTCCTATGTTTTTTATATAAATATATATATTTTACAGTTCTGTCAATAACACATTCTGGAGATCTTAAATACTTCATTATGTCTCAAAGCGCAAAATTCTCTCATGTCTTCCCTGCTCAAACCCTTCCACAAAACCTTTTGTTCCTTAGCCCCTCCGTCCCACATCGTACACTTTAAAACCCAGGGCTCGCACCATTGTGAGGTGTATCATACATCATATTGAGTATTATCTCCATAACATTAACATAATCTGCTCTTCATGGAACAGGGCAAAGGGTGAGCAGCCAATCAGACACTTTCTCAGTCGCTAACCATTTGCCTTAGCCTTTGTTTCCTGCAAGCATTCCAATTTATTCACAGATGTATAAGCAATTTTTAACCTTTGTTAGGCAGAGGTGGAAGTGGTTGACATAATCTTGCGGAAACAGACTCCACCGTTGGCCAGATGACAGGTCATATTAAGTCCTCCAGTTGAACTCTGGCACAAGAGAGCTAACCTCAAGTACGACCACAAGCAAGCAAGACTCCACAGTTTTGTCAGGCAGTCTTATTTAGTCACCATTCCTGGCCTGAAGGCAATGAAAGTAGACAGAGGAGAATGTGATTAACTTGGAATAAAACTGCATTTAGTTCCACATTGTTCAAGTATACTGACTACGGTACATTTACTGAGATAATTACTACATACTGTAGTACCAACCTTTGCAGACATTCCCTAGTAAGACTACTCCTGATATAGAAATCACACTTATTTCATATTATTAGATCCAATGTAGCAGATAAAAAAGTAGTAGTAATCACTATTTGCAGCAGAAGTGTGACTTTCCTTTTCAGACCAGTGTCTATTGAATTTCTAGTTTTGCTAACACACTGAGAAAATTTGCTGTAGTCCATGTTGTTTTGTGGTTTGTTTTTAGATTATTTGTCATAAAGTATCCCAAAATGGAATTTGGTTTAGATGTTACGTTAATATTTATTTGAGTAACTCTGCATATCACATTCACTATACATGTCCTTTCTACAAGCCTTACCTTTGTGTCTAAAAGATGCCTGGCACATAACCCTAAAATCGAATTTATAAAGCACAGCTGGTATGTTCACTCTTTGGATTAGGGCTCAAAGAATCTTTTGCGGCTGGATATAAACGGTCCAAAATGTATGGAAAAACTTTAAGACCTCTGAAATGGTTCAATGAAGATTAGTCTAAGCATTAAGTACTACTACATGTAGGTGACCTTGATGTTATCTGTAAGAAAGATGGGATCCTTGCTGGGTAGCTTTTCCTCTTTCCTAAGATTTTACCAGTGACTTTTCGGCTTTGCTTTTGGGGCCAAAAATCAGATCCCCATAGCATCTCCTACAAACATAAAGTATATGCTCACAAACATATACAATGCATCACAGAACAAAGTTCCCTTACAGAAAGTAAGACTAGTTTATGGTTGATTTGTGCATAGGAAGATTACAGAAGCACCTAACCTCAGAAGCCTTTGGAGCTGAGGTAATTTGCCCTTTCCTACCCACCTTCTTGCTCTCTCCGGCTCTTTCATTGCCTTTCTCTCTCTCCATCTACTTTCAAATGCTATTCTCTATTAATCAGAGCTCACAGTTCAAACTGGTCTTCAACTTCCTCCCCAATCCGCATTAAGCCTGTCATTTCTGGCTATTATTTACTTTAATGGGCTTTGGCTGATCCCTGGTGCAGTGGCGGAGGGAGAGAATAATACAGCTGAGCGTAGTGGGGCCTTAGACGGTGTGGCCACGACTTTGCCTGCAGATTAGCAATGGCAGATGGGCTTTCCAGGGGCTTCCTGTGAGCAGGAGTGTTGATTGAGAGGGTATAATGAGAGAGGTGGTGTCCTCACAATGGAGCCAGCCACCTCACTACACCTCTTGCGTCTAAACAACCCCCCATTCCCGCTCTCTCTCTCAAGACTCCTGCCCCCCTCCCTCAGGTTCCTTTCTTTTTTCTCTCATTCTCTCCCTTTTCTTCTCCCTCTATTCCTCCAATCTTTCTTCCATGGAGGAAGTCAGAGTGCAGGAAAGAGCACAAAGGCGACTGTAAATAAGCATGAGTCTTAATCCAGCATTAATTGGTCCTCTCTTAGACTGGGTGTGCACTTTTTGGGAAGTTTTTTGGGACTGCTGCAGGTTTCTGGAAGAATACCCTCTACCTCTATTGTTTACTTAAAAAGCTGATGTTTTTTTTTGCTTGAAAGTTGATAATTGTGTGGTTTATTGGAAATCTTTTTCATTGTTGGTAGTGTTAGCTAAGGCACATTTTTACTTTATTTTCTGTTATATGTTGACATTGTTTTTAAAAAAGGTGCCACAGAGCATGACATCATATATTGTCCATTGCAGTGTCTGATTAAATTTTGTATGCTAAAAGTCTTTAAATAAACCCTTGACCTAAAAGTCAATGCAAAACGCATCTTTCGCCATTTGTGCTACGGACATGAATGACACCTCAAACCGTGCTGCTTGTTGAGGGGAGATGTGCTATTGCTTTTTTAACTGATTGATTAAATACATTTTACAGTGGACAATTAAATGGAAAATCCCCATCATAGAGGATGGAACCTCCCAGAACACCCTAGCAACCACAAGTAAATGCAACTCATGTTTTCATTAAAAAATGTCCAAAAAATTCACACATTTTTCTTTAAAACTGTTAAAATTGTCCAAAAATAAACATGTTAGAAGGTTTCTTAATGTGTACTCAAATCCAAGGCTAACAGTTAATAAGTCAGACTATAAGGCAAAACCTGTCTTGTTTTGGCTCATCCAATATCTCACCTGTTATTTGAAGGACTTTCATGGTATTTGTGGAAGCGAGACAGGCCTCTGAATTATTGAAGGCCATGAAAGTGTCCAGGTCAAGTTTGTGTACAAGAGTTGACTTTGTATTATCGTGCGATGGGTTCCCTCTCTCTCTTTTCTTCACAGTCTGTTTCCACACAAGAGACGCCTTACAATCCAGTGGCACCAATTATCCCCCTCCTCTCGGCGCTTTTAGCAACTTTTTCAAAACTCTTTTCACTTGGCTCTTGTCAAGCAATGAAAGAAAAACTAACCACCATGTCAAGAGAACTCAGCTGCCTAGCAACTGAGCCACAGTTTAATTCTGATTTGCTTCAGGTCTTGAGTAATGGAATTGACAATGTTAAGCCAGTCACTAATGTTGTTTGTCACCTCTGAAATGCAAACAAAACTCCATTGTTTTCCAGGGTATTGGGCATGATTGATGTTTGGAGTCACAATGGCATCATTCATTTTGCCCCTGTGTTTTTGCGAGGATTGATGTCATATCTTTTCATGGCATATTAAATGTTTTGGAGGAGCATGAAACCGCGTCACTTTTCATCTTGTGGAGGCTCTGATGCATTCTTATAACTAGCAAAGTTTAATGATTCCATTCAAGTTGTGTCCATTTCACCCAGAAATAATTTAATAAGAACTGGGGCCCTCTGAGAGCCTCCGAGACACGGAGTAATCCGAAAAGAAAGGATAAAAGGGAACTCAGAGAATAAAGCCTTTAAGATGAAAGTTTTTCGCTTCTTTCTTTTCATGACACCCCTTCTTTGTTTGTCGGGCAACTTTTTGTAGGTTTTTGTTTTCGACACACTTTGCGTATAAATATTTTGATCAGAGAATAGATGCGGTCAACAATAAATTTTTAACTCTTTTCATATGATCTATCTATCTATCTATCTATCTATCTATCTATCTATAGTGTGTGTGTGTGTAATGTTAATAATGTTGGCATTATGATTTTTTTTTAATTAAATTATTACTATTATTACTATTATTACCATTATTATACTACATATGCATATATTTATTTAATTTCATATCCCCCCCCTGAAAACGTTGTAGTAAATTAATTATTTTTCACAATTATTTCTGGCAAACATAGGCAGTACAGTGCCCAGTAGGGCTAGGATGGCATATGATAAACCATGATAAATCATTATACTTATGGTTCCTCCCACCATCACTACTGTATTCAAATGTAAAGCCATAGAACAAAAGTAATTTCAGTGCTTCTCACAACGCAAGATCTAATGTGACCTCTACTTGATATTTTCTAAAGGTATGTCCATTTGCATTTATTTTATTTTATGGAGTGTTTATATTGCATGTCTCTCATATTAGAAATTACAGAAATAAGTACATGAAACTTACAGAGCTATGTTTCAGTTTCTGGCTTCAAGTGCTTCAAACCGAAGTTTGGTGTTTTACAAAATGGCCAGCTCCATTGAAACCTGGCATATGTGAGACAAAATTGGGCACTTGCCAGACTTGTTATATGATATTTTATTTCTAGATTTATGTTCTTGCTTTTTTAGTAGTATCTTGATTTGAGGATTGAATAAATATTCAGTGATAGAGAGCCTAGTATCCAGACAGTTGATTGCTGGATATCTGAATGGCAGATTTGTATGATATGGAAACTGGCAATTTCTTCTGCTTCATAGAACATTTTTCAAAGGCCCAAATGGCACAATAAGAAAGCCATCCATCACAAAGAGAGGAAAATTAGCAGAAATAAATGGGGCTCTCTTTCTCATCCCCTCGCTGTCTCGCTGTACCCGGGAGAGGGACGTTGGAACGACAGGGTGGACGAACAAGAATAGACAACAATAAACACGGGCACATCAAAGTCCCAGACGGTGGTATTGGAGCAGGCCTCGGTGGGCGATGGGGGAAAAATAAACGTTGGAGCTCTATATCAAGCCACATAACACTCCCTCCACCCGATTTTCCCCGACATCCTTCCTCTGGTTGGATGTCCTGCAGTTACCAGGTGAGTCCAAAGGCGGAAGCTCAGATTTATTTATGTGGGTTTTACTTCCCAACGCTCAAGCTGGTGTGCCACCACCTATGAGATTGTAACATGTAATCCACTGGGCAAATAATTTTCTGCCACCCTTGGTTAACGCAGGCCAGGGTGATAAACTAACATCCTCTCTTATCTGAGCTGGACACAACAGATGCCTGTGTTGTTACACGGCTTTATTATTATTAATTGTCAGCGCCTCACGTATTCCTTTGTTCGTTTTTGCACGCTGGAGTCTTCAAGAGAGTTTAGGTTTGCCATAGCAGCCCTTTGAAGGCTTGCGTGTGATATGCTATTGTCAAATTTCTTAGGTGAAATAGAGCTTTTAAAATGTATCATACATATCAAAGATTATTTTAATTGCTTGTTTTGTGGTTTTGATTTCTTTTTATTTGCCTTCAGTATTTTGTATGCAGGAAACATATTTTAATTTCTACGCTATCTGAGCACAAGCATAACATTTACACTTATGCCAAAAAAATCACAAAGCTCTTTTTATGAATCATTATTATGGCATGAATGTATTCATAAATTACAATGTGCATTATTACAGAACACTGAATGAATGAATGAAGTCTCAGTGTTTCCTAATTTATCAGTCTATTAAAATAAAATTACGTATATTCACCAAAAAATTGTTCTTTCAATTTGGTAAAGTTGGTTGTTTTTGTAGACTACTTTTGGTAAAATGGCTTTTAATCACAGACAACATCACAACAAATAAAGGCATTATGTTGTAAACACAAAATCTGGGTGTTTTCTGAAGTGCTGTCCTCTCACTGTAACCTTACAGCACTGTTACCATCTGTCCTTTATGAGAGCATTACTTTCTGTTTTCCATTTCCATACAGTATTGTGTGCAACCCTTTAGCCATTTACATAATTGCTGAAAGATTTTTGTCTAAAACTGATATCCTAGTGAATGTCACTGGATTGAATTAAAGCGTAAAACAACAGAAGAAAGGGAAAAAAATAAAATGAAGATGTTTGTGAAATTAGTAGCGAAGCATATCTAATTTTTTTTTCTCTCTTTCTCTCTCCGTCTTGCATGGCCCTTAGTAACCTAATCAGGGCTGGCTTTATCTGGTAATCCACATTTAAACTTTAACCTGTAGGGGGGCTCTTTGTGCTAGTTAATGTAAGCATAAAGGCAGACCGGCCTGAATGACTAATCAGATTAATCATATTTCACAAGACTAAAGAGCTTCTCTAAAAGGCGGCAGAATTAGGCCTACATCCATCTGAGGGTGATGGGGGAAAGAAGGGGAAAAAACTCAAATGAAACAATTGAATCCTTGACGAAATGATGGCTTGGAATAATTTAATGTTCAAAAGGCAAGTTTTTAATCAGCTCAGCTGTCTAAAGCTTTACATGCTCAGGGCTTTTAGGTCATATTAAACAATAACGCTAGCAAATGACAAAACAGAGTCTGGGATCAATATGCATGTTTTGACCTCAGAGGAAATGCGTTGCATAAGAAGCTAGTACAAATTTTGCAGTTTAACTTACTTTATCTATGTTTTAGAGTTACTGATATTAGCTAATGCTACCATAAAACTGTATCTTGTTACAAGGAGAAAAACAGCCCGTATATATAACTGAAGTGGTGGATGTTGTTTCTTCCAACTCTGTTTACTGATGAATATTCATGCTGGTGTAAATGTGAGCTTCTTAAACTCTGCATTATTTATGACAACACACACGTTTCACTTTGTCAGAGGGTAAAGTCAATTACCTGTCAAAACGGCAAATGCTAAATGGTGCAATTCACGTGAGAGCGCTATATCAAGAGCTACGTGTAATTTTTAGCTGGTTTCCATGTGTCAAACATCTGTTGACAGAGCGATGTGCATTCTCTAAGAAGGAAGCTTTGTCTTTAAGTAAGAAATAATGTGGCAAGTGTAAAGACTCTGCATCCTCGAATCTGTACTCCTCTGAGCAATATTATTAAGAAAAATGGAGGAACATGAATGTGGTGTTGTTGTTTTTTTTATGCCACAAATGATCTGTAATTTATCACAAATGAAGGGAAAGGCTGTATTTAAACGATCTAATTGCAACTGTAGTGCTTTTCCTGGAACTGTGCGTAGAGACACCAGCAATATGAAAAACACATGCTTTGAGTCCAGGCCATAGGAACAGAATAGTATGTCACTTTTCTACCGTCATCATATCAGCTATAATTTTCATTCCATTAGGGTATGGCACATGCTATCAGGGTTATCATATCAAGCAGTCAAGCATGTAGTCCTCGTCTTTTCACATGCAGTAGATTCTCTGACAATTGTTCTCGTCTCCTGACTGCAGAACGTATGACAAGTCATGTTAGGCCCAAGACATCTATTCTTCTTCTCTTTCTATTATTTTTATCCTCTGAGATTTGTGTAAGGTTTTTTGTATGAATACAGATATGCTTTCAAGCAATAAAAAAATGGTGTAATAAAAAAATAAATACAAATAAAATTAAATAAGATAAAATAATAAAATGTGGAAAGGTTTTTTTTTTAATCAAATAATGCCACATTTTATTTTATATATTTTATTTATATTTTAGTTTATTATTTTTATTTTATTGGCAACAATATTTAAAATACATTTTAAGTGAATTTTACAATTTTTTTTTTTTTATTGCATCAGTGTTATTTACTTATTATTTACAATTCATGCTTTGTAATATACAAGGAATTAGATTCATGGCAATCTCATATGCTTGCAACATGTATTAATTCTCTCAAACATGACACAGGGAGCAGGTTAGCAGAGGGCAAGTGTGGTCTAAACAGTCGGGGTTGCACAGTCGGGTTGTTAGTTATACATACGCACCGGTTCACTCCTTCACAACAAGGGTAATGTCCACCTCACAGCGGCTCTTAACTAGGGTTTGACTCCATCTAGTGGTTCACTGAGCTTCTTTCAGTCCTGAGTAACTCCATGACCACCAGGCCTTCACAGAGCACACACGCCATCATTGACACACGCTCACAAGAACATAATGCCCTTTATATGCTGTAATCCTGTGTTCAACATCTACAGTAAGTTCCAATTAAAAAAAACAATTAGGAGTAAATTATATACTTAGAGATTTACAGAAGACCTTAGATTTAAAAAAAAAGAAGGGATCAAAACAGTTTTAGGAGGTTAGCCTTGTGATGAAAATGATGGGCTATCTACATGAACATGTGAGCTTAGCCCATCCTCCAAATCTTGGTATTATCCTAATTCACAAAAATAAAGTTGTCGCTGTCATTTCGATTTTCTCTACTTTTCAAAATTGGAATGAAGTTGCCTCCATCTCCGTTAATCGAGCAGATTACTTTATGTAAAGAAACAATCTGGAAGATTTTCCGTCATAATCGTGTAATTGACCCCCTCTCTTTGACAGGGCAATTTCCACACTTATTAAGGTTCTGACACACTTGAAGTAATCGTATTAGTGCTTTCTATAAATTAGCCTAATATTGTGTATTAGCATGTGTGCACTTCAGGGTAATGGAAGGCCATCGTACCCAACGTGTGATGTCTCTATCATCCGTATTCTGAGGAAGAAAATGACGTGGAGGGGAACAAAAATAAGCACAGGCCTGTGGACTTAGTCAATCATAAAATTATTCATCACCTTCCCCTCATCTTAAAAAGACGCCCGCGTCGCACCACAGCACGGGTCCACAAACAAACTATCGCAAAAGCGACAATGACGTGAGCATGCTAAGCTAGTAAAGAAATCTCGAATTTCATTAGATCAAGGTAAAAAGCATCACTGTCGGACCCCTGGATCCTAGGGCCTCTTGAGCGAAACCTTCGAAGCATTTCAAACTTTTTTTTCCAGCCCTTAGTGATGCTTAACAGGCTTGACATTTCACCCAGCCGGCGTCTGTAAACACTGCAAAGGTAGAGAGGACGAAGTTGCAGAGTAATAACTCACTAGTGCAAAATGAGACCGCTCGCTGGGCATGCCGGAGGGAAGAAACAGCGCGGCCCTCCTCGCACTGCTCCCCTCTGGCGAGGAATGCTCACTCTAGAAACTAGCTTCTAGTTAGGGTTCTGCTACATCCTGGTACTTTTATCTATGACCTTCGACCCCGGGCACATCTGGAAACTTAGCTGGAGTCCAAAAGATGAGGATGTTTTCTTTACTTTTCTTCAAACCTTTTATGGAAGACAGCATGTCTTCTTCTTGTCCTCAACAGAGTGGTCTGTCTCAAAGCGCAAGCGTGTAAAAATGGCTGCACTCGTTATGAACTCCTGCATATGGAGTGTTTGGGCCGAGAGTGCATGTGGGACGGTCTAAGACAGAGAAGACCACATCGTTGGCCCAGGGCTATATGGTTCTTAAGATCTCAGAAGGGCAGATAAACATCTCAGGGAGGTTCAAGGTCCAGGAATACAAGGCCTACGAGGCTTTGAAGTGTCGTGATGGGCTTGCTTAATAGACACAGCACGCATGGCCAAGGCAAACACTCCATTGTAGGATATTTTGAGGTTATACATAGAATTACATCTGTGATCAAACACATCGGCTGTTTATTTAGTTAGCTCATGGAGATGAACTGAACCCTCTTGATGTTAACCGGTACAATATGGCTCCATAACCGCCTAGAGGCCTTCTTTTGTTCAGACCTTTCTATCCCAGCAAACTGGGATCGGTTTGTTTGTTCTGAATAACTTGGGAACTCAAAAAAACACCAACACAAGTTTGTGGATTTGTGGTAACTTGTAAACATACCAAAGTACACAATGGGGTGCATTTGAGAGTAGGTGAACGCGTGGCCTCTTGAACCAAATCTGTTTTGGCACGTCTTGAGAGACCTGTTGGAGCCACGCTTAATGACATGATCTGAAAATGGAAGCATGGAGACAGATGAAATGATCGTAGCGGTGCAGTGATCAATCATATCTCATTTTGTGGTGTTGGTTTGGGCTGAGGTTTGGATGGAAAAGAAGAGGTGGATGTGGGAACACCATGACTAGAAGATCACCATGATGGCCATCCAAAGGATGTGGGATCCTCTTTAGCCAGCACAACTGATTTTTTTATATGGGCTTCACGCAGAGTGGGCCAAGACCGTAACTGCAGCCTTGTTTGACAGAGGTGACATTTACTAGTCATTTCTCTCATGCTGGTCTTCCATGATTCTCACATTTCTGTTTCTCTGCTTCATCTTACGACATTTCTACTTTGCTTTTACAGTGCTCAGAACTCAAGCTGGGCGTAGCGACAAAGTTCACTCTCAGAGTTTCTACAGACATCAGATGTAGGTCTCTGGGGTTGTTTGATTCACTTGAAGGTCCTCGAGGGAGTATTTACACCTGTCTATCAGAGTCTAAGAAAGATTATCTCATAGGTCTGGTTATGCCTTGGAGGGCTAGTGTGCTTATATTGAGTCTCAGGCGTATTTAGTTGCGGCAGAAGACGCTGTAATTCCCTTGGCATATTCAAACCACTTCAGGCCTAGGGTGCCCACAAAAGTTTTTAAAGGGGAAGTGAATGGAACCCCTAAACGTATTTAGTTTTTATCATGATCCTGACACCTTTATGTAGGATTACGCATATACATTTTACTTAGTGTAAGGAAGTGAATCAGTTGATGGTTAAGAAAAAGAGTCTTTTATTTTTGAATTAGTAAGCATGACCTCGACATTGTTGTTTCTTGTGGTAGTTTGTGTGTTTTTAGGTAGTCAATTAATGGACTGCCCCCAAACCCTTCTTTGGCTATCTGATATAATCAGTAAATAATAATCAGCTTAATTTATACTTATCTGCTATTTTCTGTGTAAATAATAATAATAATAATAATAATAAAATAAAAAAACTGACACTGTTGTAAAGGTTATTTTAATTTGTATTTTTTACCATGTGGGTCTATAATTGTGAACTATTTAAGACATTGTTAAAACGAAATTTAAAAACAAGAAGAACTGTGGTTCATCACTTTTCATGTGGGTTAGACCTCTTTCTCTCTAATTGGACTGTTCTTAGGCAGAATTGCCTGCAAAATAGACTTTACTGTTTTGATGGAATAAAAAAAAAAGAACCGTAAATTCAGTGTTACTCTATAAATTTACATTATAAAACCCCACCATTTCAATTAAAGGGATAGTTCACCCCAAAACGAAGATTTGCTGAAAATTTACTCACTCAGGCCACCCAAGATGTATGCGACTTGGCCTGATCTGAGTTTGTTTCTCACCAGTGGAACTTCTGCAGTGAATGGGTGCCGTCAGAATGAGAGTTCAAACAGCTGATACGTCACAATAATCCACAAGTAATCCACAACACTCCAGTCCAGAAATTAACATCTTGTGAAGCGAAACGCTATGTGTTAGTAAGAGTGTTAGCTTTTCCCCAACTGCTTCCATCCAAATTTTCATTTTTGGGTGAGCTATTTTTTTTTAAAGTAATGTGCATTGCTGCTTGCTGTTTATTCAGTGTGTTTATTTTTTATTTTCCATAATAGGTAGCATATAAAAAATAATATAGTTTTATTTTAAGGTATCCTTGTTAGTGTAATTATATAAATAAGTACAGAGTAATATTATTTAACAACTTGTATGTATTATAGGGTTACAAAACAAGTTTTGTTTTAGGGTTATTTGCTTGCAATTATGCATAATGTACTGTTATTGCAATAGATGGTACATATGACATGTATAACAAGGACACTGTAAAAAGTGTTGCAGGAGTAATTTGAAGAGTTGAAGAGCTGCATTATTAAGCATTTACAGTAGCAGTTATAATCGAGGTACAACAGGTTTTGTGTAGATGAACTGCAGTCTCCATCTCTCTGTTTGAATATACGTGACAATGTGTAATCAAATATTTTATATTGACTACTGTGATATCCTGCTTGTGTTGCAGTCTTTTGTGGGCTTAAAAGCAAAGACAACGAGTCTGATTAATGTATACACTTGCTGAAGGAAGACTGTATGATTTCAATTGGACTAAAGCATGTACATGACATTTTAAAAAAGACAAATTGTGGCTTCAATCCGACTGAAAACTGAACATTTAAAATGCTTGTATTTTAATTCTGTGCCCGTTCTCTTTCAGGCTTTGTCACTTGCAGTCAAAAATCTATTTTATTGCATGGATTAATCAGATATGTTGAGGCAAAGTGATTTGTTCAATATCCAAAAGTGACGTGATGCATGACACCGAGCCTTGCGTGATGTTTCTGGTTTCCCAGATATATGATTCATTACCTGGTAGTAAGTCCTGGTACATTTGACATATCGTTAAGCTTTAGGTTTTTACTCCAGTTTAAATAGCTTTGGTTTCCTCTGCGAACACCCTTTTCTGTAAAATAAATAACTATATTTAATGAGATATGAAATGCATACAAATGTCTACTGTCTTCACGGTTAATTGCAACTTGTCACCCAAAGCATTTGTTGATGTATTGCTTATGCTGGTAGGTTTTTCCAACTTCAGAGTTTCACTCCTTATATCTACAATGTATTCAGTGTTTCACTTGCAGATATAACTAAAGCTGTGGTAAGTTTCAGAATTCACTATTTAAGTATTCTAAACGCATATGTATTAATAATAAATATTTGCAGTTCAATATATTTGATTGTTCTGCAAGATGATTGCTGTTTTCTCTTCACTGAAGACCCTGCAAAATAATCTGTTCTTTGATGAAACAAGGACATTTGAGTCAAACTTTCTTATTCAGGTAACATGCATCATTCATTCAGGTTTAATAAAAAAATGGCACAGGACACAAATTTGAATTGTAATATTATGCTCACTTTTCCAACCGTTGTTCCCAAAGGTTCCTGTTGACTGTTTCCTCTGTCTGTCTCTGTGTGTGTGTGTGTGTGTGTGTGTACTGCCTCATTAACTCAAGTCTGTACTATGTCTATCCTCTCCATTGGTAAACTTCTCCTAAATTATACTTTCTTTTTTTAACAAAGAATGACTGTCAACAACTCTCATTACCAGATGAGATGTTCATTCGTATTCAAGAATAACAGTGCAATAATACTTACATCTTCACAAGCTAGTGTTTAACAGAGCGACTGGTATATCCAAGCTGCTCGGACTCGGTGCCGTATGATCAAGCTGGCGTCCAATGGCTTTTGCCAGCTGTGTAAATGAGCTGCTAAAATTGCCTAGTGAAGTAAATGCATAAAAAACAGGAGAAACTGAGGAAGACCAACAGACTGGGCTCTTTCCACAGATAAGAGCAATTCCCCTAAAGACAGAGGGGGAAAAAAACAAAACACACCAGAATCAAGGACTCCTTGGTGTTGTATTTATTAGAGACCCCCCGCTCTACCTCTAGCGTATGGCACGCTCAATGAAGCAAAGGCAAGCTTCAGATCAGGCCAAGTCACATATCTGTGTCCGCATAGATTAGAGGAGGTCATGCCATGCTAATGAGAATCATCGCTATCAGCTGATAGCAAAAACAACTAGCTAATTGCTACGCTTGTTTACAAGACAGTTCGTCCTGAATCAAAAGGTTAATTATATCTGAAATGGACGTCTTAATTTGCAATCGGACCCCATGTCTTTGGTTCGCCGAGCGTTTATCTCGCTCATTCTCCTGTCTTGGTCTTTTTCATGTTTTGTTTCAGACTTTTTCTTCCTCTCCCTCAAAGGAACATGGTGACAAAAAGGCAACATCCAGTTATGGCTGCCTGCATGTTTCTTGATAAGCTTCAGGCACTGACACCAGCCTATTACTTTCATTCTCAGGAAGTGCCATAATTAGCAAGCACCATCAGGCAAAAGAGTTAATGCCACAGAGGACGTATTCTTCTCAAAGTTTTTCTCACCCCGAAGGTTTCCCATAGCTCAGGCAGTCTGTTAGCTCACCCTGAAATTAAATTTGTTTAGTTGCTATGGAACATCAACAACAGCACAGAAAAAAAATAACAATATGTTAGCTAATTATGCTAATGCACAATTTTTCTTGCGTGGTGATATGTCGACTCGGGGAACGGAGGCGTTTCACTTCCACGTTGTCATGAGCTGGCTGTAGGCCAGGACTCTGTGCGCTCTCTCCGTCGTTCTTCACCTGAAGGCAAGAAGACAACTGTCTCATTCATCCTGCCAAAGTCATTACTGTGCGTGAGGAAGAAGATAAATATTGTTGTAGATGCCCAAGTTTCCACAAATGAGGTTCTTCCAGCCAGATCGCTCCAGCTATCCTTGGCGGTCTAAGCTGAGACATGGATCTTGATAATTCGATGTGTTCGCGCATTATTGGTTGGTTTATGGAAAATAGACATACCATCGTCAGCGGGAATGCTGGGATTGAATGATGATTTGCCATATTACAGATGCTTTTGTGTAAGGCTGCACTTTGGTTGTAAACGTTATTCATTTTAACTTGGTTATATAGAATGTCGCAATTCCTGATAAGTAAAAATTAATTTTCAAATGTATCCATTTTTGTAAATCCCCTGCTAGGTGTTTGTGCTGTTGTTTTCTTACAAAAAAGAAAAGAAAAGTGATTTTGATGATGCCATGTATGTGTGCCATATATGTGTGTGTGTGTGTGTGTGTGTGTGTGTGTGTGTGTGTGTGTGTGTGTGTTTTGTTCTGAGGGCAGAGGAGAAAACTATAAATTGATACAAATAAAAATTCTTAAGAAACCTCATTAACCTCCAAATAATAATATTTCAAAATATTTCACTGTTTTCATTTATTATTACTTTTTTTTATAGTTGTGATTGATTATTTTTGCAAAAAATATCCGTATGCACTCCATAAATAATTTTTATGTTTGCTTAATGGCCATACTGTGATAAAATTTGAAAAATGTGAATACACTATTTAATAAAGTTAATACAGTTAATATGCTATTGTTGACCTTTACAAAATGCATTCTGATTTTTCATTTACTAATCATTGAATGAATGAATGAATGAATGAATGAATGGGTTCCTTGTGGTTATATGAAGGTAACTACGGTTCCTAGAAAAACAAACTTGTTATTTCATAAGGAGGCATTTGATACTAAATTCCTCATCCACACTTTTAAGTTCTGTGATGTCAAAATATCAGTCTATATGAGCTGGAAAGCAGTATGCATTTTTGGACACAATATGGATTGGGAACTTTATATCCAATTTGACACAAGAAACAACTCTGTTTCTGTAGATAGGCATACTCAAATATAATTATATTAATTATATGCTAATTAAATATTGCAAGAACAAACCCATCAGTGTATTACTGCATGGTCTAAAGCACAGATTTGAATGGAGTGGACTTATTGTCCAGACTGGTGTCTTAGTGAAGACATCTGTTCACTGGTGTAAATTACATGTCACACTCAATGAAAACTTTAAATAGAGACCGCAGGACATACGGCAGGAAAAAAGATCTCGCAGTATCCAGCAGCGTAAGTGTTGGAAAAGCCCAGCTGAAACATCACTGTTCCAGAAGCCCCAAATCACTTGCTCATTCTTGAGCTAGATGTAGCGTCAGCGCTGTTGTGTGTTTCTAACCCGGTCATTGATGCTACAGACCCTCTTTCCTCCACAAACGGGGTGAAATGGTTGAGAGAAATCCGAACGAGCCGCAGTAAAACCTGAGCATCCGAGCTCGCTGTATCTATGGCCGGCCTTAACGATTCTCTGTAGGGCCTCCTATGGTGCGAGTCCATATTTATGTTGGCAATATATGCAAAAGAATTAAGCCCGTAAAACCTCACGGCCACACAAAGCTCTCATTAACTTGGAGGGGCCTCTATTCACTATGACCCCGTTTATTTATGCTGTGTGGATAGAGACGAAAATCCTCATCGCTTTTAGCCATTCTCTTCTGCTTTCACACAATATTTTTTTTTCCAAGCATCACTTTGTACCCACAATCAATAGACTGGATTTATAGCGGCAAAATATGCCCTTTTGTTTTGATTGCAGTTGAGTGATTCTGTGTCAATATCAGGGATTGTTTTTCTGCTCGTTTCTGAGAGCACAAGAAAGAATCGGGAGCGCGGCTGTGTTGTCTCTTGCATGTGTCCATAACGCAACGATGACCCACTGTGTAACAATAAAGACATAAAAGCATTGCTATTTATTTTCCATTAAATCAAATTATTCATTGATCCAACAATGATGCAATATTTTCTTGCTAAAAAACATTTAATTTTATTACAACTCACCAATTGCTGATGTCTCTATGGGAACTATTGCTCTTGTTTGAAAATGGCGTGTACATGACGTATATTCCAGTCTGCACCTGCTTTAAAATTTACCATGTTGACATTAATGATCATTATGAAATGAAAAGTGAGGCCAAGCTCTTTAAGTGTGGGAATCATTCGTACACAAGGAGAAAATGAGTGCTGTACCAGCAATGACCTTTGACCCCAGCATATAAGCCGCCTGCAGTTACAGAAGATGGAGAGTTTAAAGGACAAAGGGCAAATCTGACAGTGTCATGCATCATTTTTATTTTTCTGTGTTCTCAAAGTAGCAATATGTAGCCTATAATGTAAACAAGCCTCTCCACAGTGTAGTTGAATGTGAGTGTGTTTATGTTTGTGGCATAAATGGAACACATCAAAGCTGAAATAGTTTCAACTTGATATGAAATTTAAAAAAAAAAATGAAGCACTCATGGCATGAGATGCTAAAAAAACAGTGAGATGCAACAAAACAACGTCAATCAGCTGTTTTTTTTTTAATACACAACAGAATACAAGAACACATACTGTTTGTATGCACCCTTTGCCATGTATAAAATCGTATTAAACACTTAATATGATCAATTTTCTTTGTAAATTAGTATGGTGTTTGTTGGCTGTGAAGAGGTGTCTCATTAAAGCATTTAATAAAATTGTTGTTGAACATCCCAATGAGCAATAAAGAACTGTCCTATAGTAGGCCTACTACATGTTAGCAATCAGCCACTTCCTCTGGGTAACATTCGGTCTTTACAGCCTTTGTGTAATAAGATGGTTTTAATATTTAACTATAACTTAATCAGTTCTGTTATAGTTACTGTTTGCAGCTTAAAGTGAATTCAGGTTTAAAGCTACTTAAAGTACTCAAACCTATTACTCTAGAATTCATATTCATACTTGTCATTCATGATTAATTTATTCTGCAATCAAAAGTGTTTGATAATGGACTTTAGAAGTGAATTAAGACATTTAAGAAAGCAACAACTGAAGTGGGTTTGAGGTTGTCTATTAGCTTTGAGACCATCTATTTGCTAGTGTACTCCCAAATGTTTACTTTACAGCAGATATGCTTTTTACATTTATAGTCTTTCTCACCTGACCTGATGAGAATGGACCGAAAATATTGATGGCTTATCTCTAACTTAACAGATTTAAAAAAAGATAAAATAATAATAATAATAATAATACAAAATATGGACTTTTTGATACAGAAGGAACAATTAAGAAAGAAAACAGCCAGTGTTGTTGTTAAGCTGAAAGAAGGCTGGTCACAGTTTGCTCTGTCAATCACTGCCACCTTTGCAATCATGTGACATGCTTGAGCCAACCAGTCTGTGTTTTATACAGCCTGACTCCACCCACTCTGGACATGTCTGTCTTCTAGGTCTCTCTCATGTCCAAAAACAACTGTGATCTGTAGAAACGTTAGCCGTGTCTTGCACACACACACAGGCACACACACTCACCTCTAAAGAGAGCTCTCAGCTTCAGCGGGTGGTCTGAGCGGTCTGAGCGCTCCTCGTAAAACAAACAGAAATCTCGCTGAACGTTTTACCTGCTCGCCCCGGCAAAAGCAGCAGCAATACAGTAGAGGTCTGAAAACATTTGCTATCTCCCACAGGGCAGGAAAGGGGCATAAAACAGAGAATATTATCAAATGAAAAAGTGAAATAAAATCACAAAATAAAATTGTACATACTGCTGATACATGATACAGTACATTAACACAGTGCAGATGCCGCAAAGCCTAAATAATCACTCTAAATAATATAAATACTCACACTGGAACACACATGGCTGCAAACCCAGTTTTGGGCATAATTAAATGTGACTAACTTTATTTTTATTTATTTATTTTTATCTACAATGTGATGTATTTCCAGTAACTTTTTCAATATGTAGCAGTACAGTGACAAAACATTATGTTGCTTGTTATTTTTAATGCCCCATGTGTGTAATCTTCTTTCATAAGCAGCGATAGTCTGATTTATATGCCGACTGGTTCTTTTAAAGTGGCAAGTGAGCCAAATAAATCTTTTTTTTTAACCCCCATGTGACATTTTAGGTCAACATATTATTAAATAAATAAGTATTTTATTGATAATTATAATTATTAAATAATGTTATTTTAACAATTTCACAAATTTGTTTTGGTCTTTTATCCCTTCACCCCAGTGTTGCCAACTTAGCAATTTTGTTGCTAAATTTAACAACTTTTCACACTACGCTAGCAACTTTTTCTTCCAAAAGCACCTAGCAACAAATTTAGCTATTTTTAAAATTTATTTGGCAACTTTTGATAAGTGATGATAAAAAGGCACACATTTTTCATCTAAATTAAATTACTAAAGAGGAAACCAAATATGCTTAGCAGTACACACATCACATGAATTAAGTTAGCTGCTATTTGCAATTGTTCAATTTAATCATTATAATAATTGAATAATTCTTAATTTATGTTAATAATTGTAATTATTTAATCACACCTTGTTAGTAGCTCATTGTTGATCAGTTAGTAGCCTACACTGTAAGAAAAAAATATCTAGAAAATAATTTTCCAGGACATTATCCGTTATCCATTATCCGTTGTAACCCTGTAACCCAAAAACACAAAATACAATACGTAATTGAAAAAGCAGGTAAAAAATCCCTGTGAAAAATCAATACAGAAAATTCCTTCACATTAACAGAGTAGATTGTGCCCTATTTTTACAGACTTTTCGTAGTGTAGCAGACTAACTAACTGATAATACACTGCTTAAAACTATAATTGTTCAGAATGTGTAGTTTTACTAGTTAATAAAAAAAAATGTGTAAGTGTTCAATAATTCAATGTTGTATTTAAAAATACATTTATATTTTAATATTATATTACATTATATTATTTTATGAACAAATCTAAATTAACATATATAAAATATATTTTATGCTGCAATTTGATGTAGTGACACAATTTTGCGTCGTAATTACGTCATCGCGCAATGACATCACAACGTCATTTAGCAACTTTTAGCAACAAATCGACCTTCCTTTAGCAACTTCCCCTGAAAATTAGTTGGCAAAACTGCTTCACCCTAATTGAGATTCATTCATTCAAAAAACCTCAATGGTTTTGCGCCAGAATCTATTAAAAAATATTTTCAAAAATAAGTTATAAAGTTTTGTTTTCTTTACCCCCTAAATACCGTTGCTAGCTTTTGTCGGGAGTATCTTGCATAGCTAACTACTCTTCTAAATGAGTAGCCTGACTAATTTAAGTTTGACTCTAAACAACTACTTTTAATTATGAATATCTTTATAGTAGCATCAACATAAGCACACAAGGCAATCCCTGCAAACAATAGCCTGTAGTCTAGTGTCACATTTCTAAATGAACTAGAAAAATCAAAGGAGAGAAAGCTGTCATTTAATTAGGCCAATCTTCTTCTTATTTAATCCAGAATGCCATGGTGTCCAGCTGCGTCATTCCTGACAGGCAAAGAATGTTATAGCCTCAGCAGTTTCCTGTCTTCACAAACAGGAGGAGGGCACGATAGAGAGAGAGAGGCAATATATTTCCAATTTGCTATTGAAAACACAGTTTACAGAAATAGATGAGTTTCAAATTAGAGGCAAATAGACAACCTATTTACAGCACGGCATGACAGCGAGCAGATTGCTCATAGTGAGATTTGCCTATCGCCATGGCTGGTTAATATTTCAGAGCTGTTAACCTCGGCTGTGTGTGAAGCAACTTTAGACTGACAAAATCTGAAAACGGTCTCCCATTGTTACAATATCTACATTTCCAAAATAAAGCTGATTTTTATTTTTTCCGTGTGCTGTTGGTGATGCGGTTCCTAGTGGCCGTCAGATGAGACACAGTCTGTGGTGCTGGGTTCAGAGAGGTGGGACGCAGTCATGTGCACGTTGGAGGCGTTTGATTGGCCTGCCAGGAAGTCAGTGGGAAACTCTGATTTTAATTTCTGTGTTACAGCTGTGAGCTGCATGACAAAACTTCACTACCTGCATGCATCTTGAAATAAGGCTGCTTTTCATTTAATTTTTATATCTAGCCCACTGACATGATAAAATTATATTTTATTTACCAGATGTCTCAAATGTTCATATTCAGTTGAAGTACTATGTGACATTAAATCTATTAGATATTGTTTTGTAAGTTACTTAGGCAAGTTACAGTAGCTACTGCATAAGGTAGCCTATCACAAACAAACAATAATTCGACATTATTTATTTATGTAGGTTAGTGTTAATTTTACAAAAAGCTAATATATTTTTTTACATTTCAAAACAATGCTTATACAAAATGATATAGCCCATTTACAAATTAAAAGGGATATTTAGTAGTTCTTTAGCTAGCCTTATCTAGTCTACACGTAACTAAGAATACCACAACTGTATTAGAAACTTCACTGTCATCTATCAACATTATTCAGCATAACGCCCGAGTTTTATGTAAATTACACTGATACTAGTGAGCTTTAGAAAGCGTCTTACACTATAATTAATTCCCTTATGTACAACACAAAAGAAACAACTTGGTCATCACTACTCAAATAATCACTTTCTCCCTCACAGTAGGCTACCGATGTTTATGCTCGTATTTTGTCAGGTTTTCTTCTGGTTTCGTACCTTTCCTGCTTCTTCTCCGTACAGGTATTGATTCTCCTGTTGCCTCTGTTGGTAAAACGTGATAACAAGCATTACGTTGTCTAATTTTTGCTAGAAGAATCACGAAACAGCACTACTAGCGTATCTACAGAAATTGGCGGCAACCATTGAGCGGGGCGATTCTGTCCGATGTGTGAAATACTGCAGGTCATGTGATTTCAAAATGCACGCCATATATAACTACACACTTTTTACACAAAACTCCACAGTAGGCTACAGTTTTCATCTCATGTGAGTGTATGCCATTCAGATGACTTTTCAGAAAAACACTATTTATTTCTTAATGTGTAAAACTTTAAATTAGCACCATACTTACTGTACATTTAATGTAGTGTAAAATATAAAAATATGATGTTCGTTGTTTCATGATAACTAATGCAAAATGTAAATTCCTAATTTTAATTCAGTACATCTTCTTCCAGTACTGAATTTGTTCATTTTACAATGAATAATAAAGGAAGTAGTGTAAGTCTGTTGTAAATCAAATTCAGTCACATTGCAAGTCACCTGAGTTTACCAGCAGCTGTGCTTTCATTGTGGTCTCTCTGGTCTTCACCGCAGACAGAGGAGCTGTCAGTCACGTCAGCACGGCTCTGATGGGCATGTGACAGCTCTCAGAGGAACTCCTCAGCATCTCGGCTCATTCCCTGCGCTGGTCTCTGTAGACATCACTAATTACTGCAATTACACAGGCAGATAACGCTCAGAGGTGTGCTAATGTCACTTATGATGTTCATACAGGACTAAGTTTGAATTCATACCTAGGCTGTTGCTAATCGGCTGTCATGAACAACTACGCAATAATAGCATTCTAAAATTAGGGCCATTTTCTAGGCAAATTATTACTATAGCTTAATTTATGATTACAGATTTAAACAAACCTCTAAAACACTAATACATCATTATTATTATTATTAGTAGTAGTAGTAGTCATAGTAGTAGTAGTATGTTGTTGTTGTATATATTTGATATTATAATTAATTACATTTTGAAATATATTAACATACAAACAAGTTGTAAATTTGTATTTTAAGACTTATTTTCAAATTGTAAAAATATTTTATAATATTTCAATAGAATATGAATGACATTAAAATTATATATAAAAATAGGCCCATATATAATTATTATTTTTCAACAATGCTCAACAAGGCTGCATTTTTTTATTTAAAAATACTGTAAAAAAAAAACAGTAATATTGTTGTCACGGTGCACACACGAGGGAGGAACAGGAACACGCCGACGAGGACGTAAACTCAAATAATAGTCTTTAATCAGGACATCAAGGACAGGACAAGACAAGGCAGAGAGACAGGATACACCGGGAAGTAACGAGTAGACCAGACGAAATCAAACTCAAAAGACAGGAACTAAATACACAGGGTAATTAACACAATCACATACACACAGCTGGACACGAATTAACTCATAATCACACTTAACAAGGACAGGAAACAAACCAAATATGGACACAAGAGGCAGGAACACATGACACACAGGACAGAGGACTGACAATTGTGAAATATTATTACAATTAAAAATAAGTGTTTTAATGTCAGTATATTTTAACATGTAATTTATTTTTATCAAATAAATACAGCATTGGTGAGCATAAGAGACTTCTTAAATAATAATAATATTAATAATAATGATAATAACAATAATTATTATTATTATTATTATTATAAACCTTTATTATTATATACTGGCTCTTTTGACTTGATCACCTATCTACCCAAAATGCACCAGTAGCCTATATTTGACAACCTTTCAAAACACTCTAGCATTTTTATTAGTTTTTTATAGATCGGTTTAATGCCCATATTTGATATGAAATGTAATGCTTGCAGAGATGAAGCAAATAATAGATTGATGGGGTAGTTGGTGTGGCTGGGGTGAATAATTAATTCATTAGCGCAGTATAACTTGGCTAATAAATTAGCGCTGAGATTTTATTACGTCTCGCACAGAGGGCACAATATCACATGCACTTTGGAGCGGCTGTTTGTTAAAATGTTCTATTTTATTACAGCCCCTCTAATTTACTGGCGACAAGCCTGCAAGCCACCCAGCTAGTGTGTGTGTGTGTGCGTGCACTTGGGTGTTTGGGTGCTCATTCCCAAACTGTGCCGGGTGTTACTGGAACTTTTCCATGCATCATAATCGTTTGCTAATTCACTATGCTAATTAAGTAATTAATTCTAGAACAGGAGATCAGATGCAGCACAAAACTAAATAAATAAAGAATTAAAGTGCTGTGTGTTACCGCTGGGCTACTGTTTCAGTCAAGCATTAGAAATGCAAACTGTCTGGGATGGAACACTTGCTTTGCCCAAGGCCAACACCGTGATGAGAGCACACACACACACACACACACACACACACACATACTCAAATGGAGATAATGTGTGTTTGAGGAAGTATTCTGTTCACTTGCTAATTAGTGGTGTTGCTAAGGCAAGCATCACTATTGCTATTGCTCATACATAATGTTAAGGTGTTTTCGATTCTAAATATTAAATTTTGGCATGTATTTTTTTATCAGTAATCACAGTTTATCAGTAATCACTCTTGTAGGGCTATATGAAGTGATTTCCCAGCATTTTTTTTTTGAACACTGACCAGTTGCAAATGTGATATTTATTTACAACAATTCAATAATAAGAAGTTAATATTGTGGTATATATTAGACACAATATTGTCTGATTTTGCTAAATTGTGTAAGTGAAAATATTACCTATAAAGCCACAGAAGAACTGTTGTGTGTCTCCTAATAAAACACAATAGGTTTTGGACTTGAAGCAGCACTACACAGACCATTCTGTGTGTGACATTAAAGTACCGCGAGAGCGATTAGCATTTTTACGTTTTTTGTTTTGATGTCAAATAAGTCTTGCTGTTTTGCTTTTTTGTTAAAGCAGTGTTGCTGTTGTAAAGTTATACAGCTACAGTTGTGTTGCTGGGTTTTTAAGCAGGTTTGACTTTTTTTTTTCCTTATCACTCTGTATTTACAGCAATTTCACTGTCCACTCTGTTTAAATGTGGAGGAATGGCTACACATAGATGTGTGCACACACTGTCAGAGCTGTGTGAGATCACTACCATCCTACTTTTGTGGGGGTGGGTAGGGGTGTTAAATATTTTTTTTGTTTGTTTGTTTTATTTTTTCCCCATAGGTTTTTTAACATTTTTAAAAAGCTGTTTATTCCAAATATACTACAAGCTAGTCAGTGTATTCAGTAGGTGTAATGTATTGTAAGTTGCTTCAGATGTATTGCAAGTATTACATACAACAATAATAAAACAGTGCATTGGCATACTTTTTTTTTTTTCTTTTGGTACTTAAGTACTTTTAAAAGCAAGTACTTCTGTACTTTTACTTAAGTAAACATCTGTCTTTACAACTTTCACTTGTAATGGAGTAATATTTGACCAGCAGTATCTGTACTTTCACTCAAGTAATGGAGTTGTGTACTTTGTCCGCCTCTGCCCTAATCCCTTCAAAGGGTTTACCCTCCAGAGTGAGAGTTTCGAAGGGATGAAGGGTGTAGGGGACCAAACAACTGTTTCTTGAAGTGCCCTTCTGCGTCATCATCACGCCCACAGGGAGGCGCCATCATCATGCAAAGATTCTGCGCAAAGGATCATGGGAGCCCGAAGTGTCCATCAGTTGTACCCTTCGAAATCCTTCATTCTGAAGGGCCCTTTGAAGTGGCTAGTTTTGAGCACTTCGGTTTGGAACGACCTTTCAATATGGCGGCCATGATTGTTTTCACTCCGAAGTGCCCTTCGGAGGGCGATATATCCCGTTTGGAATCTTAAAAACAAACTTTAACAACATAAGGGCAGATCCATTTTGCGCAGCTGATGACGCTCTGAAGTGACGCTAAAGGGAGCGAGGATATATCATATCACTTCATTCAATTCCTCCGTCCTCGCGTCTTTTCCGTACATCCTTCCCTCGCATCCTGAGGGGGTGGAGCAAAGATGCGAGGAAAGGACGCAAGGAAAGGAAACGAGGATGCACAAATAAGAATTGAGAAGCACCCTGAGGCTCATGGGTGGGCCCTTTTTGGCTTGGACCAGTAAGCAACAACCATAACAACCAGGCGCGGCTCGTCTGTAAAATATTCATCCAACATGGACCTCTATATAAACTGAATCAATAATAAATTGTAAATGTGTTCAGCATTCTGCAACAAACATTTATCGGATTTTCTATACTATTTTACGTCGTAAAGTAAGCAGTATATATTAAAATAACGCGCATGGCTTTAGCAGGCATGTATACACAATACTAAGTGGGGCGGACCCCTGAGACCTCCCGAGCTCAACAGCACCCCACAATTTTGCACCGTAAATTTGTGGTGAAAAGGGGAACTGCAGCGCGCTCTAATGGAGAGCCATTGGGGCAGATTTGAGACTGCCCCGCTTATTTTCACGTTAACGTTACCACTCCACCAAGACGATATCAGTCTGCTTCAGCTATGTGTCTGCATCAGGTCAGTAACTATTTGGCATGTCTGTTTTTTTTTCTATGTGGAGTAGTGGATCAAATTAACAAAGTAGGCTATACGTTAAATCCTTTAGTTTAAATGTGCTCACATGAATAGCCTTTATATGTTTCTGTTGTGTTTGTTTTGTTTATTCTGAGAATAAACATATAATCTTCTTTCCTCACCCAAATTGCTCCACAACTTGTAACGTTCTAAATCAACATTTGGAGGTGATAAATGCTATATTAAGGCAATTATTAGCCTACAGCATTTTATGCGTGTAACATTACTTCGAGTTCGAGCCTGTCAATCAACATTAGCGCGCCACCCACAGGATAACACAAGGACATCTCTGCCAAAATTTTGTGTTCAGAGATTAAAATATAAAGTTTACAAAATAATCTGCCCCACCTAAATTTATGGCCAGGAGCCGCTACTGATAACAACCAGACACAAATTATATAATATACCTCAGCAACAGCATAGCAATGCTCTGGTGCCATGTAAAACATCCTAACATTTTCTTCATAAAATGTAGAAATAGCCTACAGTTACTGTAGTCTCAACGCTGTGGCTGACCTATACAACATTTTAATGCCTCATCAGTGACTTTGTAAAATGTTTTATGAATGCTTATGAAGGTGTTTCATATTGACTGCAGTAAGAACTCCAGTCCTTCACAACTTTAGTGCAACCACTAGATGGCAGCAGTCAGTACTCTACATCAGGGCTGTCCAACCTACTTATGGAGGGCAATCACTGTGCAAACACACACACACAAACACACACACAGTATATTATATTAAGGACACATATTTTGTACATGATCACCAGCAGGGGCTAATGAGGCCATATAACCACAAAAACCTTCCCTTGTGCATTTGTAAGACTGGCAAAGATCTTCAGGCTACATCCTGCTCTATTTAAGGTCAGTGAAAGGGCTCTGCAATGGTACAATACGTCTTCAGAGTGTTTGTTTTCTTTGTGTTTGTTTATCTTGACTTTGCTAGGAGGGAGCTTGTAGAAATTGCATCAGTGGAGACCAAGAGTCGAGTGTACAACTCATAAACATCCTCTCTGATCTGATCACAGGGGGATAAGATAGAATAATCACTTCAGCCGTTGGTATGTCAACTAGGATTGTCTGCACATGATGGCATATTTGTGGATATGCATGTGTCATACAGCGACTCCAAAACTATTTGGATACTGAAGACACAAATGATGTTATCATTCAAACAACTGAGAAAAGCTAAAGCATCATTTGTTTGCAGTTTTATTATTTAATGTAGTGGCATTCAGATAATTTAAAGTATGACTACCCTTAGAGAAAGTAGGGTACAACGTGGCTAAAGGCCCACCTTAAGAAAAAAATGTGCTATTTCACTGCGTCTTAAATGTATAATTGCAGAAAAATATATACGTTGTATTGAACATTAATGGAGCAACAGATTTTGTGTGAAAATAAATCATTCAAGTTGTTTATTTTGTTTAAAAATCTTATAAATGTATGAGGTGGCAAGGGGGGCTTTTACCCCCACACACGGGGTAAAAAATTCACCACACACGGGGTAAAAGGCTCACCACACACGGGGTAAAAGGCTCACCACACACGGGGTAAAAGGCACACGGTATTGATACAAATACTTCAGCTAAAATTGTTTTGTTTTTAAATAATGTCTAAGTTAATACTTGTTCAAAACAATCACTTTAGCAAAGTTTGTATTATTTTCTGCTTATTTTGAAAAATGAAATTATTTTTTGTTCAATAAATATACTGTCATTAAAATATGTTAATATAAAAATTATATTTTAAAATACGGAAACAAAATCATTTTAATAAGTAAAGATTCTGAAAGCATTGAAGGAGATCCAATAATAATTGAATATATATTTACAGTAGTAACAACAAATTATATTTTATTATATGATTAATATCATGTTTTTAAATATGGTTTCATTCTAAACATGGTGATTATCTCTAATATGGACACCCAACATAATATATGATATTTACCATCTGAATCTAACCATGTCATGTCAACAAATGGAAAAGTCAGCGATCTATTAATTATCATGTTAATTACTGTGGACCTTTAGCCCCAACAGCAGAGGCACTTTTTACCCCAAATACCATACTTTTACATGGTCTTTCGTTATTTAAAAACTGTTGCTTTAATTATCTTAAACAAAACTGAAAATCATAAAGAAGACCTTTGTCTCAAAATATATGCATTAATTTTAGCGATTCTCATTTGCTACTTAAATCTACAACATTTTAAAAAAACATCAAATATTAGATCAAGAAAGCACAGAATCAACTTTGCCCTGCTGCGCGCGATCGCGTCAAAGATCAGATAAATATACACCTGCATCTTGAAAAGCGAGTGTTTTGGAAAGTGCTAAACCATGTTTTTGTGCCATCTAGTGGTTTAGATTAAATTAACGCGGGATTAACGCAGCACACATTTTCTGTGTGACCCGTGGCCCAGCCCGTATTTGGAGAAATGGAGATGCACAGTGTTGCCAACTTAGGACATTGCAGACCCCTTTAGCAACTTTTTTTTCCCCTTCAAAAAAGCGCCCAAACCTTATTTAAGCCGCTTTTCCACCGAAATTACCTGGAACAATTTGTCCCAGGAACTTTTTTTTACCCCAGACCTGTTGATGTCTGCGTTTCCATCGCAGTCTAAAGTACCAAGAAGAATAGGCAAATATTCTGGTGATGTAGGTCTGAATGCATTTCTCAATACCAAGTAGCAAATTTCGGACTTGCGTCCTCGGTAGTTCTGACTTCGCGAGTCCGACTCGGGAGTGTGAACTCCCACGGACGGGACAACGCAAGTCCGGTAATTCTGCAAAGAGCAGCGTACTTGATGACGTCAGTCAGTTCGCCTCGGCTACTGCAATTTTCCTCACTGTATTTACAATAGGATGAAACATGATATCAAACACGACTGCCTCTTTTCGTTTTTATTTAAACATATTAATATAGCCGCAGAAATGCAGTTCAGGGAATGTACATTACAATGAAACAAAATATTATATCAAACAGCATTGCCTCTTTTCATTTTCATTTTAACATATTAATAGATTAATAGAATAATAGAATACAGACCAAATATTACCTGTTAGATTTACCCAAAGCGAATTATATCACTATACCAGCGAATTACAGGTGCATCTCAATAAATTAGAATGTCGTGGAAAAGTTCATTTATTTCAGTAATTCAACTCAAATTGTGAAACTCGTGTATTAAATAAATTCAATGCACACAGACTGAAGTAGTTTAAATCTTTGGTTCTTTTAATTGTGATGATTTAGGCTCACATTTAACAAAAACCCACCAATTCACTATCTCAACAAATTAGAATACTTCATAAGACCAATAAAAAAAACATTTTTAGTGAATAGTTGGCCTTCTGGAAAGTATGTTAATTTACTGTATATGTACTCAATACTTGGTAGGGGCTCCTTTTGCTTTAATTACTGCCTCAATTCGGCGTGGCATGGAGGTGATCAGTTTGTGGCACTGCTGAGGTGGTATGGAAGCCCAGTTTCTTTGACAGTGGCCTTCAGGTCATCTGCATTGTTGGATCTGGTGTCTCTCATCTTCCTCTTGACAATACCACATAGATTCTCTATGGGGTTCAGGTCAGGTGAGTTTGCTGGCCAATCAAGCACAGTAACACCATGGTCACTGAACCAGCTTTTGGTACCTTTGGCAGTGTGGGCAGGTGCCAAGTCCTGCTGGAAAATGAAATCAGCATCTCCATAAAGCTTGTCAGCAGAAGGAAGCATGAAGTGCTCTAAAATTTCCTGGTAGATGGCTGCGTTGACTGTGGACTTCAGAAAACACAGTGGACCAACACCAGCAGATGACATGGCAGCCTAAATCATCACTGACTGTGGAAACTTCACTCTGGACTTCAAGCAACATGGATTATGTGCCTCTCCACTCTTCCTCCAGACTCTGGGACCTTGATTTCCAAATTAAATGCAAAATTTACTTTCATCTGAAAAGAGGACTTTGGACCACTGAGCAACAGTCCAGTTCTTTTTCTCCACAGCCCAGGTAAGATGCTTCTGAAGTTGTCTCTGGTTCAGAAGTGGCTTGGTAGCCCTTTTCCTGAAGACGTCTGAGCGTGATGACTCTTGATGCACTGACTCCAGCTTCAGTCCACTCCTTGTGAAGCTCTCCCAAGTGTTTGAATCAGCTTTGCTTGACTGTATTCTCAAGCTTGCAGTCATCCCTGTTGCTTGTGCACCTTTTCCTACCCAAATTCTTCCTTCCAGTCAACTTTGCATTTAATATGCTTTGATACAGCACTCTGTAAACAGCCACACCTTTCAGTAATGACCTTCTGTGACTTACCCTCTTTGTGGAGGGTGTCAATGTTCATCTTCTGGATCATTGGCAAGTCAGCTGTCTTCCCCATTATTGTGGTTACAAAGAACAAGAGATACCCAGAATTTATACTGTATGGATGGTCATTTATTGAAACTCAAATGTAAATATTCTAATATTTTGAGATACTGATTTTTCACTTTCCTGAGCTGTAAGCTCTAATCCTCAAAATTAAAACAAAAAAAAACTTTTGAAATGTTTTACTTTACATGTAATGAATCTAAAATATATGAAAGTTTCACTTTTTGAAATGTTACAAGAAAAAATTAACTTTTCCACGACATTCTAATTTATTGAGATGCACCTGTATACCACTACAGAGACATCAGAGCCAGCAGCAAATGTCAGAAGGACTAGCCAAGGTTATGCTCCTCTCAGTGGGATACATGAGCATTGAGCGCCCGGTGATCGTGTAGAGCTCACGTCTCCGAAATCTGTGAAGCACATGCAACGAGCGAAATAAGATGTGGCTCCTTTAAGAGCGGAGCGTCATTCTGTGAGCAGTCTGCAGACGCGTGTGCCACGAGAACCGCATGTGTGCGGGTCCGATGGTTTTAGTTTAATTTCTGTTGCTCATTTAAGTTGTTTTCTTCAAATAAGTAATGCTGTTGACAGAGAAATAAAGCTTGAGATGTGGAATGCGACCTGTGTGAGCTTCGACTGATTTTCTGCAACTTGATTTAGGCGAGCTATCCTTTACATTCATCCTAACTCAAGTGGCTCCCAAACGTTTTATCTCTGGCCTTGAATTTATGGTGTGGTTTACACGGATGCAGAGCCGTTTTGTGAAGGACGATGCCAAGACTGCCGTGAATCTCCAGCCGACGTGTGTGAGTTTCCACTAGGCCGATTTCAACGCGTGTGAGCATAAACAGCCCGACGACGCGGCGGACATTTTGTGTTGCAGATGCGAGGGATTTATCTTCACACTTGCACGGATTTCTGTGGACACGGAAACGATCTTCATGGGATTTACTGTACAGCTCGGTCTGTGGTACGTTATGGTAATTGGAACCTTGACTGTTTGTGAACTTTGACTGCACTTGCTATGCCTTCAGCGTAGTTTTCTACATCCATTCGCGGGGATTCAACTGTATGTCCTAAATCGATCGATTTAGAACTGAAAACGTTTTGCACTGGATTTATCCTGGAATTGAACTGTATTTTGAGTCATCGTGTTATGATTTGAACTATTCAACGTTCCCAGCTATGTGGACTGAGTTGGCTCATCAAATAAACCATGACAATAATTAAAAAAAAATAATAGCGGACAATGTAGACATTTAAGGACTCTGTGCTTGAAGTGTGGTGATATTGAACTGTTGTCATCTCTTCAAGACATTTCTGATGTAGTCCATATTTTTCATATATTGTCAGTTTCTTCAAAGGTTATCCAAGTGTTTATATTTCATTTGGTACTCTAATATTCCAGTGCAGGAAATTAATTCAAGTGTAATTGATTTGAATGACATTGCTCTAAGTCATTGTTTTGAATTTAATTTCGTTTTGAAGTAGTTGATTTCATTACAATGAGGAGACGCGTTGATGACATGACTGACTTAACTGACCATTCTCCACACTTTGAGTATCCACCCAGACAGAGAGCGCCAGTATAAGCTGATTGTCTGGAGACACAGGTCGAATCACTGAAAGATGAAGTGGTGACGCTGCGGAGATGCCTGAATGAGTCTCTCGACTTACAAAGAGGTATTATTGACCGCTGCACACAAAACTTGCACATGCCTACTTCATATCAGTTACCTCCACAGGTTAGGCCTGTTGCTTCTTCTACCCCTCATGTCCAGATGCCAGCTGTTCAAATACAGGGACCTCAATCCTTTCAAGCAGAGACACACACCAGGACAGAGAATATTGTAGGCCTGGTTCAAAGCTCTCTGGAATTGAACAACGCAAACAGAACTCTAGCTTCAGTACTGCATCACTCAAGGCTGGAGCCTCCAGTATTTATGATTGATGGAAAAGTTCAGCCCGATGACTGGCTTCTGCTTGTGGATGCCTATAGAACTTCCTTGGGTCTGAGTGATGCTCAAATTTTGCTTGAATTACCACGCTTAGCTAAAGAGCCCAGGAAGTGGTTTACAGTACTGAGTTCACATGTCACATCTTGGACACAGTTCTGCACACTGTTTAAGACTGTGTTTCTTCCATCAGATAACCAAGAGCGTGTCTGGAGAGGTATCCTTGACCATGTACAAGCCCCAGGAGAACCATTTCCAACATTTGTAACATACTTGCTATCTGAATTCAAGAAACTCAAGTCTCCACCACCAGAGCAGGAAAAAATTGATCTTATCTGCAAGCATGCACTGGAGCGCTACAGAGTTGCAATATACGGCAAGTAAATTACCTCAGTAATAGACCTTTTGATGTGTGCCCACAAGCTGCACTCTGCTCTTGGCCCTGACTGTCGTAATGAACCAGTGGTACAGAAAAACAAACATGCACGAGAAACGTACTGTTTCAAATGCTCCGCACCCGGCTTCACATCTAGGAACTGTCCGAACTGCAACGTTGTACAAGCTGAATCTTTTCCGGCCACTGAAAACCAGTGTGGTCAAGTTTCAAATGAGTCACAAAACACTAATGAGGATAGGGAAGCTGCAACATACATGGACAGAGGGGAGAAAAACCAAAGCTCAGCTCGGCAGAAGGTAAACTTCGGGGGGGGGGGGGACATTTCACAGAGGCAATCCTCCCTCCAGAAGATAAGTGTGCCTCAACCATGTCTTATGTCCCCACCTGAGCCACTTGTGCTTAGTCATGTAGAGGACTGTTATTCTCCTTAATTTTGTAATACACCATTTATCATTAAAGTCAACCTCTGTAACAAAGCGGTGGATGCAGCTCTGGACACAGGTGCCTCACTTTCGGCTGTTCGTACAAACATGATTTCTGATGTCTTGCAACGTTCTCAGAAGGTTCAGCCTTGGACATTACCCCCAATTCAACTTGCTAACAGTGCATTTTGCAGTCCTACTGGTATCGTCTGGTTAAATATTGGCCTCCAAGGACAAAGTTTCTACCATCGGTTTGTCATTATCCCTGATCCTTCTTATCCACTCATCTTGGGAATGGATTTTATGCTGCGTGCATCAGTTAGCATTCATATCCCATCAAGAACAGTGACCCTGGGTGAACCTACACCTCAGGAGGTTTTGAGTGAGTGGTTAGAGGCACCTGAGATTGGGAGCTTGATGTTCTTGGATGTCAGCCAGTCTGCCTTGGATGAGAAGGTGTAGATGGCTTGTCTAGAGAGGGAACCAAAAGGGAAATTGTTGGACCTTCTTAAAGACTTCATTAGCTTGTTTGATGGACACCTGGGTCACACCTCATTGGCAGAGCACATAATCAACACCGGTGATGCAAAACCTGTTCACCTCCCACCATACCGAACGTCTCCAGCTAAAAAACAGATCATCGAGGACCAGATTCAGATGATGCTGGATGAAAACATAATCAAACCTTCTTCTAGTCCATGGGCTGCGCCTGTGGTGATTGTCAAAAAGCCATGTGGAGACCACAGGTTTTGCGTCGACTACAGAGGCTTGAATCACCTTACGCTAAAGGATTCTTACCCATTCCCCAGAGTCGATGAGTCATTGGATTTATTGGCTCGTGGAAAATGTCTTACCACTCTTGATTTGGCTCGAGGGTATTGGCAAGTGTCAGTGGAGAAGCAGTCGAGACCAAAGACAGCTTTCGTATCGCACTGTGGCCTGTTTCAATTCAAAGTCCTCCCTTTTGGGCTTTGTAATGCCCCGGCCACAGTTCAAAGAGTAATGAACAATATCCTTGCTGGGTTAATTTATAAGTGATGTGCAGTGTACTTAGATGATATCGTCATCGCTTCTCCAACCTTTGAGCAGCACTTAGTAGACCTTCGAGAAGTTCTTTCTAGACTTGAGTCAGCTGGTCTCACGCTCAAACTGAATAAATGTCAGTTCTGCTTGAGTGAACTTAGAACCATTTGTCATCTCTAAAAAACTGTCAAGTGTCAATCACAGACTTTCAAATGTAGACACTGGGGGAGATGCTGGCGTCTTTCATGTGGCGAATTTACAGCCGTTTCATTCATGGGACACAGCCATGACCAAAACAAGTTCCTTTGATAATGTTGAAATGTCTCTGCCTTTGAATGGGGACATTACCTCCCAGATGGATGGGGAGAGATCTGTTGATGTTGACCAGGGGCTTATTCCTGACTACTCAAACAGGCTTTCAGTTGGTCAGTCGGATGGTGGTGTCCCAGAACATTTGACTGAACATTCACTTGACATTGTTCCAGACAGTATTGACGTGGGGGTCTCTAAGTTACATGACATGACACCTGACATGAGTAATACTGCAACCCTGCCCACTGCTTCAAACCAGGGTCTGGGTCATTATGCACTGAGACAAAGACAAGTCCCTAGAATTACGTCTGACTGGACAGTGAATAGGTGGACTAACCCCTAACATACACAAAGGCTTGACTTGCATTAAGGATGAAAAACAAAGTTTCAGTGTTGCTTAAGAGTGTTCATTGTTCTGGGTACAGGTTCTTGGTACAGGTTCATTGTTTGCATCTGACAAATTTGTGCATTCCACTTTAGTATTTCTGTTATGCTTTTGTTTATTTCCAAACTAATGAGCACTGTACTAACATGTATGCTTGTACTATTTGTGCATTATCTATTCCTCTGCCCTTTTAGCTCAGTCATGTTTGAAGAGTTGTTAAGTGGAAGTGTTTATTTTGCTGTGTACGGCTGAGGGCAGCCTTTTTTGGCTGGGGTAAATCTGTAACGATTGAAATAAGATGTGGCTCCTTTAACCTGTTAACATGCACCAGGACGGCAGCGCACTAAACGCTCTTTGTTTGCGCATGTCATTGTTTATGAATAGATTAAATGAAACGGGACAAAATTAATCTTGACAAACTATATATCATTCTGAAGGTCTAAGCCTTAAGCAACGACGATAGATCACTGTTTCTCGATGGAAAGCTTATAAGGAATGTATTTGCTAAATTTGTGTAAGCGGTACACATCAAAACATGTATAAAAAAACGCAGTACATACAAGATTCATCCTGATAACGAGTCACAAAACACGTCCACTGCTGCAAATCCCAGTTTAGTTTGAGAGGTAAGGGTCCACGGAACAACATTCCATCGAGCACTTTTAGTCCAACGAAACAAAAACGTTGTAATTTGGATGGTTATTCATTTGTTTATGTTTCATTTATTCAGGAGAGTTATTGTTTGCATCCGTTATGGAATAAATTATGCTCAAAAACAGAAACTAGAAAAATCTCAGAAAAATGGTTGCAGGAATCTCATTTTTCGTGGTATCTTCTTCAGATTCGAAATATAAACTCATGAGACTTTCAAGGACTGGGACTGATTTCATGTATTTTTATATGAAATAAAAAAAAATCAGTGTGGTACAATTTTTTTCAAGGCACTTCAGTGTCTATAACGTTTTATATTTTTGAGCATTATCAAATCTGGATGATGGATAGTAAAGCCCAAAGGGTCTTCTTTCCAAATACAGCAAAATTGTGTGTGTGGCACACTGAAATCAGGAACTGTTACCATTTTAAATTAGTCATTTTCAGCTGTGATTCCCAATATGGGGGGTGCTGGCTAACAGGTTAAGAGCGGAGTGTCATTCTGTGAGCAGTCTGCAGACGCGTGTGCCACGAGAACCGCATGTGTGGGTCCGATGGTTTTATTTTCATTTCTGCTGCTCATTTAAGTTGTTTTCTTCAAATAAGTAACACTGTTGACAGAGAAATAAAGCTCGAGATGTGGAATGTGACCTGTGTGAGCTTCGACTGATTTTCATGTATCCTTTACATTCATCCTAACTCAGCGCGTTACACACATTTTTCAAATAGGCACTGTCTTTATAAATAAACCGAAGATTTGAGTTTTAAACAACTACATTCTCGCCTGAAATACTTTTAAAACTACATTTCATGACACAATAACAGTCATATTTAAAAAAAATATGTGAATATGATGGTTGAAATACAGTGCTGTGTGAACTCAGCCAATCAGCATTCTCAGTGCCCAAGTCCCGCCCCTGAAAGTTCCGGACCTTTGAAAAAGTACTTCCTCGTGAGCAGGGACTTTCTGAGGGGCAAATTTGTACCCATAACTTTATTTAGATCCTGGTTCCTGCGGTGGAAACACAACGAGTACCGGCCCAAAGTCCCTAGTTCCTGGGTAAAGTTCCTGCGGTGGAAAAGGGGCTTTAGTTTCTGAGACTCGCCGGTACTGCTGCGCGAGCACGAGGTCTTGATTTCCCAGCGCGCGCACACCCCCCTCTCTCTCGCTCTCTCTTTCTCTCTCTCTGTGTGTGTGTCTGCTCTGTTCAGCGAGCGGCGGAGAGGAGCAGCACTTTCATTTAAACACAGATATTATGTTGCTTCTCTAATTTTTCATGCAAGTATAGCCGAAATCACATCAAAGCTATTGTCTTTATCTGATGTGCATTTGATTTCATCAGACGACGGCTCGATCTTCAGGATTTTTGTGCAGATTAACATCTTGGAAGGGAGAGCTGGTTATGTAGTCTTAATGGGTCGCATTTCAATCACTATTTCATATTCATTCCGTTGTCTGACAACAGAAACATTAACATATATCAATGAACACAGTTTTATTGAGAATTTAGCTGCATCAAAATACAGTATGTGGGCACAGAGAGGCAAACAAATGTAATGATAAATAATATATGTACATTTAGCATGTTCAGACGAAGAGCTGCCCTGTCATGCAAAATGGTAAACAGGTTTAAGTAAATTGCTCAGTGCAAAGAAAGAGAAGTAATGGGAACCTGGTGTTTCTTTTTCATGTGTCTAATGGACATAAACAAGTTATTTGAAAAATATCTATGACCTTTGACACGTCTAGTCTTCATGCTCTATGTTGACTATGGTTTCAATAATAATAAACATACATTTGCATAAAGCATCCATATTTGTCCATGCCCTAGTTGATTAGAGTATTAAAAACCTACAAATTATTAATTTAATGTACATTTAGAACAAATAAAAATGTGTGATTAAGTTGCGATTAATCACGAGTTAACTCATGACAATCATGAGATTAAGTTGCGATTAAATATTTGAATCGATTGACATCCCTAATATATATGTCACGGTATTAGATTTTTCATATCACGGTTATTGTGGCCATAATAATTCACGGTATCGATATATCACGATATCTATAGAAACCTTGAGGGGAAAAAAAAGATATGTCAAATTATTTTTTCTTTGTTTATTGAGTTTTTCTTTTTCACCCAACGAACATAAGGTACCCTAGCAACCACCTTAGCAACCACCCCAAGTACCCTAGCAACTGCCTAGCAACACCCTAGCAACCACCCTGGTTAGCCTAGCAACCATCATAGCAACCACTCCAAGAACCCTCGCAACCACATAGCAACACCTAGCAACAATTCAGAGCACCTTAGCTACCACATAGCAACACCCTAGCAATCACCTAGAATACCCTAGCCACCACTCTGAGGTCCTTTGCATCTATCTATCTATCTATCTATCTATCTATATATCTGACTGTCTGTCTGTCTTAAAACTTAAAACTTTTTAAACTTTTCAAACTTTTTCAAACTTTCTGGTCCGGCTTTCTCAAGCCAACTTAAAGTGTGTCTCGACAAACTTTTTTATCTACTTCAGTATTAATGTGCATCTAGAACGACCGCGGATGAGGCATTAAGTGTGTGGCACTGCGACCAGCTTAACATTTTACAGAGTTTAATGTAGCAATGCGGTCGCTCAGTTTTTCAAGATCAGTTTTAATTGTGTAACTGTTAACAGATTTGAACAAATAAATAAAGTGATACTATGCACAGGCCGTATTGATTGCAAATACAAAAATAAGACGAGTAAATAAAATGCGGTACTTATTAAAATAATCACCCTTTACTTAAATATATGAACACAGAAAACTTTTGTTAACAGGTTAATGTAACATTTCCCATTCTATGACTAGTAAAATAATGGCAACTTACTCTGATGAGCACGGCTCTTCTCGGAGTAGCTGCGAGCGCTGCGTCTTCTTCTTGTTTGACAGGTGTCAGGGTTAAGGCACAATACTGCCACCTGGAGGTCAGCCAGGTACTGGCGCTGGAGTATTTACATGTGGTGTTATCATAAGAGTCCTGTTCATTTTAAATATTGCGGTTATCGCCAACACCGGTATATCGTCACACACTATATTAACACGATATCGATAATTGTTGCTTTGAATATCATGGTTATCGTCAATACCTGTACATCGCGACACCCCTAATAAATATATATATATATATATACAGTCATGGCCAAAAATATTGGCACCTTTGGTGAATATGATCAAAGAAGGCTGTGAAAATTAATCTGCATTGTTAATCCTTTTGATCTTTTATTAAAAAAAAATCACAAAAATCTAACCTTTTATTGGATAATAAGAATTTAAAATGGGGGAAATATCATTATGAATTAAATGTTTTTTCTCAAATACACGTTGGACACAATTATTGGCACCCCTAGAAATTATTATGAGTAAAATATCTGTTAAGTATATTCGCATTCATATTCACAATTTTGAGCACTCCGGGTGATTATGAACATGAAATTATCCAGCCATAGCTTCCTGTTTCACAGAAATATAAATAGGAGGGAAAACAAAGCCCAAATTCTCTTAATCATCCATCACAATGAGAAAAACAAAGAATATATTTCTGATGTGCAGCAAAAGATAATTGAGCTTCACAAATTAATGAAGTGGCTTTAAGAGAAGAGCTAGAGCAGTGAAAATTGCCATTTCCACCATCAAGGGCAATAATTAAGAATTTCCAATCAACAGAAAATGTTACAAAACTGCCTGGAAGAGGACGTGTGTCTATATCATCCTAATGCACAGTGAGGAGGAGAGTTTGAGTGGCTAAGGACTCTCCAAGGACCACAGCTGGAGAATTGCAAAAAATAGTTGAGTCTCAGGGTCAGAAAACCTTTAAAAAAATTGTCAAACAGCACCTACATCACCACATGTTGTTCGGGAGGGTTTCAAGAAAATTTCTCCTAGCTCATCCAAAAACAAATTCCAGCATATTCAGTTGTCAGACACGAATGGAACTTCAAATGGGACTGGCTTCTATGGTCACATGAAACTAAAACATGAGCTTTTTAGCAGCAAACACTCAAGATGGGTTCGGTGAACACAGGGATAAAAAGTACCCCATTTGTACAATGAAATATACTGCTGTATTTTTGATGTTGTGGGCCTATATTTCTGCTGGAGGTCCTGGACATCTTGTTTAGATACATGGCATCATGGATTCTATCAAATACCAACAGATAAAATATCAATAAGTGACTGACTCTGTTAGAAATCTTATAATGGGCCGTGTTTGGATGTTCCAACCGGACAATAATCCAAACACAAGCCTCAAAAACAACACAAAAATGGGTCACTGGGCACAAAACCAAGCTTCTGCTATGGCCATTCCAGTCCTCTGACCTGAACCCTGTAGAAAATGAGTGAGGTGAACTGAAGAGAAGAAGCACCGTCATGGAGCTGGGAATCTGAAGGATCTGGAGATATTCTGGATGAAGGAATGGTCTCTGATCTCTTGTCAGGTGTTCTCTAATGTATTCCGTTCCTGTAATCATAATATTGCTTTCTCCAAAAAGTCGTCTTGTCTTTGTTATGCTATGCTGTTCTGATGAAGAAACAAACTCAGCTACATCGTGGATGGCCTGAGGGTGAGTACTTTTTTTTGTGAACTGCTCATTTAAGGGTGAACTTAAACTGTCTTACAATTTAAAAGTATTACAGTGCTTTTTGACCCACGTAGTAGGACTTAAGTACATCTTCATATGTAATTTCATAATTATTTGTCTTTGAAATATGGATAAAGTGTACTGCTGAATATTCTGAGAGCATTTATGGTAATTTAAAATATACTTGAATGTCTTGTCTATTGAAACTTTTGATGCATTTACATATTTGTAATTATACATTTGTAATGATATTGTAATTTAGTACATTTAAATATATATTAACTTTAAATGCTATTTTGAATAACACACTACAGTTAACATTATATTCAAGTACTTTACATGTGCTTTAGTATGTAGTCAACACATCAAAATAAGTATACTTCTTTGAAGCACAACAAAAGTTTATTAAAACATAATTTAAAATGTATAGTAAAACTTTTGACATTTATTACAAAGTGAACTTAAGTCTAATATGTACAGGTGCATCTCAATAAATTAGAATGTCGTGAAAAAGTTAATTTTTCTTGTAAGTTATTTCAAAAAGTGAAACGTTCATATATTTTAGATTCATTGCATGTAAAGTAAAACATTTCAAACTTTTTTTTGTTTTAATTTTGATGATTAGAGCTTACAGCTCATGAAAGTCAAAAATCAGTATCTCAAAATATTAGAATATTTACATTTGAGTTTCAATTAATGACCATCCCTACAGTATAAATTCCGGGTATCTCTTGTTCTTTGAAACCACAATAATGGAGAAGACTGCTGACTTGGCAATGATCCAGAAGACGAACATTGACGCCCTCCACAAAGAGGGTAAGTCACAGAGGGTCATTACTGAAAGGTGTGGCTGTTTACAGAGTGCTGTATCAAAGCATATTAAATGCAAAGTTGACTGGAAGGAAGAATTTGGATAAGAAAAGGTGCACAAGCAACAGGGATGACTGCAAGCTTGAGAATACTGTCAAGCAAAGCTGATGCAAACACTTGTGAGAGCTTCACAAGGAGTGGACTGAAGCTGGAGTTAGTGTGTCAAGAGTCACCACGCTCAGACATCTTCAGGAAAAGGGCTACCAAGCCACTTCTGAACCAGAGACAACATCAGAAGCGTCTTACCTGGGCTGTGGAGAAAAAGAACTCAGTGGGCCAAAGTCCTCTTTTCAGATGAAAGTAAACTTTGCATTTTAATTTGGAAACAAGGTCCCAGAGTCTGGAGGAAGAGTGGAGAGGCACAGATTCCATGTTGCTTGAAGTCCAGTGTGAAGTTTCCACAGTCAATAATGATTTGGGCTGCTATGTCATCTGCAGGTGATGGTCCACTGTGTTTTCTGAAGTCCACAGTCAACGCAGCCATCTACCAGGAAATTTTAGAACACTTCATGCTTCCTTCTGCAGACAAGCTTTATGGAGATGCTGATTTCATTTTCCAGCAGGACTTGGCACCTGCCCACACTGCCAAAGGTACCAAAAGCTGGTTCAATGACCATGGTGTTACTGTGCTTGATTGGCCAGCAAACTCGCCTGACCTGAACCCCATAGAGAATCTATGGGGTATTGTCAAGAGGAAGATGAGAGACACCAGACCCAACAATGCAGATGACCTGAAGGCCGCTATCAAAGCAACCTGGGCTTCCATACCACCTCAGCAGTGCCACAAACTGATCACCTCCATGCCACGCCGAATTGAGGCAGTAATTAAAGCAAAAGGAGCCCCTACCAAGTACTGAGTACATATACAGTAAATGAACATACTTTCCAGAAGGCCAACAATTCATTAAAAATGTTTTTTTTTTATTGGTCTTATGAAGTATTCTAATTTGTTGAGATAGTGAATTGGTGGGTTTTTGTTAAATGTGAGCCTAAATCATCACAATTAAAAGAACCAAAGACTTAAACTACTTCAGTCTGTGTGCATTGAATTTATTTAATACACGAGTTTCACAATTTGAGTTGAATTACTGAAATAAATGAACTTTTCCACGACATTCTAATTTATTGAGATGCACCTGTATAGTCATTAAAGTACTCTTTAAGTACACTAAAGCAGTGTACTTAAATTTAATTTAATTCATATTATATTTAAATAGTTTTTTTGAAAATATAAGATGTCAAGTACACAGTCGATAAAATTAATCACATTTCTTTTTATCAAGTTTGGATTCTAGTTTAATTCATTATTATACCTGGAATCTGGAACCAGCCATTATTATGCTCTTCTTAGCAAAGAGAGACATTTAAAACAGTTTGCTTTTTGACAGCAAAAATATAGTTTCCATGAAATGTATTGTTTCACACTTTTCAGCCAGAAAAAAACTATTTATTTACATTGCAGCTTATATCACAAATCACATTAGTTCCAGTTTATTCCCGTTTTTTTTCCATCTGCCTGTCCCAGAAGCAGCACTATTAAAGGTTATTTATCACATGTCTCTGGTTTCCAGCAGTGTTCTTGTTTGAGCTGTGTAACTGATACAGCAGCTCTGGCTCCAGATAAACTCTGTGGATGTGTTTGTGTGAGTGGTAATGCACTCTCATTTAAATCTTATCTTGCTCCCAGACACAAATTTCTCTCAGTGGTGTTTTTTACGCAGTCCCATACGGCTCGGTTCGTGAATCATTACCGTTGTATATTCCAATGTATACTATATGTCAGTAAATAAATCCCAGTATTCACATTTCCCACTAGAAAAACGTTTTGCTGAAATAAAACCTCTCATGATAAATGCATACTTATCCTCAGGCTGTTGTTTCTCTAGCTCTTTTTTTCTTTTTTGAGTTGAGTTGTACTGTATGAATTTTCTTGATCTTTCTTGGTTAATTTCAGAAAACAGTGTCATTTGTGTGCTATATGTCTCCCTGTTACTTACAGGATACACACCCCCCCCCCCCCCTTTTGCTCCTTGTTCAATTTACTCAATTCAATTTCTTGGTTATTTTGTCCTAATAAATTTTCCGAATACAAGTAGAGTTGAATGTAATGAAATTAAGTTGAGACAAAATGACCAAGGAGTGTAATTTTGTATTTCACTTTGTAAAATTAATAGAATGTGTTATCATTTTAACACAATGGTTTAACAAAACATGGAATTATACTAGTCTTGTCTAAAATGTTGATTTTATTTATTTATTTGTTTTTTACTAATCTAAAACATCAACTTTATTTTTATGCAATGCTTTTCTACTTTTTTTTATATAAAAATAATATGTGTGCTATTTTATGGCTATATACAAAAGTATAATTTCTTGGTAGGAGCAACCTTTTTTGTTGAAATCATCAGCCCCTTACATTTGTCTATAGTTATCATAAAAAGAGGTTCTTGATTGCTCAGTTCACCTCTACAATCTCTTGAAAACTATACATCATATATAAATCATTCATCTTGCTTTTTAAATGTTCACCATGACATGTCAGTGAAACAGACTTAATAAATAAACAGTTCTGGCTCACATCACTGGGTGGGATTGCCAGGAAGCATTTGGAGGGTCCTGTGAACATGAAGAACGTCCCCTTACATGAGCACTATTCACAAAATATATAGTGAAGTGAACGACTAAACAACCTTAGTCATTACATCCATCTTTGTTATTAATCTGGCTTTTCTGTGGGAAAATATTTATGAGTAACCCGTTTCTCCGGGAAATGACGCTCAATGTGACCCAAATGAATTTCTCGGAATATCTTTCCTGTTATATTCCTAAAATATATACCTTGATTTTCAAAAGTTGTCTCATGTTGTATCTAAATTATAAAGAAACTAATGATGACCAGCAAAATACCATGTGATGATCTTGTAAAAACATAAAGCTTTATATATAGAATTGCCATGTGACCTCAGATTTCATAAACATGCCAGACCAATATTAAATCAGTAAAGGAAGATGAAACCAATGCAGTGCATAGCACTGTATTTTATTTTATGTTATTTTACTTTCTAATCAGAAAGTTCACACATCAAATAGCAGAATGAGATGATTAGAAATCAAAAAACACACAAGGGTTTTAAATTGACAATTCTTAGATTATTACCCCAAATCCTAAAATATGTGTTTAGAGTCTTGCAAAGTACCTAACCCTAAAGCATTACATTATTTCAACCCTGTCAACATGTTTGGAATTCACTAAATACATAAATTCTGGCAGTATCACTTGTAATAATAAATTGGTTAGAACACTAGACATGAATTCAAGAATTTTGCTTTTAAATTATGTTTTGTTTGATCCTTATTACATGTAATATGTTGCAAGGTTGAAACAAATTTTACACTATTTTTTTTATTAATTTTTAGTTAATTGTAGGCTTTTTTTGCCAATAAAATCAGATCAGTCTTTTTTTTACTCTTAACAGTTACAGTATATATCAACGGGAATACAGCAGCCATCATCTCTTCGACCCGGCGGGAGGGGCTTGAAGGCCGGGATGGAGGCGATCCCAACTGCCCAGGAGACGATGGTGGCAGGGTGGAGATGGATACTTGCTAAATCTCTTTTTATTTTTTTCTTCCCTCTCTCCCCCTGGGATAGTGTCCCTATCTGTCTGGTACAATGATCTCTTTGCTGGTAAGACTAACACCATTTTTTCTTTTTTGGAGGGGACTAATGGAGAGTAGGTTTAATTACAATATTTTTTTGGCTGTGTGAGCCTTTTCGGGGGGCATGTCTTGCGTTGAAGTGGATCGGTCACGTACATCACTATTTTTTGTTGCTCAATCAGACCTACATTCTCGGTAATGTGCAGTCTGAGTTGTTTCTTGTTTATGGTTGTCGGTTGTTCATGTTTCTATGTTGTTTTTATTTTTTACAACAGACATTTATACGTTTATTTATTTTACCCAATTTCTAAAAGGATTTTTTTTTCACCTAGGAGGTTTGGTATTTAAAATGCACATCAGCGTTTACATGTTACTTACAGAATGGAAGTGCTTCTGTTTTTTTTTCATTTATTGAATACAATCTTGGGATTATGAATATTCAATGCATACTCTAAATATTTTATCACTGAATGTGAATGGTTTAAATTCTGCTGTTAAACAAACCCGTGTGTTAGAATATTTACACCGTAAATCTATTTCCTGTGCCCTAATACAAGAGACACATTTAAAACAATCTAATGTGGCACGTTTCCAGAATAAGTATTATAAATTAGCAGCCTTTTCCTGCGCTCTCAATAAAACTAAGGGGGTGCTTATCTTTGTTAACCGGAAGTTAAATTTAACAATTGAACACCTTGGTAGTGATGAGAAGGGTAGATTTGTTTTTATCCGATGCAAAATATATAATAATAGGTTAGCATTGGTCTCTATTTATGATCCGAATGAGACAGACAGTGCATTCCTTACACAGATTTCCAAAACTCTACTTGAGCAGATTGATTGCCCTCTAGTGGTGGGTGGTGATTTTAATGCTGTCGTAAATCCTGCTTTAGATAAATCTCAATCTGATACAACAGCCAATCCATCCTCTAAATTACTGAATAAATTTATCACTGAGCTCAACTTAATCGATCTTTGGAGAATTCAGAATACTAAATCTAAGGACTTCACTTTTTTTTCTAATAGACATAAGACTTTCTCTAGGATAGACTACATATTTCTCAGCCCATCTTTAATTTTGTCTAATTCCTCCATCTCTATATTACCAATTTTATTATCTGATCATTCTGCTGTGTTGTGCAGTGTTCATCTTTCCGATGTTAAAGCCAAGTCCCCTAGATGGCGCTTTAACATATCATTATTAAGTAATCAGACTTTCATTACTTCTCTAAAAGAATATATTAAGGAATTTCTTGAAATTAATATGCCCTCTGATGTGGATCCTCAAATACTGTGGGAAACGACTAAATGTGCTATACGAGGTTTCTGTATATCTTTCTCTTCTACTCTTGCCAAAGCGAAAACTCACCAGTTTACACAATTAGAAAATAAAATCCAATCATTACAAAACCTACAAAAACAACATTTTACTGAGCAACAGGCTACACAGCTGTCCTCTTTAAAAGAAGAATATGATTTACTTTCACACTCAAAGGCGGAATTTATTTTACATAGGTCTAGGCAAAAATATTATTTCAAATCAGAGAGACCTAGTCATTTATTGGCCCTTAGGTTGAAAGAATGTGAATCTAAGGCATATATTAGCGCAATAAAATAATCGGATGATCAGGTCACCACGAACCCTGTGGCAATTAATGACATATTTAAAGGTTTTTACACAAATCTGTATAAAGCCGAAACAGATTTTGATGAACCAATTTGTAAGCAGTATTTAGATAAATTGGAACTGCCTCGGATCTCACTGATGGATAAAGAATCTTTGGAGGCCCCATTAAGTTTGGAGGAACTCCACGTCTCTCTAAAAAGTCTTCAAAAGGGCAAATCGCCAGGTCTAGATGGTCTCCCCCCTGAATTATATTTAGAAATTTGGGATTTGGTAGGGACACTTATGCTTAATTCATTTAATTTTGCAATTGAACATGGGGTATTTCATAGAGATAAAAAACATCATTGATATCATTACTTCTTAAAAAAGGGAATGATCCATTAGACTGTTCCAGCTACAGACCGATTTTGCTTATCCCATGTGATCTGAAAATCTATGCTAAAGTTTTTGCTTCTCGTATGGAGAAGGTAATTTGTTTCATCAAGGGGCGCAATGTGTCTGACAATATGCGTCGACTCCTTCATATTCTTGACTTTGCAGATTCTCATCCAAGCCCTTGTGCGTTTTTTTTCACTTGATGCAGAAAAAGCCTTTGACAGGCTAGAGTGGAATTATATGTGGGCAGTTCTGCAATGTTTCGGCTTCGGTGAACACTTCATTTCTATGATTAAGACATTATACCACTCACCTGCAGCATCAGTCATAACTGGTAATATTACCCCCCTCCCATTCCCTTTACAGCGGGGAACGAGGCAGGGATGTCCGCTTTCCCCCTTATTGTTTTGTCTATCTCTTGAACCCTTAGCACAAGCCATCAGGAAATCTGAAGTATCGATTAAGATTCATGAACATAATCATAGTATTTCATTATACGCTGATGATATTATTCTATATTTAGACCACTTTGATGTTTCAGTTTCTAGTATAATTAAGGAATGTGATAATTTTAGTAGCTTATCAGGATATAAAATAAATTGGAGCAAATCTGCTTTAATGCCATTTAACAATGTTAAAGTTAATTATTCTATTCCCTAATTTATCCCTATTAAGGAATCTTTCATCTATTTGGGCATTACCATATATAAAAACATTCATAAGTTTGCCAGAGACAATTTTAATAATATTTTAGTTAAGGTCAAAAATGACATTCAAAGATGTAAGAATCTTAAAGTCTCTCTCCAAGGAAGAATCTCCACTGTTAAGATGAATTTGTTACCTCGATTTATTTTTCTCTATGCTACCACTTTCTCCCCCTCCAGGTTACATTAAGGAGATCAACTCCATAATTTCTAAGTTTATCTGGAATGATAAATGCCCCAGAATTAAACTTACCACATTACAACATACTAATAGCGCAGGAGGACTGGCTGTACCAAATTTTGAATTATATTATTGGTTGTTCCAGCTTAAGGCTCTTCATAATTGGGTTGATCCTCAATCTACAGTTTCATGGAGAGTGATTGAAGCTGACAAGGTTAAACCAAATAGACTCCAAGATATTTTATCTACTGGCACAGGAAAAAAAGGGGATAATTATAAATTTGGTCCGGTTGTGGCTAACTCTATTAAAATCTGGAAAACGGTTGAACGTCGGATAGGTGGACCCTTCAAATTTTGTAACAGTACACCTTTATGGCACAATTTTAATTTTGTACGTGGAAATCGTCCATTTGTGATAACCAGGGCCTCTGTTCATTTCAGACATTAAGAACCAAATTTTGTGTACCAGCATTCACATATTTTGTCTTTCTGCTCTCAAAGCGTATGGCGTTCCTTGGGCATCTTCCATTTCCTCTCATCCTATGCGGGACTGGATTGCACCATCTGCTGGTCGGCCATCTGTTTCCTTAATATATAATAAAATTATTGATTACATTACAAAACCTCTTTCTATTAAAACTATTTGGAATAGGGAATTATCTGACCTTAATTTATCTGTCGACTGGGAGAGAGTGTGGTCTAATCTCAGCTTAACATCAAAAAAATTGTCTCATCGTCTTATTCACTTCAAAGTCATTCATAGAGCATACATAACTCCTTACAAAAGATTCAAAATTAAACTACAATCAAATTCTAACTGCCATATATGTAATACTGCTTCATCAGGCACTTTTCTGCATATGTTTTGGGAATGTCCTATCGTCATTAGTCTATGGACACATGTAAACCTGGTTTTGTCATCATTACTGCGAATTGACTGGTTTGCTAACCCAAGTTTGTGTCTTCTTAACGATGATTCTGGTCTCTGTATAAGTTCAATGCAAAAGAGAATGTTGTTTGCTGGTTTTACAGCTGCGAAGAAGACAATAATACAGAACTGATTTACACCACACATGTGTGGAAAAACATATTGGATCCGTAGCCTCCTGCAAATAGTGACTTGTGAATGTACAACGGTGCGAGTCGGTGGGGCCAAGCCTTCGACCATTGATGCTTGGCAGTGTTTTTTGTTTGATATACGTGATTGTATGGAGGAGTGACTTTTGTGTTTTTGTTGTCCTTCCCTTTCTCCCTCCCTTTTGACTGGACTTTGAGATGTTGAGTATGTGTCTGTTGTTTTGTTTTGTTATATTTTGGATGCTGTGTTGTGTTATGTGTGAAAAAATAAAAAAAATGTTGATAACAAAAGATTCAAAATTAAACTACAACCAAATTTTAACTGCCATATATGTAATACTGCATCATCAGGTACTTTTCTTCATATGTTTTGGGAATGTCCTGTCGTCATTAGTCTATGGACACATGTAAACCTGGTTTTATCATCCTTACTACAAATTGATTGGCTTGTTAACCCAAGTTTGTGTCTTCGTAATGATGATTCTGGTCTCTGTATTAGTTCAATGCAAAAGAGAATGTTGTTTGCTGGTTTTACAGCTGCGAAGAAGACAATAATACAGAACTGGTTTACACCGCACATGTGTGGAAAAACATATTGGATCCATAGCCTCCTGCAAATAGTGACTTATGAATGTACAACAGCACGAATCAATGGGGCCAAGCCTTCGACCATTGATGCTTGGCAGTGTTTTCTCTTTAATATACGTGATTGTATAAAGGAGTGACTTGTTTTGTGTTTTTCTTGTCCTTCCCTCTCTCCCTCCCTTTTTGACTGGACTTTTGAGATATTGAGTATATGTCTGTTGTTTTGTTTTGTTATATTTTTGATGTTATGTTATGATGTTGTGTTGTGTATGAAAAAAAAAATGTTGAGAACAAAATAACTCTTATATGATAAATCAGGTATCAAGACAGGTATCAAGAGAAAAGCACACATACATCAGACCAAATGAAGGATGGAGGCTTCGTTCATGTCAAGAGCTTCTGACTGAGGTGTGTTAAGTCAATCAGTGTCTGTGCCATGAGTCCAGCTCAAGCCAAATGAATCACAACTGTAATTTCCATCAGCACTGCAATTTTTCTGTTTTGATGAAAAATGAGAGGAAATTAAACCAAAAGAACATTCTCTGAGGAAAGAAATACATTTAAAGCTTCCTTTTACGTTCTTTGAAGCTAGGTTTGCCACTGCTACACTCATTGTCAACTGTTTTTTGGAAGAGAAGATCAACACACATGGGTTCAGCCTTCATGTGTATGACAAATTAATTTGTTTAAATATTGTTAGGGCTTGCTGGTGAAGAGAACAGAGAGCTGGCATTGGTAAAGCGCTCAGTACGTAGACATGTAAAGTAATTTGATTTCCACATGGCTTGTTTCTTCACAGATAGCCATGTGTGCCGGCCCCGCAGCCATCCCAGCAGGCACAGTGCCACTGATTCAATATAAAGAGTGCACGTTAATCTGCCTGTTCACCACAATATTTCCAATGCTTCCATATTTTTTTCGTAAACAAGTTTGTGTTGTCTACAGATTGGTACAAATGTGGGACCGTTTCAAACAAAACTCTGTTTCTGCCTGAGAAAGAAAAAATAAACAAATAATAATAATAATATATATATATATAATTATAAAGTATATGTCCAATAGACAAGCACAGACAGAAATGGTCGCATTAGTGATAAAGATGGCAAGTATTCAGAAAGCCTCTTAAAGGTTTCATGGCTGGTCAACTGCTTTATGGAGGATTCAGATCTTGGTACTAAGCTCAAACTCCTGTTAGACAATTAGGTGACATTATTTCCACATATAAGTGAAAGCTAAAATTACCTGATTGACATTTAGAGGAAACAAAAGACTAGAGATGGCACCTTCAAAGCATCTCTGCAAATAGAAGAAGCCTGTGTCCCCTTACTTGAGCACTATTCAATAATCTAACTCTTCTGTCGGAAAATAATTATGAATGAAACCAGTTTCTCCCGGAAATGTCGCACAGTGTGACCCAAATTAAATTTCACAGAATCTTTCATTAAGTTGTATTCCCAAAATTATATACCTAATAAAATTCTGCATTGTCTTATGTGTTATTTAAATTACTCAAGCCCAGTAAAGTGTCATATCCATGTGAAAGCATAGGATTTAAATAAATAATTGTCATGTGACCTCAGATTTCATGTATTTCATGCAGACTGAAACACTATCAGAGCATATAACAACATTTTTGCAAGTACAAAAATGTTTAAAACATGCTTTTTTTTGGGCGGTAAATAATGCACAGATACCAGTAAACTGAATACCACAATCCTTAGTAAATCATGCTGCATGATTCGTTTAAATACTCTCCTCCCGTCTGAAAGGGAAACTCCTACAAATGCATATAGGCTATAAGGTCAGCAATTTTCATTTTCAAAGGCAATTTTCAACCTTTTCATCACATTTTTTTCACTAGGCATCTTAAAGGGGTCATGAACTGCCTTTGTTTTTTTGTACTGTTCTCTAATGTCCACTTATAATATTATCAATTTTTTTTATTTTGTTTTTATAATTTATAATTATAATTTATAATTTATTATAATAATTATAATTTAGAAGATATAAGCTATTGTCTGTCCTGTTTTTAACCCCACTCATCAGAACACTCTGTTTGAATAGGCGTGGCAGATCGTAGACTCGGAAGTAAACGCCCACTGCTATGAAACAATCTGTAATAACAAATCAATAGTGACCACGTAATCAAAACAGTTACTCACACTTGTGTTGCAACATTACTGTCTGATCCAATATAGTCGGCACGGCATTGTCTTTTAGTTTCAAAGTTTTTGAAAATCCTATGTCGAATTTTGTAAACGAATCGACTGTAAAATGAATGAACAAAGGACCGAGTTCTTACTGACGCAGTCTGGATCTTCATTAAAAAAAAAGTTAATTCACTCATGGGATCAGAAGGAAGGCAATGCAAACACTGTTTTTCCACAACTTGGCACTGCACAGTGTCTTGTCTTTGGAGCCATCTTTATCGTTTGGTTTCTGCGTAGACCTGCGCGTTCGCCTCTCTCATAAACACTACATTTAAACACTACACACAGTTCATTTAGATGTTACCATTTTTATTTTCAGTGTAATCAGAACATGTACCCATCAAATAATGAAAACCACACTAGATTAATTGCTGATTCTTAAAATATTATCTTAAACAATATCTGAATCTTTTGAACTTGCTATAAAATGTGTATAAAACATGTGTGATGTCTTTTACCCCTAGTGAAGAAAGTACACTTTAGCATATTGAGGGAAAAAATACTTCCTTTTACAAAAACAATTAGTTTTAAAATATTCTTGTGTGCAAACTTAACATAATGCTTTTGGACACTTAACTGCATGTTAAGTGCTATTTAATTAAAATGTATTATAGTTTAAATTTATATTAAATGCAATTAGCTAAACAATACAGTGTTTTTGACCTATAAGCACTGGTGTCAAAAGTATTCACATTCATTACTCAGGTAGAAGTATAGATACTAGGGTTTAAAAAGACTTCTGTAGAAGTTGAAGTATCAACTCAAGCTTTTTACTCAAGTAAAAGTGTAAAAGTACTGGTTTCAAAACTACTTAAAGTATAAAAGTAAAAGTAATGTAAGGAAAAAAATGCCATTAAGGACAAAAGCTTAGGCCGCACCACAGAGGCCTATTGTACACTACCCCACCTCCTCAAAAAAAACATTTTTCTGAAGGCCATAATGAGTATAATGTTATATTAAAATGTTAATGTTGAAAAATTTGGGATGCACTAGGCTACTTGTTTCAGCCGCATATATGCCCATTGAAAATTAACGCATTTTAGTACAATGCAAATACATAAAAAACCATATATGTGTACTACTGAGCATTAACGTGTTTCATGGAGCAGAAGATGATACTGGCTACAAACCTCCTCGCTGGTGCTTGGTTGGGACATTTCGCTCGAGTTCTCTTCTTGAGTCTCTGCCACGGACATCTTCGTACTTGGCTACATACGTCTGCTATGTCCAGTGTTGGTTACAAATTAGTATAGCCTACTTATCACAACATTGTCAATCGCGTTGTCAATCACAAACGCTAATTTATTCAAACGTCTCTCTACCGAACTACTGTAGCTTAATTTGCGGAGGACGAAGAGAAAGCACCCGTTTGATAAATGAGCCAGTAGTGGAGAAATAATAACTTTTAAGAAATAATCTTTTTTGAGTAACGACCCCAACACTGGCTATGTCCTTGCTGGAGTGTGACGTGATTTGTGTCATGTGCAGGTGCGATGGATCGGGCAAACCAATAGGGTGTCGGAATGGTGTTTATACTTCTCATCCAACCACAATCAAATTCACTCTATCCGGATGGCGCGATTTATCTGGATAGTGTTTTTTTTTTTTTGAACGATGACAAGCCGTAATGAAAACAAGCCGAAATGAAATAGGAGTAACGAGGCTATTTTTAAAAAGTAAGGAGTAGAAAGTACAGATAATTGCGTGAAAATGTAAGGAGTAGAAGTAAAAAGTCGGCTGAAAAATAATTACTCCAGTAAAGTATAGATACCCAAAATTTCTACTTAAGTAAGGTAACAAAGTATTTGTACTTCGTTACTTGACACCTCTGCCTATAAGTATGACTTCAGCACATCTTTATAAGTCATTTCAAAATTATATCTATTGTCTCTGAAATGTGGTTACAGTGTACTGTTGAATGTACTGACAAGCTTTTTTTTACATTATTGAAATGTGCTTAGATGACATTTCTATTGAAACTTGTATGTAATACGTAAATATATTTGTAATTACATACATTATAATGATGAAGTTGCAATTTAGTACATTTTAAATATAATATTTTAATGCAATTTTATAATCGGAATATCTATTAATATAATCACGTACTACATGTGCTTTAGTATGTTAGTCAGCACATCAAAATAACGGTATTTATAAAGCACAACAAAATATTATTAAAACGTAGAGTATTGCAAAGTGTGAAGAAACATGTCATGAAAGTCCTGAAAGTGTACTCACCTAAAGCACACTTTAGTGGCCTTTTTTATTAAAATTATATTATCCCCAAATACAGTATTTTTTTATACTGTATATACTTTTAAGATTTGAAGTACACAACAAGTACATATTCAATACTTCTTTTTTCACAAGGGACATAATGGTAGCTTAAGTTGTTGCGTATTTAGAGACATGCTAATAACCACTACAACATTCTGGCAAAAGGACACAACCCAGACTTGAACAACATGTCCCATGTGCAACACCTGCCTGGCCAGTCTCCAACAGCTGAGATTTAGGGTTGATTTCTAGTCTGGCAGTTATAAGGCCGCTTCAAAATCTGCAGTGAGTAGATGCAAAACAGGCTCTCCAGTGTTTGACCTTTGACCCTGATTTGGCTGACTGAAGTTCTGCTGGGCTTCAGTGACTGTCTGTAATGTGTGAGGGAGGGTGTTGATCAGGATAGCAGTGGTCCTCCCCTGGTGTCCCATCTCTGCTGTCCTGGGCTGACACTTCCTTATAGTGTCTGTGCTTAATTAGAGAAAGTGAACTGAGCCTTGAATCGGGGGATCTGTTGTGTCTGGAAAGGGAGGGTTGATAATATTTACTTGAGTGGTCTGCTTGGACTTTTATTAAATGTGCCACCAAACACCCTCTCACCGTTACACTGCCATACCAACCTTGACTGGGAGGAGTCTGGATGCTGGATCTTGGGTGGCTCAAGAATAAACCTTGAAAAAAGAATCAGCCAGAGTTTTCAACAGAAGGCTCTGTACACTGTGAGAAAAAAAAAAGATACCAAAACGTACTAACACAGTATGTACACTTTAGGTACAATATGTACTTTTAAAGTACTATTATGTACCTTAAGGTACTAATATGTGCCATTTAGGTGTACATAAGGTACAAAGATGTACCTTTAGACAGTTTTTTTTTTCTTTTTTTCATAAAGACACTCTGGGGCATCTGTGGGAGTGAATATATGGATGCTACATTCCTAAAAAAAATATTATATACACTACATTTCATAGATACATTTTTGTGGATTTACCTGTTAAATTGTTATATTTTGGGGTCTTTGCATGAATCTGATCTATGGGGGGGGGGGGGGGGGTATTTAATATATATATATATATATATAGAGAGAGAGAGAGAGTTTTGTAAAGATCATTTGACCTTTTTAATGGGGATAAAAATGTTCCACCCATTTGTTAAAAATGTGATGGGACTGAATACCCATATGTCAGATAGTCCAAATTCAAATTTTGAAACATTAAAAAGTGATGTCACATCTGGTGTCATAAGGCTGGCAAACAGCATTACTGTACATACAGTAATAAGTTGGAAACCAAAATAACACACACACACCTCTTAATTTAGAGAGGCTTAATTTGTAGTATTTTCAGGTGTGTACAGCAGAGTTTCAAAAGGAAAGGTGACAAAAGGGGCAATCTGTCACGGTTCAGGGTGACTTCCCGGCTCCTCTTGCTGTCTGTGTTGTCCTGTCAGGTTCGGTAGCTCGTGGTCTGGGCAATCAGTGCTGATCGGGCAGCAGGAGTGCACGGATCACGAGCTAACTCTCCTCCACCTGTCGCTCATTCCCCCACTCCCTTATATGTCCCTACTTTATTGTTCCTCACTGTGAGTAGATTGTTTTGTCCTTGCTAGTGTTCTGTGTACGAGTGCACGCATCTTTCTCTTACCCTCTGTTCCCCTGTGCTGCAGGATTCGTAGCACGGAGATCCGGCAGCTTGTATGGTCCGCAGACACTGCCGGCCAGCTCTGGAATCTCCGCTTCCCTAAGCAGCAGTTAAATATTGTTTATGTTATTTTGTGTTTTGTGGCGAGAATAAAGTTTCTCCTGTTTCTCAAACTCTGCATCTGAGTCCTCTATCACCCAAACCCTGACACAATCAGTTACCTTTTTTTAAAAAAAATATATAACTACATGTAAATATGATCGTCTTATAAGCTATTTCTATATTTAGAATATTTTAAATGTAATATAAACTGATTTTCCTCTGGGACAGGCAAAGAACTAACTAACTAAATAAACCAAAATGCTAAACTGCAATATACTGTGCAGTGCAACTGACATTTTTATGACATATGAATTGAGTAAACTTCTCAATATTATGAAGCCTGGTAAGAGAACATTAAGTTAATGTCACGACCCTCACTGTCTGATTGACATGTTGCACTGTGTAGTTCTGTGAGATTTCCTGACCAACTGTTCCCATTGTCTCCTTTAAACAGGGTTTCATAGACCCTCCTACAAACAGGATATGGGATAACATCCTTCTCCATTCTTGTGAAAGTGGGCACCAAACAGTGTCCAACAATTCAGTTAAAATAATTTCCGTTGTCCACAAATGCAATGTTTGGATTCTTGTGCATCTCTGCATCTTTTGCAGAAGGTCACATCACCAAGCAGAGGCACTAACGCTAAACCTAACAACACTGAAAGAATGTTCTAGAATGACAATGAAAGCACTGTCAACAGGATATGGGACAGAAATAGTTAGCCAAGGGGGGTCTGTCTTGAAAGCGACTCAATATTTCCTTTTGGCAAAATCCCAAATGTCCTCTTAAAGTGAAGACATACTGTATCTCACGTTCATTGTTTTTCTTTTTAATTACACACTGACAAACATTGCAACAATATCAAACACATAATACTATGCAAGCACATAATATGCATGCACATGACAATGCCATTTTCACAAATCAGCGTTTTCATAAAAACACAGTAACAATGATGGCATCACTTTCAAAAACTTTTTTTTTTCTTCAAAAGTTGTGTATTTAGACCCAAAAGCACCATTGCTGTGTAACGTCCAAATGGCCAAAACACATAAAAAGTTATCCATAAAAAATCCATCCTGAGACAAATAGACAGATATAGTGAATGGTCAAAGCCAGCATCCTTTGTTGTATAGATCTGATAGTCTGATTGCTGCTCTCCTGCAAAACATATCTACATTTGTCATGTGTGAAGTAACTTCTTAATTCAGCCTTTAAAATACTATTTTAGCTCTTCACAAAGGCACACGATTAAGTTGTTTTTCTTTCTAGTCAGGCTTGGCCCAACAGTTTAATGTAGTTAAACATGTAGTTTAATATGACTTAAATGTTTGTTAAAGTGATGAGCCTCTCACAGCCCATGGAGAAGATACATGAAGAGACACGTTCCCTCTAAACCACGGTATTCTGGTTGGATTCTGTTGATTCAGTTGAGCGGAAACCTGGTCCAGAGGCCCAGTAAGAGGTAGTGGACATGTGAGCTGAAACTGAGTAGGTCACGGCTGAAAGAACCAATTCAATGACCCCACTGTCCTGCTCTTCTCAAGCATTACAGAAAACAGGTTGGGAAACACAAACACATACTAATATTTGAACAACACGGCTTCCTACTGCCTGCCCAAATATGAAACACTGCACAGAAATTAATCTAATAAATGAATTAATGCACTGAATGAATTAATGCATCAAATGATTGAATTGCACTGATTAAATGCAAGTATAGGATACAAGAATGCATAGAACGAATGAATTGATGAAGATGAATCGCTTTATGTATTCCCCAATTGTAAGTCGCTTTGGATAAAAGCGTCTGCCAAATGACTAAATGTAAATGTAAATTGCACCGAATGAGTGCATGTATAGAATGCATGAATGAATGTGTCAAATGCATCAAATAAATGAATGCATTGCATTGAATGAATAAATGCTTGCACTGAATGAATGAATGCGTCAAATGCATGAATTATCGCATGAATGAATACATGCATCAAATACATCAAACGAATTGCATGCAAGCATCAAATGTATGAATTAATGTATGAATGAATGCATGTATGAATGAATGCATGCGTGAATGAATGTATGTATGAATGAATGAATGATGCCCAGTTGGGCACATCGACTTCAAAACTTTCCCAAACTGTGACCAGTAAGTTGAAAAGTTCAAGATAAGGCTAAGCTTAACTGTTGACCTTACAATGTCACAACAACATCACAAATTTACAGACATTGCTTATAAATTTACACCCTAGTAGAGTCCTCCTTGTTTATATAAACATCCCAAACAGAGATACAACATCCAAACATTTTACTAGTACTAGCAGTATTTTTTTTTAATTCAGTAAGAACAGACAAATGTTTTTTTACTGAAAATGATTACATCAAGCCTAGCTAGGATATGGGCCTCCATAGGCAAGTATAAATTAAATAAATCCTTATTTTCCTTAGATTTGAGCATGCAACAGCAAATTACACATAAAATTACACATATTTAGTTATGTTTGTCATGGCACAACATGAAACACAACGGTAAACATAGTGGGATTACATTCTAAATTGTTATATCAATCATTTTTCAGTTCAGTGAACCACATGGATTATCTATAAATATATGCATGAATTATAAAACCTCAACATCCATCATACCAAACGAATATGATTCATTTTAAAAGAGCCAAAATCATAGAGAAAGTAGTGGTTAATTCTCTTCTCCTTTACAGTGTCTTTCCACCATTTCCCCCAATCTCTCTTTCCTGTTTGGGATAATAAATTTGTGTTTTTTGACATTTGGGAGACTGTCTCTGCAAGCTATAGTGTTTTAGAAACATTTGCTTTAATCTAGGGTCAGCAATTTCCATAAACTAGAAGACTGGTTTCCGCCTATTGCACAGACTGTTGTGCAATACTGACCCTGAAGTGTGCGGATATAGGCTGTAATATCTCTCAAATGTCACTGTTCTTCAACCCAAGCTGACTATTAGGAAGGCCACACAAATACAATCACTTTCTTTGAAGATCTGTGGACCTGGGATTTGGTCTCTAATTGCCTTTCATGTTGGTTTATGGGTCGTAACACTTGGCTTGATATGAGCCATCTGAAGATAATGCATAACACGACATAATAAAACATTCCAGTTACTGTCCGTTACAGAAAATAACGGATGTCAGGCAGCAGCAGCTAAGCTAACAACCTCTTATGAGCCCCCGGTGAAAGTGGTTGTAAATATTTTCAGAACCTTGGTAGCTGGAAAAGGACAGAGATAAAGATGTGTCCTTTGTCATTAACATAACACATAAAAGTTACAATGGAAGATTTCCAAACGAGTTATACTGCCTGCCACTAAACAGAAAGCTTTCATAATGGTGATAGCATTTAAATGCTTCCCATATTCATTGCCAGGAAAACAACATATCGTTTCAATGTGAAATTATAAGAAGCATTGTCACCCAAGCTTGTACTTGTTTTGCCTGTATCATTTTAATATTCCAACTGCATATGGCACTTTCAATAAATGGAGACTTTAGAAATAATAATAATAATTAGAATAATAATAATTTCTCTACAAGATGGACATTATGACAAGATGACAATTAAATAAAATGCTTATGGTTCATTTAGTTTTTTTTTTTTTTGTTGTTTTTTTAACTAAATATTGCATGTTACGTTTTCTCTTATGGAACAAGGGTTGCTGTTAGGGCACAGGCCGGGGTCTGATCAACCTTGGTCGGTTCGCCTGGGCAAGGGTGTGTGATATAATCGAAAGACCAGAAACAACCTGTGGCCCCAGGTAATATCACTGATGATGTGCCCTAGCGTAGCATCAAAAGATGTTTTTAGAAGCAGAGTCGATGCTCTCATTCAATATATATGTATAGACACAGAGAGAGAGAGAGAGAGAGAGAGAGAGAGAGTAATTTTAAAGCATAAACAAATTTAGCTGAATTAGTGTAAAGTGTCAATCAAACAAACAAACAAAGGTGAAAAAAAATTAAGTAATCATATAATTTACCTGTGTTGGCAAATATTTAAGCCTGTGCCTTATCAAATCTTAAGCAAACTTGTCCTCATTGTTTGAGCCATTGACCTCATTGCTTGTTTCCTTGTTTCTTATATGCTATCAATTGAATCCACACCACACACACAAGTTAAGAGAGATACGTTTGCATTCAACTACACTCATGAGTGGATGTGAGAAACGTTTGGGAAGGTGATAAAACCAACCTTCACATCCTCACAGAATTTATTTTGGCTGGGTTTAATGCAAAGTGCCAGTCTCCTAAAATGCAATTGTTTGTAATATGCAGCTGCTTTTTCTCAAGGTTTGCCATTGTTGATATACCTAGTTTTTTTGTGAGTTTTTGTGTCAGAAGATACCATATCTTGTGTAATCTGCTCTGTTGCTGTGCCTTGGAAAACCATTAATGATCTAAGAGAATCTTATTTCACACTTAGTGTGGAAGAAAACAAATACATTAACATTTTCAAGTTTCAAAAAGTAAATAGACATCATAAAAAGTCTTATGGATTTGGAATAGCATGAGGGTCAGTAAATGATGACTGAATTATTATGTTTGGGTGAATTTAACCTTAAGATACATGTTTCCTGGAAAGAGAGCCAACAACTTGCTTTTCTTCGTCTAATCAAGTTATAGTACTTTGGTAATTAACGTGGGATCAAATGTAGTCAAATTATCACTCATATATTAACACTGGTGTCAATGGTTGTTTAGTTTTGGTTCTGTTTGTTTACCAACATTCTTCAAATATCTTATTCTGTGTACAACAGAAGAAAGAAACTTCTACAGGTTTGGAACAAATTGTGAGGACAACATTTTATTTTTTGGGGTGAATTATCCCTTTAAGATCTCCATAAAACTAACTAACTTTTTTTCCCTAGTGGAGCATAATTATTTTAACCTTATTCTAATTATTTGAATTATTTGATTATTCTACCATTACCCTTAGGTACAGAAAACAAACTGCTGTGATTATCCAATTATGTCACACTTTAGTTTGGGGACCAAGTCTCACTGTTAACTAACTGCAGTGGGGATATATATATATATATATATATTAGTGGTGTCAAAATTACAGCGTTAACGCAGGAGATTTTTTTTTTCAGATTAACGCGTTCAAAATATTTTACGCAATTAATGCAGGGGCAGGGCTAGGGTTGGCCACCCCATTCACAACTGCTGCCTCTGTCTCTTTTTTCTTGAAAAGGATTGTATTTATTTAGATGCAGAACGTCTTTATGACCACATCAAATAGGAGACGTTTCAGACGCGCGCTCTAACGTCGCCTCCGTGCCAGGCACGAGTCAAACGAGCGCTAAAAGATACTGTGCTCGTAGCGTGCGCTCTTCAGATCCTGTATCCTGTATCATTTCATATCAAACAGCAAAAGAAACTACGTGCATGTAATGTCGTAGTTATGGCGTCAGTTAAGGCATGAAGTTACCAACAAGGCGATTAAAGCTGCCTTAAAACTGTGTGCATGCATGCAATATGTTATATATGCGTCACATTTAAGAACATGTCTCTGAAATGGTTTTAAAAACTGTCCTGAGGCACCCCAGAACTGTCTCCCTCATCTAACACACCCGATTCAACTCGTCCGCTCAATAGTAGAGACTTTAAGACCTGAAGTGGGTCAGAAAGCAGCAGCAGCTTTTAAAACAATAACAGGCAAATAAGCTAATAACCAGCTGCTGTGATGTCTATTAATCCAAGAACAAAAAAAAAGAGGAAATCAATAACATTTATAGCTTTAAGGGGTTCATCTATATTTAATTTAGAATTTAGTGTTTGGTTACTATTCATTTTCTGTGTATTTCTGCTGAAGGGCACAGGTAGCTAAATATGTCATTTATTATAATGGGTTCGTGTGAAGATTGCTTTAAGTTCACTTAAATTAGAAGTTAAGTCTAATAAATGTTAAAATTGATAGCTGTCAATTATACTGTAATCAAAGTCAAGTCAAAGTCTGCTTTATTGTCAATTCTGCCACATGTACCGTACATACATACAGAGAATTGAAATTGCGTTACTCTCTTACTCCCTGGTGCATACAGATAACACTAAACACTAACAGCAGAACGCAAAAATACAGATAAGTACAAATCATATATATATATATATATATATATATATATATGTGTACACAAAATGCAACTATTACAAATATACAAATAAGGACATGTAGAAAAAAAAATATAATAATATAAAAAATGGATAAAGTGGCATAAGGCACATGGTAGATAGAGTGCAAACCAGTGAGATAAACAAACAAACAAACAGTGCAGAATATAAATGGTGTAGTGCAAAGAGCTTATTATTAAGTCAGACTTTCAGAAGAGGTAGTTGAATGAGGTCAGTCCAATGCTGTACGAAGTGACTGGTGCTGGTCACAGTGTGTGTGTATGTATGTGTGTGTGTGTGTGTGTGGTGTGTGTGGGTGGTGGTGGTGGGGGGGGGGTCAGAGTTCAGTGGTGCGTGGGGTAAGAGAGGGGAGGGGGGCAAGGACGGGAGGGAGTTCAGCTTCCTGACAGCCTGATGGATGAAGCTGTCTTTCAGTCTGTTGGTCCTGGCTTGGAGACTCCGCAGTCTCCTCCCTGATGGTAGCAGACTGAAGAAGTTGTGTGTCGGGTGGGTGGGATTACCTGCAATGCAGAGGGCTTTGCGGGTGAGAAGGGTGCTGTAGATGTCCTGGAGGGAGGGGAGAGAGACACCAACGATCTTCTCAGCTGCTCTCACTATCTGTTGAAGGGACTTGCGGCAGGACGCGTTGCAGGCGCCATACCACACAGTGATGCAGCTAGTCAGGATGCTCTCGATAGTGCCTCTGTAGAAGGTGCACATGATGGGGGCCGGGGCTCTGGCTCTTCTGAGTTTACGGAGGAAGTAGAGACACTGTTGTGCTTTCTTGGCCAGTGCTGCAGTGTTGTTGGTCCAGGAGAGGTCCTCTGTGAGGTCCTCTGTGTTCAGTGTGATGGTGCTGGATGTGTTACTGCCGACCCATAATGCCTGAGGTCTCACGGTCAGAAAGTCCAACAGCCAGTTGCACAGCGACGTGTTGAGCCCCAGCTGGACCAATTTATGAATGAGCTGTTGAGGGATGATTGTGTTGAATGCTGAACTGAAGTCTATGAACAGCAATCTGACATACGTGTCTTTTTTGTCCAGATGTGTGAGGGCTGGGTGGAGGGCAGTGGCGATGGCATCATCATTCGAGCGGTTGGACATATATGCAAACTGGAATGGGTCCAAGGAGGGGGGGAGGACAGACTTGATGTGTTGCATGACTAGCCGTTCAAAGCACTTCATAGGGGGATAGGTTGGCCCTAGCTGTCTTCAGGCCCTCCTCATCTCCAGCTCTAAAGGCAGCGTTCCGAGCCTTCAGAAGTCTGTAGACCTCCCCTGTCAGCCACGGCTTCTGGTTGGCCCGGACAGTGATAGTCTTTGTGACCGTTACATCATCAATGCACTTGGTGATGTAGGCAGTGACAGTCTCTGAGTACTATTGGAGGTCTGTAGTAGTGTTGTATGTGGCAGCCTGCTTAAACATATCCCAGTCAGTGGTGTCAAAACAGTCTTGAAGTGCCTCTGATGACCCTTCAGGCCACACTTTTATCTGTTTGTGTACTGGTTTGATGGCTTTAACGAGCGGTCTGTATGCAGGCATTAGCATGACAGTGATGTGGTCTGAGGCTGGGGGAGGGGGAGGACCTTGTAAGCTCCTCTCTGGGTGGTGTAAACAAAGTCCAGGGTATTTTTTCCCCTTGTAGGAAAGTCTATGTGTTGGTGAATTTTTGGAAACACACTCCTTAAGTCTGCGTGGTTGAAATCCCCAGCCAAGATTAGAAAAGCATCTGGGTGGGCTGTCTGCTGCTCACTGATGTGCTGGTACAGATCATTTAGTGCCTCACTCCTGTTGTTGTTGTTGGAGCTGGGAGGGATGTATACAGCAACGAGCAGTATGGCTGTATATTCCCTCGGTAGATAGAACGGCCGGCACTTAATAATCATAAACTCCACCAGGGGTGAGCAGTGTTTGCAGACCACAACAGCGTCGCGGCACCATGCATCATTGATGTAAACACAGAGCCCGCCGCCGCGTCTCTTACCTCCCTCGACGAGAGCTCTGTCTGCTCGATAGCATGTTAGCTGGTCGAGCTGAATGGCGCAATCCGGTACGCTGTTGTTAAGCCATGTTTCCGTAAACACAAAAACACAACAGTCTCCTACAGTCCTCTGAGCAGAGCGAAGCAATCGGATGTAGTCCAGTTTATTGTCCAAAGAGCGTACGTTCGCCAGTACGATGGTGGGGATAGCTGGCTTGTGTGGGTTAGCTGCTAGCCTAGCTCGGATACCTCCGCGATTACCCCTCCTCTGCTTCCTCTCACGCCACTTGTAGCGCCTCCGCTGTGGGCGAGATGCAGTAGTGGGGGTCGGTGATGGTGTAGGCCTCCGGAGCAGACCGAGGTCCCGCAGCTCTTCGGCGTGCGCGGAGTTTAACTCTAAAAATGTGGTTCTGCCGACATCGAGCAGAAACTCAAGACTGTATGCGTACTTAAAGACAGGTAGACGAGACGAAGATGTACAAAAACATTGCGACTTACAAGACAAAAAACACGAAAACACCGTTCTGTCGGGAGAGAGAGAAGCCGCTGCGTCCGTGCGAGCCGCCATGTTGGATGTTCTACAGATGCAATGCTGTTGGATGTAATGCTGAATGGCTACAGTCAATGGTTAAATATTAAGGGGAAAAAAATATTTTATAGAGACATCAGTAGTATTGATATCAGTGATGCTGGCCTTCAATCATAAAAAAGATGCCATTAAAGAAATATTAAAAATATATTGTTTTTGTTGTTTGTACATTGTACATTTGAAGATTGAATATGAAATTATAGCAATATAAAAGTATATATATAAACGTTAATGTTAGGTGGGATTAATCACGATTAATCACGATTAACTTTAGAAAAATGTACGATTAATTAGTTTTTTTTTTATCGATTGACAGCACAAATATATATATGTATATTAGTGTTGGGCGATATGGTAATTTTTCATATCGTCATATCGCCAGCCTGTGAGATCGCCGATACACGATATTATCGTGCATGGGTGGGTGGGGGCAAGAGAGAGACTCTGTACTTGTCATAAGCTATTTCATAACTATTTGGTGATATTAAACCGCGCGTGCGTGAGAGAGAGAGAGCCTGGAAGTACCAATAACCGAAATAATATACTTTCAAACATACTGAAAAACTAACATGTTAAATATAAAAATATTTAAAACAGCTAGTTCATATTCGGATACAGCAGTCATACATCGCTATTAGGACCGCGCGTCCTACTGTGACAAGTTTGCCGCGGAAGTTATCAGTATAAAAATCAATCAAGGTGAAAAGCAAAAGTAGATTTATTTTAAAGAGCAACAGTTTAACACTAAATATTGGACATGAACGAACACGTTAAATATAAAAGTATTTTCAGGTAAGTTCATATTTTAGTGTAGAGTAAAGTTAAATTAAAAGGATAGCCTACATCAGTCATACAGCGCTTCGGACCGTGCGCCCCATGACGAGCCCTGTTTTAGACTGATAGCTTATTAACTGCATATTTTTTATAATAACAATGATGAAGAATAAGCATCAATGTTTTGTGTTAATGTGCTGTAAAGAAAACGAAATGCTGCCGGTGCAGTTTTGTCATGTTCATTCATAGCTCGATGCTGTTTAGAAGATGTCTAAAAGATGTCTCTTTTTGCACTCTTGACATAGCCTAATTTGTAAATAAATGTTATCACCCTGCAGTTCAATTTTGATGTGGGCTTAGTTTTTTTTAAAACATTATTTTCCAATGAGGAGGAGAAGCCTAATCCTCATTTGCGCGTGTGAAGTGCGGCGCGGAGGTGAAATAGCGGGGCAATTTGATAGCCCAATAATAATAGGCCGCCTAATAATAATAATAATATTTTTATACATTAATAGGAGAATGAGCCTAATATCGTCTTGACTATCGACAAAGACATTTGCTATCGTCAATATCTCTGACTATCATCGATACAGAATACTATCGTCTATCGGCACAACCCTAATGTGTATATATATATATATATATATATATATATATATATAAGGGGTGGAACGGTTAATAATATCCTCGGTTCGGTTTGTATCACGGCTCTGTGGTCACGGTTTTCGGTTCGATTCGGTATACACTGTTGATGTTTTTTTTTGTTGAGGAATGGATGAAACACATTTGTCCGTGTTTCACTCCGTCTCGAATCGCGCTCGCGGAAGGTGCTCGAGAAACAATATCTCTTCGCAGTATGCTTTCAACTCGTTTTTTTTTTTTAAACAAGAGACTGTATGACATTCATGTTACAAGATTTTTACATAGAGAGCGTGACAGCGCACCGCATTAAAATAAATGATCATTCATGTTTTCACAACAGCTGGCCAAATTCAAAATCGAAACTAAATTTAAAACATCTTTGAGAGCAAGGGGGCCCCCTGGTGTTTCGGGGGCCCTATGCAGCCTGCGCATTCTGCGTATAGGGAGGATCGGCTCTGATTCCAATGAGTAGAGACATCATGTACTAGTTTGTGAACAGGAAGTTGCAGCATCTCCTGCTTGGTTTTCAGAGCATGGGCAGCTGTTGTGCTTCGGTGAAAAAAACTGACCACTTTCCTAATCTTCCCCAGGAGTCTGGATACCTAATTTATTGAGACGGCATGTTTGGCTGCTAGGTTAACAGTGTGTGCGAAACACCCGATCTGTGGCCCCAGTTCAGCTGTTGCATTGACTGCATTAACCATATTTTTTGCATTGTCTGTAGTCACAGCGATTGTGCTGTTGCACCTCTCCAGTTTCCACTTTGTCACTGCTTGTGTCAGTGCTGTAGAGAGATGCTCACTGGTGTGGCTTTCATAAAGGGGGCGGGTCTGCAAAACGATGCTTCTCATCTCCCACTCCGAAGTAATGTAATGTGCAGTCACAGTTAAGAAACTTTCAGTGGCCCTGGAGGTCCATGCATCTGAAGTAAGAGCTATGTAGGCTGTTTCGGACAATTCTTTGGCAATTACTTGTCGTGTCCCTTCGTACAGTTTTGGAATTATGACGTCGCTGAAGTGTTTGCGAGAGGGAATATTATACTGCAGCTCGAGTACTTTGATCATATTCTTAAATCCCGCATCCTCTATCATGGCATAAGTCTGCATATCTTTCACTATAAAAACAGACAGTGCTCTTGTTATAGCTTTAGCCCTGTTTGACTTTTCACTGAGCGGTTGCTTAAATGCTTCGGGCAGTAGAAGTTGTTCTGTCCTTCCCGACTTTCTCTTTCTTTCGCTGTCATTTGACACACTGGGGTGATGTCTCCGCAGATGCGCTAACATATTGGAAGTGTTTCCATTAGCATAAGCAACAAGTGTTGCACAGTGCTTGCAAACTGTCACGGTTTTATCCACCACTTTCTTACCGCCGTCATCATATGTAGCACTAAATCCAAAATGATCCCACACAGTAGACCGAAACGATACTGTCGGTGCCTCCTCTAAAAATTCTGAGCGGCTTGCCATTTCTGCAGTTGACCTGCTGCACTGCAGCACTCCACACTCCTAACATTCGCCTCTGTGCCAAATGATAAAAAACATGTTACGCTTCGCGTGGCCGGACCGAACAATACACACGTGTCTCAAACCGTGACAAGTGAATTGAACGGTTCAGATTTTTTTCATGAACCGTGCCATCCCTAATATATATATATATATATATATATATGATCATATATATGATCCCTTGCTGATCTTGTACGTTTGCCCACTGACAAAGAAATGATCAGTCTATAATTTTAATGGTAGGTTTATTTGAACAGTGAGAGACAGAATAACAACAAAAAAATCAAGAAAAACGCATTTCAAAAAAGTTATAAATTGATTTGCATTTTAATGAGTGAAATAAATATTTGACCCCTTTGCAAAACATGACTTAGTACTTGGTGGCAAAACCCTTGTTGGCAATCACAGAGGTCAGACGTTTCTTGTAGTTGGCCACCAGGTTTGCACACATCTCAGGAGGGATTTTGTCCCACTCCTCTTTGCAGATCCTCTCCAAGTCATTAATGTTTCGAGGCTGACGTTTGACAACTCGAACCTTCAGCTCCCTCCACAGATTTTCTATGAGATTAAGGTCTGGAGACTGGCTAGGCCACTCCAGGACCTTAATGTGCTTCTTCTTGAGCCACTCCTTTGTTGCCTTGGACGTGTGTTTTGGGTCATTGTCATGCTGGAATACCCATCCATGACCCATTTTCAATGCCCTGGCTGGTTTCAATGTCCTGGCCCTGACGGTACATGGCCCCGTCCATCGTCCCTTTGATGCGGTGCAGTTGTCATGTCCCGTTAGCAGAAAAATACCCCCAAAACATAATGTTTCCACCTCCATGTTTGACAGTGGGGATGTTGTTCTTGGGGTCATAGGCATCATTCCTCCTCCTCCAAACACGAGTTGAGTTGATGCCAAAGAGCTCGATTTTGGTCTCATCTGACCACAACACTTTCACCCAGTTCTCCTCTGAATCATTGTCAAACTTCAGACGGGCCTGTACATGTGCTTTCTTGAGCAGGGGGACCTTGCGGGAGCTCCAGGATTTCAGTCCTTCACAGCGTAGTGTGTTACCAATTGTTTTCTTGGTGACTATGGTCTGTCTTGAGATCATTGACAAGATCCTCCTGTGTAGTTTTGGGCTGATTCCTTACCGTTCTCATGATCATTGAAACTCCACGAGGTGAGATCTTGCATGGAGTCTCGGACAGTTATTTTGTGTTTCTTCCATTTGCGAATAATCGCACCAACTGTTGTCACCTTCTCACCAAGCTGCTTGGCGATGGTCTTGTAGCCCATTACGGCCTTGTGTAGGTCTACAATCTTGTCCCTGACAGCTCTTTGGTCTTGGCCATGTTGGAGAATTTGGAATCTGATTGATTGATTGCTTCTGTGGACAGGTGTATTTTATCCCTTTAAGAGAGCGCTCCTAATCTCAGCTCGTTACCTGTATAAAAGACACCTGAGAGACAGAAATCTTGATGATTGATAAGGGATCAATCACTTCCCTTTCAATCAATCCTTTGTTCACTTCATTTCACCGTGGGTTCATTTACAAACAAAGCACAATTTGACGCAGGATTTTTAGAAAGATTGCAACTAAAAGATGATGTTGTGCCGGCTTTTGGATTCGACAGTAATTTTGCAACACACAAGTGTGAGTAACTGTTTTATTACGTGATCACTATTGTTTTGTCTGTTAAACAGATCATTTGATATGAGTATTTATGTGGTTTTAACCTAAACCACCGCAGCATCCATCTGTGAAGTACATATGCTGTCAAACATACACAAGTGTTAGCCAATCATAGCAGTGGGCGTTTACTTCCAAGTCTACAATCTGCCACGCCTATTCAAACAGAGTGTTCTGATGAGGGGGGTATGTTCTTAATAAATACTAATAAACAGCCAATATATACTACCAGAAGGTAGTATGGACATTGTTAAAATAGTCCATGTGACATCAGTGATTCAACAGTAAAATTATGAAACTATGAGAATACTTTTTATGTGCAAAGAAAACAAAAATAATGACTTTATTATCTTATGGCCTGGGTTTGGAACAACATGAGAGTGAGTAACTAATAACAGAAAATCCATTTAATAAAGAAAGCAACTTATGCAATACTTCAGAAGAGTCACACGTCTCCATCAAGACACAAAAACTCCACTGTGTTCAGCAGAACCAAAAATATTTTTGAGAATACGGTTCTTAACAGAACCAACAAAAACATTTTAAAAAGTATTTTTTTTGGATTCACTGATCTGAAATCTTAGCACACTCAGCTTCCTACCCATACTGATCATGCAAAAATAGAGGTAAACTGGATTTGAACTGGCATGAAAGAAAATCCATCGACTACAGAATTGGATCTGATGATCTGACCTCATAGGTCAGTCCATCTAACTCTCATAAAGAAGTTCTCCATGTTCTTTCTCATGTCTACACGCAGCCGGCTCCAACCTTCCCAACATACCTCTGCTTCCCTACTTTGTTTTGTTTTCCTATCCTTCTCTGTCTCAGTTGTCAGATCTGATCATCAAGCCGTCTAGTCTGTACACTCAGTATGTCACTCAAACAGTGACGTAACGGCCATATAGCACAGAGTTTGTACTCACATGTTTTTTAGGGGAGCCCGCAATGGGAAAAAAGTCACATTTGATCTTGAAGGACAGAAGAGGAACAGGAGACAACCAATTTCCTTGTCATCTCCGATGTCTCATGTTGGTGACAGTGCTATTAATATATCTTTGGGGGAGGCCAATTAGAGATGTCATGATTTGTCTCATGATGTTCACGATTTGCACGATTCATGGCATGGGAGGATGACATGAAATAACTGACCGCTGAGCTGGAGATGTGCCACTCAGATGGGAGGAGTGTTAAAGCTGAGTGGGTGTATGCTGGGGGTGGTGGTCTTAACAAGCAGATTCTGTGGAAATGCATGAGACGTGAGCCATGATTTCATCAGTGGGGGGTGGACATGCTGTGTGTTTGTACATGCTGATGTGTGTGCAAGTGTCAAGCGCTTTGACTGTTTCTCGTCTTGTTTGAGCAGTTCATGCACTTTGGCTCACACTCTGAAGCTGTGATTTCTTATCCACTGCATCAGGTAGGACCAGTTCTGGTTTATTTAGAGTTTTGAATGTGTTTATATGTCATTGTAAGCATGTAAAATGTACTAAAAGCTAATCATGTTTATTGAGCATGTTTGAATACTTATTCATTAATTTGGATACTAAACTAAATTCATGAGCATGCAGAACAGATCAACAATCCTTATTTAGATGCTTTATTTGGTAGCCATTTGTAATATCATGCATTTTGTATTGATAAAGAAAGAATCATTATTATTTTCATGGCATAGTTAAGATTTTGCCATAAATATTAAACTCGAATAAATAACTTAATTAAAACATCTCTTCCCGCTACATACATGAGTAATGCTGAATAATAATGCAGTTTATTAAAGAGAAGTGCGCTATTATTTGTGGTTGTGTTTTTAGCATGGTGGATGATGGGGGGTGGACCTTTTGGTCAGTTAAGCAACACCTTAAAACCACCCTGAACATCCTACACGGAAGGATTTACCTTAAGACATTTTTTTTAACTTAGAAACAAACTGAAATAAAAATATCTCTCTCTCTCTCTGTATGTGTGTATATATATATATATATATGTATGTATATGTATATATAATATTAAAAGTATATTAATATTAAGAAGTGATATTGTATATGGGGTCATTTCATTTAACCAACCAATGTTCACTTTCATGAAAAAGCCATGCTGAGTGATTTCTTTGACTTTTGTTGAATGAACAAAGTACTTGCAGATATGATGGTTACAAAATAATGCTAAAAGCCTGTTATGAGACTCAAAGCACTTTGTTTAGTCTGGTGCGTTGTTCACATTATGCTGCACATACAGTAAAGTATGGCATGGTTCATTTAAGAAGACGGTCATTAACATACACATTTACCTTGCTATCTAAATGAGGACATCCCATAGTCAAGTTTATTGCTATTCTAGTCATGTACATACTGTATACAGAACAACATTTATGTTTGTTACTGGAACAAAATCCATCTGCAGTATACTGTAACTTACAGACAATGTGATCAAGACTGACTCAATGCTATTGCTTCACTGGAACAATAAACTGCATTAAAAAAAGAAAGAAAAAAAGAAATAAGTAGTCATTTTAAAGCCCAATTCTTCTGCAACAAAGTGACCAATGGCCGGCTGCATAAAACACTTAGGCAAGTTAGTTATCTATTATTAATATTATTTTTCTTTAAGAATGGTCCTAGTTCACCTTGTCGAGTCCGAGTCGAGTCCAAGTCTTTAACCAACTGAGTTTGTGTGGGAGACGTTTATAAATGTCTTCTCAAATTTATGTTGTTTCTTCTTCTTCTTCTTCTTTTTATTTCTCATGTTTGTGGATTCAACCATACTTATGTGTCCAAAATGTCCGAGTCCGTGCCACCCAAGAGCGTCCAAGTCTGAGTTCATCCATAATTGCAGTCCAAGTCCAAGTGTCCTGACTCCACTTAAAACAGTCTTAAAGGATTAGTTCACTTTCAAATTAAAATGTCCTGATAATGTACTCACCCCCATGTCATCCAAGATGTTTATGTATTTCTTTCTTCAGTCGAAAAGAAATTAAGGTTTTTGATGAAAACATTCCAGGAATCTTCTTCATATCGTGCAGTTCAATGGACTCCAAACGGTTGAAGGTCAAAATTACAGTTAAGTGCAGCTTCAAAGGGCTATAAACAATACCAGACGATGAATAAGGGTCTTATCTAGCGAAACGATCGGTCATTAAAAAAAAAAAAAAAAAAAAAAATGATATGCTTTATAAACACAAATGCTCGCCTGACCTCTGACAGCTACTGTAGTCGAGTGTCTGCAAGATGGTGTTGAAGTTACATCAAAATAAGTTGACTTCTTTAAAGCATGATGAACGATTATTAAAACAGCAAAAACTGAATTACAAGTGGCATTTTATTTCATTAATATGATATTATCTGCAAGCACTGGTGTCAAAAGTATTCACATTCATTACTCAGGTAGAAGTATAGATACTAGGGTTTAAAAAGACTTCTGTAGAAGTTGAAGTATCAACTCAAGCTTTTTACTCAAGTAAAAGTGTAAAAGTACTGGTTTCAAAACTACTTAAAGTATAAAAGTAAAAGTAATAAGGAAAAAAAATGCCATTAAGGACAAAAGCTTAGGCCGCGCCACAGAGGCCTATTGTACACTACCCCACCTCCTCAAAAAAAACATTTTTCTAAAGGCCATAATGACTATAATGTTATATTAAAATGTTAATGTTAAAAAAATTGGGATGCACTAGGCTACCTGTTTCAGCCGCATATACAGTGCCCTCCACTAATATTGGCACCCTTGATAAATATGAGCAAAGGCAGCTGTGAAAATAAATCTGCATTGTTTATCCTTTTGATCTTTCTGTCAGGCTCTCGGGGGAGCAAGGAGCGAGGAGACACGGAGAATACTTTAACATAAGGCTTTAATAAAACATGGAAGACATTTAACAGCGAACCCAGGACACAGGAGACACTGGGCTTATAAACACAAGGAAATCAAACGAGGAAGAACTGAAACAGGTGGGGAGCAATCAAACACAGACGGAGACTAATAAAGACAAACGAGGACAGGAACAGGAAGACCAAATATGGGCACGAGAGGAGGGGAAACACGTGACATGGGGAACACAGGTCTGACAGTACTCCCCCCTCCCGAACAGTACCGAACACCATCCAACGGGGGGGGGGGGGGGGGCGCTCTGGAGGCCTTAAGGAACACGGAGACAGGACAGGACAGGACAGGAGGCCTCCAGGGCGGCGCCCGTTCTGGGAGCCATGGCGGGTCAGGGGACTCGGGAGGCCATGGCGGATCAGGGAGCTTGGGTGGCCATGGTGGGTCCAGGGACTCAGGAGGCCAGGGCGGAGCAGGGAGCTCGGGAGGCCATGGCGGAGCAGGGAGCTCGGGAGGCCATGGCGGATCCAGGGACTCGGGAGGCCATGGTGGGTCAGGGAGCTCGGGAGGCCATGGTGGGTCAGGGAGCTCGGGAGGCCATGGTGGGTCAGGGAGCTCGGGAGGCCATGGCGGGTCAGGGAGCTCGGGAGGCCATGGCGGAGCAGGGAGCTCGGGAGGCCATGGTGAGACCGCCTCCGAGACCACGGCCCCAGCCCCCACCTCGGTCTCTTCGGCCAGAGCCCTACTACCCCCCTCCCAAAATTTCCTTGGGGAAAATAGGGGCTCCATCGGGCACTTGGGGGCGCACTGGAGGCATGGACTCTTGGGTGCGCTCGGGAAGCGCGGACTCTTGGGGGCGCTCGGCAGGCGCGGGCACTTGAGGGCGCTCGGCAGGCGCGGGCACTTGAGGGCGCTCGGCAGGCGCGGGCACTTGAGGGCGCTTGGCAGGCGCGGGCACTTGAGGGCGCTCGGCAGGCGCGGGCACTTGAGGGCGTTGGCGAGGAGCGAGCTCTGGGGTGCGCTGGCGAGGAGTGGGCTCTGAGGTGCGCTGGCGAGGAGCGGGCTCTGAGGTGCGCACTGGAGGGCACTTGCGAGGAGCGGGCACTGGAGGGCACTTGCGAGGAGCGGGCACTGGAGGGCACTTGCGAGGAGCGGGCACTGGAGGGCACTTGCGAGGAGCTGCCTCTTGGGGGCGCTCTTGAGAGCTGAACGGAACCAGCAAGGGCTCTGGAGAGCTGGACGGAACCAGCAGGGGCTCTGGAGAGCTGGACGGAACCAGCAGGGGCTCTGGAGAGCTGGACGGGACCAGCAGGGGCTCTGGAGGGACTGGCCCTGGAGAAGCGGGCACTGGAGGACGCTGTCGAGGAGCGGGCACAGGAGAGCACTTGTGAGGATTAAGGATCATTGGGCTTGCCATATTCTCTGCCGGCAGGCAAGGAAGAGCCGCGGGCCGCGTTGGCGGGCTTGGGGGAGCCGCGGACGACGGCAGGCTGGTTCTGGCTCGGGCCCGGACACTCTCCAGACACCGGAGGATTCCTTCCCTCCATTTTAGTCCAGTGGTGTCTGGGAGGTCCACGGGACGATGGGCATTGGCCCCGTGCCAGAACAGAGAGAGGATGGTGGCGTCATCTAATGCCGTCGCCGCAGCAAGCCCGCAGAACTCCCGCGAATACTCGGGGAAAGGGAGATCTCGGTGGGCAAGGGCGATGAAGCGGGCAGCGATTTCCATCGCCGCGGGAGCCAAAAAAGCTGGAAACAAAAAACTTTTCAAAAACGGGAAAACAAAAACGAGGGAGAAGAAACGCCGCTTCTTTCAGCTTCGGTTCGCTGTTCTGTCAGGCTCTCGGGGGAGCAAGGAGACACGGAGAATACTTTAACATAAGGCTTTAATAAAACATGGAAGACATTTAACAGCAAACACAGGAGACACTGGGCTTATAAACACAAGGAAATCAAACGAGGAAGAACTGAAACAGGTGGGGAGCAATCAAACACAGACGGAGACTAATAAAGACAAACGAGGACAGGAACAGGAAGACCAAATATGGGCACGAGAGGAGGGGAAACACGTGACATGGGGAACACAGGTCTGACACTTTCACTCAAAAAATTCACAAAATTCCAACCTATCATTGAAGTAAAACAATTGAAAGTGGGGAGAAAATCTCATTGTGAAATAACTGTTTTTCTCCAATGAATGTTGGCCACAATTATTGGCACCCCTAGAAATTCTTATGAGTAAAATATCTCTGAAGTATATTCCCATTCATATTTAATTTTTTTTAGCACACCAGGGTGACTAGGAGCATGAAATTGTCCAGCCATGACTTTCTGTTCCACAGGATTATAAATATGAGGAACACAAAGGTCAAATTCCCTTAATCATCCATCACAACTGAGAAAAAACAAAAAATATATTTCTGATGTGAAGAACAAGATTGTTGAGCATCACAAAATAGAAAGTGGTTGTAAGAAAAGAGTTAAAACATTGAAAATCCCCATTTCCACCATCAGGGTAATAATTAAGAGGTTCCAATCGACTAAAGATGTTAAAAATCTGCCTGAAAGAGGACGTGTGTCTATATCGTCCTAATGCACGGTGAGGAGGAGAGTTTGAGTAGCCAAAGACTCTCCAAGGATCACAGCTGGAGAATTGTAGAGATTAGTTGAGTCTTGGGGTCAGAAACCTAAAAAAAAAAAAAATCAAACATCCCCTATATCACCACATGTTGTTCGGGAGGGTTTCAAGAAAAATTGTCCTCACTCATCCAAAAACAAACTCCAGCAAATTCAGTTGTCAGACACGACTGGAACTTCAAATGGCACTGGCTTCTATTGTCAGATGAAACTGAAAAAAATAGCTTTTTGGCAGCAAACCCACCAGATGAGTTTAGTACAAACAGGGATAAAAAAGTACCCCATGTCCACGGTTAAATATACTGCTGGATCTTTAATGTTGTGGGCCTGTTTTTCTGCCAGAGGTCCTGAACATCTTGTTCAGATGCATGGCATCATGGATTCTATCAAATACCAACAGATAAAAAATCAAAACCTGACTGCCTCTGTTAGAAATCTTATAATGGGCCGTGTTTGGATCTTCCACCAGGACAACAATCCAAAACAAACATCAAAATAAACACAAAAATGGGTCACTGAGCACAAAATGAATATTTTACCATGGCTGTCTCTGTCCTCTGACCTGAACCCTGTAGAAGATGAGTGAGGTGAACTGAAGAGAAGAAGCACCGTCATGGAGCTGTGAATCTGAAGGATCTGGAGAGATTCTGTATGAAGAAAATGGTCTCTGATCTCTTGTCAGGTGTTCTCCAAACTCTTCAGGCATTATAGGAGAAAACTCAGAGCTTTTGTGCTGGGAAAAGGACGTTGCAATAATTGGGTGCCAATAATTGTGGCCAACATGAAATAGTGAAAGCATTTATTTCACAATGAGATCCCCCGCCCCACTTTCAATTGTTTTACTTCAATGATAGGTTGGAATTTTGTGATTTTTTTGAGTAAAAGATAAAAAGGATAAACAATGCAGATTTATTTTCACAGCTGCCTTTGCTCATATTTACCAAGGGTGCCAATATTAGTGGAGGACACTGTATGCCCATTGAAAATGAACACATTTTAGTACAATGCAAATACATTAAAAAAACATATATGTGTACTACTGAGCATTAACGTGTTTCATGGAGCGGAAGATGATCCTGGCTACAAACCTCCTCGCTGGTGCTTGGTTGGGACATTTCGCTCGAGTTCTCTTCTTGAGTCTCTGCCACGGACACTGTTGTCAACTCTCGCGAGACAAATAAGCAACCGCAGCTTCAAAAACAAGCCCAATATTTTTTTGATGATTTATTATCATCAATATTATTTATTAACAATTATTTATAACTAATAAATGAGCCTGCAACATATTAAACTGAAACCACTATTTTATCTGAAAAGCAAAAACAGAAGCTATTTTACAAATATCAGCAAACTGCAACAAAAGTGGGAACAAAACTCATCTCCAATCACCTGTGAGCAGAATAGGATTGGAGAGATGGAAAAGGAGAAAAACACAAGAGCTTCAAAGGAGAGCTGTAACATAGTTACATATTTATAGCCTAAAATATATAGGGGTCATTCTATGGAAATGTCCATTTTTCTGTCCCTAGCCTTTACAGAAATATTACACTTGGTTACATTTTTTTTATATTTTAAAATGAAACAATGTGTTATTTGAACAATTACACCTTCTTGAGCCATCAATGTGGCAATATTTGTTTTTAATTAATTATAAAGAATTCCAAGCAGCACAAAACTGCTCGTTACAGCCATGTACAGAGGGAACGTGCTTTATTTTGAGGTCAAAAACAGTTTTTTCTACCATTTAAAATAAAATAATGTATACATAACTATCAAATAAATGACATAAAAAAACTAAATTCCAAATAAATATTATAGACAAATGTATAAAAAATATTATATTAAATATTATAATAAATTATAATATATATTATATTAAAAAATAAAATATATTATAATATTATTTAAAAAAAATCATTAAGCTGTCATTTATGTGTATTCATGAAGTCAAAGTTAATCTAATAATGTGGTCTAAGTTTAAATGTTAAAAAAAGAAATACATTTTAAGACATCTTGCCATACCAGGCTATTCAAACCAAATGTATTTACTATTAGGACATGGCTACTTGATTTTTTATTACAGCCCGTGATAATTAATACATTACAAAAACATTGTAAAATTAGGCTTAAAGAAAGTCATCCCACTCCTCTACGTCTTCTTCTATCATCGCTTGGATTACAGCGTCACGCGTCTTCTTTTTGAATGTGATTTTTCTCCACTGAGGGGCGGAACATATGGCAAATTACTCTACGGCTCTTATATTATTGCACTGGTTGGCTATTAACTGCGAGCAGACAGAGTGTCAATCAATGTATTGGAGAATACGGCGAACATAAATAAAGAAATGAAGTCGCTTGTCAGATTTCCCTAACAAGCAACCATATCTATTTAAATAAGCCCAAAAAACCGCAACCCGGGATTTTTTTCCCACAACTTTACAAAAAAAGAAGCCCAAAGTCACGTATAATACGCGGACTTGGCAACTGTGGCCACGGACATCTTCGTACTTGGCTGCATACGTCTGCTATGTCCAGTGATGGGGGTAACAAGTAACAAAATTAGTATAGCCTTTATCACAACATTGTCAATCGCAAACGCTAATTTATTCAAACGTCTCTCTACCGAACTACTGTAGCTTAATTTGCGGAGGACGAAGAGAAAGCACCCGTTTGATAAATGAGCCAGTAGTGGAGAAATAATAACTTTTAAGAAATAATCTTTTTTGAGTAACTACCCCAACACTGGAGTGTGACGTGATTTGTGTCATGTGCAGGTGCGATGGATCGCATATAAACCAATAGGGTGTCGGAATGGTGTTTATTCTTCTCATCCAACCACAATCAAATTCACTCTATCCGGATGACGCGATTTATCTGGATAGTTTTTTTTTTTTTTTTTTTTGAACGATGACAAGCCGGAATGAAAACAAGCCGACATGAAATAGGAGTAACGAGGCTATTTTTAAAAAGTAAGGAGTAGAAAGTACAGATAATTGCGTGAAAATGTAAGGAGTAGAAGTAAAAAGTCGGCTGAAAAATAATTACTCCAGTAAAGTATAGATACCCCAAATTTCTACTTAAGTAGGGCCTAAGGTAACTGTACTTCGTTACTTGACACCTCTGTCTGCAAGTGCAGACTTTATTGTTTATTTTTTTAAACACTTTTAAGATTTTAAGTGCACACACAGCATTTTAGGATTGTCTACTCCACATTTGATACATGCCATGCTACCTTTGAATTTGGCACTGTAATTATGCAACCCGATCTCATGAAAGTGCGTATAAATACCACAAGTTTATATTTCTATTTGGAGTACTATTTATACGCAGAAATTGACTTTGGCATGCATATGATATGCAATGGTTAGAATTAGGGGAGTGGGGTAGGTGCGTATTACATGTATGCCAAAACTGCATATGCATATGCATGCCAAGACATTGCGTGCCAAAGTCAATTTCTGCATATGAATAGCATGCCAAATAGAAACCGAAAATCGTGCTATTTATACACATTTTCATGAGACCAGGCTTTTAGAACAGTTTTGAGAATTATAATGCCTTAAAATGTTTCCTCTGCAAGCAGCTCACTAAGTTTCAGTACAAAGTGATTGTGCCATCTCTCATTGTTAAAAACATTATCATCTCTTCAGCTCAGCCTCAGACAAACCCTATGTTTTATTGAGCTGCAGTCTTAAGGCTGACTAATATTTGTTGTCCACAACTCCCATGGTGGCAGCTTTCATCTATCTGCTGAGAGCTTAAACACGATAACAGAAGCTAAATGGCCGTGTTGGGCTTACGTTTGTGCTCGGCTAAACAAAATGTCCGACAGATGTCCGTGTCATTCCATCTGCTGTTAATCCAAACAGCCGTTTTCTTTAAAAGCCCAGTCAACAGAAATACATAACCCCCGTCTCTGCCGCCCCAGCGGGAGAGGAGAGAAGATAATTGTTTTTTTAGTGGCCACAGTTGTGCTGATGAGGTGAATTTGATGTGGTACCTCTCCGAAGTGAGAGAGGAGCAGATTGAGTGAATCTTTAACTAGATCAGATGACTTTTAGTGAGCAGTTTAACGCTCTGCCAGATGGTGGTGCTCACGCTACACTTCTGATTAAACAGAGCTCGTTTTAGACTGTTGTGTTGTTAGGTAAAGTAGCAAGTGAATAGTTGAATCCCATTCAAATATATCCAGGTGACATTTGACCTCAAAATCAATCTCAAAATAAAAAGAAGAAATGAAGGGTGCAGATGCAAAAGCCTCAAAGAGCCATCTGAAATGTTCATCTAAAATTAGCATTTTGCCCGGCTCCTGTTTATGTTCAGTTACATGTTTCATTTTAGAAGAAAATTGCAATCATCACTTCAAACTCTTCAAATTATACCACACATCCATGATTCTCAGATTTTGAACATGCATTTATTTATTCATTGCTTATTTTTAGAGCATGTCATATATGCATCAATTATTGTATATTTTACCTTATTTTTACATAAAAAAATACAACAATCCTTCAGCAATTAATCTTTCTTCAGATGTTTCTTTTTAAATTCCTTAAAGGAATACTTCACCTAAAAATGAAAATTGGACTTCAAATTCAATTCAAATCAATACAACACCATTATGTAGGGTAGAGTGGGGGGGAAACGGGCCCTACTGGCCCTACTGTTCTCATATCATATATAACTGTGATGTTCTACAAAACAACCAGGTTTAAAACACTTTTTTCATACTGAAATTAGATCATTTACTGTGAAATCCGTTTTATCTCTGGTACATAACCAGTGTAAGCTTCATGGTGAAAACTTCTACATAACTCTCGTCAACGTAGTACATACAATAAAACTTTATCTTGAATTTATCTTGTGGTTATTTTGGGAAAAACAGTAGGGGGGGGGGCATTTTCCCCCACTCTACCCTATGTTTAACTTTTAATAAAGAGTTTCAGCAAAACATCCATGCAGTTCCAAACATTTATCTACTCTGATTGGTTCTGGTGAAAACAACTCTATATTCATGCAACTGTACAATAAAATCATGGTATGCATAATTGCTCTCTTGTACGCCAGCCCATACTAGTCCATTAAATGGTGGAAATGCACCAATGTTCTTTATCTGCTATTTAATAGCGTTTGGCAAACTAATATAAAGGTGCATTTCTGCCTTTTACAGTCTCCATTTAAAGTGTCCATTTGCTCTCTATTTAACATAATTGCCGTCTGGGAGAAACAATTAAGATTATTATCAAATTATTATCTAGCTTAAGAGTAGTTACCTTGGTGCTGTGTGTTCCTGTTTTGTGCTCTTATGTGTTTATGTACACATAAGACATGTGTACATAGTGCATTAATGTTCTCCTGGGCAGTTCGTATTTACGAGTTGGGAAGTCATAATTAAGACATCAAGTGCGCTCAAGTCACTATGGTTGCAACAAAATGGTGATGCATCATTTTTCTACAAGATTTTCAAACTCTGCTTCTAAAAAATGACAAATAAAGAATGTGCATCCGTGTGCTTATGATGCAACTTAAAGACAAATATAATAATTTCATTCAATTCAACAAATTTACCGTAAATACAGACGCTGCATCCACTGCGTCTGAAATGTTTTCTCAGGAAACTCTGAGCTTAAAGAAAGTTCTGAGTTTCCCACTCATAATTCTGTCTTTGTGGTGGTGTTCATGTGAGTTCAACTCCTAAATACGATCTTTCTTACATGACTTGCACCAATAGGTGTTGCAGGTATTTCAGTGAATCTTGATTCTCAGTAATGTGGACCAATGTTATCAAAGTGAATCCAGAAAAACAGCAAAAAGTGAGTCAGTCTCGCACATTTAGCTTCTGTGTTCCCTGTACAGTCAAATGTACAGCCGCCTACTGTTACACTCATTTAAAAAAGAAAACAAGACTAAATCAAATGGTGACGTGCGGAACTGTTTTACTGCAGCAGGCCTGAGGAGGAGAAACGCAGGGGTGATATTTCATTATCCTGTTACCCTCGGCACCCTGATGTTGTGCTCCTCTCACAATGAACACCGCATCTGTAACTGATATGGATGTTGCTTTTACTGAAGAATGCATGCTTTTAAAACGTCCCGACTGTGAAACTAAAGAACCCTACATTCACTTTACATATAAATCAAATCCCTCTAAAATGTGAGGCGAGTAAATGATGAATTGTATGATCAAAGTGTAATGATTGACTGATTGATTGATTGACTGATTGACTGATTTATTTATTTATCCTGAACAAATTCATTTATTTCAATATTTTAGATGTTTTAGATTATGTTTTTCGACAAGGCTGTGCATCCTTTGGAACTGAATTGATATATTTGTACATTGTAATTCAATTCCTGAATCTGAACTGAGGTGAGAAACAAGATACAGAATTATAACTATAATTTAAGCATTTTATGAAATTAAATAATTTGGCCAAGCAAATATATGTTCAATGAACTTTTGTGAATGTGATTAAAACGTAATTGAGAATTCATTTAAAAGTTCCAATTCAATTCCTAAATTCGTAATTCAAATTTGAATGTACAGAAATGTATCTTTGCAATTTGAAAGAAGTAGAAATGAAATTGAAGGAAGTGTGCATAAAAGTTTTTAATTAATGCTTATTCTTTATTTATTTACTTTATATTTAATTTTAATGAATTATCCATTAACACAATACACAAAAAAGTGCAGTCAATATCATACTGACTGCCCATAGTATTTGTTATTTATTTAAATTATGTATTAATTGTATTTAATAAATTAACTTTTTGGACCATGGTGGATGAACATTTCAGTTCCAGAAATGCTCTAATTTATACCGAAGACTTAAAAATTGACCCAAACCAAAAGATATAAGCTTACAAGTTAGAAATATAAAGATTATAGAGAATATTCCTGAATATAGATAAATCTAACTGATTAAGGAAAAAACAAAAACACAAGAGGGAATAAATAAGTAACAATATTGAAAATCAGTTATGTCGCAAAAAAATATTTGACTAGCAGTATATACAGTAGATTCCTCTTTCTGTAGTGTTGGAATAAATTGAAAGAGAACCGCTTCCTAAATTTGGATTTGTTGCACAATCCTGGTTTGTATTTACATTTTGTTTAAATTTGCAGCTGAAACCATGTATTGCGCCCCCTTGTGGAAAACCGAAGCTCATATTGCATAGTTAATTATGCAGAAAGTGTTTTATTATTGTAGTTTTGGACATTTATAAACAATGTTCTAAATGGATCATTTTTCCTTACTCTATCCTGTATAGCAGCAAGCTCATTTTTTAACCACAAACAGGTTTGATTTTCTCACAGGCACTTTCCACAGCCTAGACCCCTGGTGACCTGTTTACTTAGGTGTGTGCTGATTAGAAATTCTCATGCTGAGCTCCTTTCAGCACACTGTGTATGGAACATAACAACTCTGCAATGCTCCAATGCACTTTTCTCTCTCCCTCTATCACCTACATCAATTAATGGTGTAGTTAGAAAAGCACGTTTACAGCCATGCCACCTTCATGAGCACAGGCTCTGCTGTAGTTAACACTAGCAGGTAACAGTTTCCATCCATCTGCTTATAGTATGTTCAAGACACACACTTTGATAACAGGGCGTCCTGACTTTGAGCAATGAATTTCCATGACATTTACATTTGTTTGTTAATACTGATAACATTTTTTAGGATTTCCATATGTATGCACAAATGTCTCAAGAAAAAGATGTGCAAGATGTGAAGGTGATTCAAGACATGATTTGGCTTTCAGAGCCTCCATGCTCCCTTCAGTTGTGAGGACAAGCTTCAAAACTCATTCTTGGGATATGGGACAAAACAATGTCATTGTATGATATTAATTTAAATAGCAGCATTTCCCCTTTACACTGTAACAAATAAAATAAAATAAAAATCAAAGACTGGCAGGTACGGCTGCCAAACAAAAACCGTAAAATTACAGTAAAATATCTTAATTGAAATAAAGTGCAAAAACAATTTTACAGAAATTTTCATTAAAGGTTTTACACACACACACAAAAGAATGTTATTTTACAGATTTTTCCTTGTTTCAATTACGATATTTTACGTTTTTTGTTTGGCAGCCATAGCTGCCAGTCATTTGACCATTTTTTACGGGACTTTTTTTTATAACTAGAACAGCCTTAACACAAATGTACAATTCATTAATTAATTAATTAATTCATTCATTCATTTTATGTGGCACAACCTATAAACCATGATTCCACCAAAAGCAAAACAAAATAGAAATACATTTGTGATGTGCAAATTCTGTCAACTGAATTGATCTGTCATCTGTTTGAAACAATTATTCATTCATTGCCATTTTTTTTAAATAATACTCATAAACATTTGACATAACACTGCATATTATTATTATTATTTTTTATTTTTTTTGCATCTGACAGAATTGAACCATAACTTATTGAGTGATGATCAAGGAAAAAGGTATTCTCTTATTTGAGAAAATGTAAAAAGCAGGAGGTTTCTCTACAATGTAAATGAATACTTCTGAACTTAATTAGCATCTAGCCAATTAAATATTGTGTCAGAGTAAAACATTTGTGGGCCATTTAGAAATTAATTAAAATTTAATTAAGAATGCATTTTAAATTCCATTTCAATTCCTGAATTTGCCATTCCGATTTAAAATGCACAGCAATAAAATGAAAATTCACTGAAACAGGATAATAATACTACTAATAATAATAAAATAAAAATAAAAATAAAAATAAAACATTCACATGACTATCTTTTAAGGAACAAAGCCTTGTTTGAGAGTTTTGCAAAAGGAAGAAGAAAAAAACTCTATGGTCTTTAGACAGACAGAGAGACATATATTCAACTTTTGCCAAAAAAAAAAAAACAAACAAAAAAAACCCAGTGAGGTTACTAGGATATTTAGCATTAGCTCAAAGATGAATGTTAACTGCCATTGTACCTCTGGACTGCTCAACCCAACAAGCTCCAAGAACGATTCAGCATCCACTGTTAAGACATCTTAAGTGCAAAATGCATTGCTGAAATTATGTATTTATTTTTTTGGATTTTCAAAATTATTGTCCTACAATATATTTTTGATCAGCCAGCATACCTGACCTAATGCACTGCCACACACAGTTCTGCTAAACAAACCAGTTACATGCGTTGCTGCATCAGCAACAAAGCTCATCAATCAAGGGAGCGACAGACAGACAAACAGAAAGACAGTTTCTCTGAACTTTTTTTTCCATGTTCCGTGACAAACACCATTTTAGAGAGCATTTTAAGGGGTTCCTGGTGGACAGATAAGTGTAATTTCAAAGGGCTGATTCATCAAGCATCTGTTTTTAATGGCATCTTATTTAGCAGAAGTAGCGTGATGAGTGAGGACAGTTTTAATGTGTAGAGTTTAATGAGAGTGCTTAGCAGGAGCTCTTTCATGGCCTTGTGTCACGACCGCTGTTTATGGCCTTTGGCTGTGGTAATGATGCCTCTTCCCCTGGACTGTGGCTGATATTTTTGTTGCTCTCCTTTATAGGTGTCAGTGAAGGCTTTACCCTAAAGCTGGTGTTGGTTACTGCAGACACACCCTGTGGATAGTGGAACCCATTTGTAGTCACATAATCACCACAACTGGAGACCAGAAATGGAGAACAAAACATCAGGAATGAGCGAGGGCCTCCATTTGAACTGCAGTATGTCTGGAAGACACAGCTTCATCTTCACCTTCATCCCCATCGTCTACGGATGCAATTTCGTCATCGGGATCATTGGCAATAGCATGGTGGTGGCTGTCATCTACCGCTACATGAAGCTGAAGACAGTAGCAAATGTGTTTGTGCTCAATCTAGCCATATCAGACCTCACCTTCCTTATTACGCTACCTTTGTGGGCCACTTTCACAGCTACGGGTTACCATTGGCCGTTTGGGACCTTTCTGTGCAAGGCAAGTGCCGGATTGGTCATCTTCAACCTCTATACTAGCATATTCTTCCTCACCGCTCTTAGCATTGATCGATATCTTGCTATCGTACATCCAGTGCGCTCCAGACGCCAACGCACACTTTTCTACGCCAACCTCACATGTGTACTCATATGGTTGTTTGCCTTGCTCCTCAGTGCACCTACAGCGTTAAGCCGGGATGTGTACGACATTGGGAACTCTACATTGTGCGCTGTGTGGCACCGTAGTGAACAGATTAACTTGCTAGTTACCCTTAGCGTGCTAAAAAGCGTGTTAGGTTTCCTTGTGCCTTTCCTCATCATCATCACCTGCTATTGCCTGATCGGTCGGGCACTTCTGGGTTCCAGGGGTGTGTTGAGAAAAAGTGTTCGCTCTCGGGAAGACGAAACTCTCCGTATGATAGCCGCTACTGTGCTAGCTTTCTTTGTTTGTTGGGCTCCTCACCAAGCTTTCCACTTCACGGAGCTGCTGGCCACGCTTGGCGTAGTGGAAAACTGCCAAACACTGGATGTTATTGACACAGCCATGCCATTTACCATCTGCATCTCCTATTTAAACAGTTGTGTAAACCCCATTCTTTATGGGTTTGTAGGACACAACTTTCGCAAAAACCTACTGAGGTTATTAGGTTGTGGACAATCTAGCAATAACTTTAGCATTAGCTCAAAGATGAATGTCAACTCCCATTGTACCTCTGGTCTGCTCAACCCAACAAGCTCCAAGAACGATTCAACATCCACTGTTAAGACATCTTAAGTGTAAAAGGCATAGCTGAAAATCTGTATTTATCTGTTTTGGGATTTTGAATGGTACTATAAGATATTTTTGATTAGCCAACAACATACAGTGCTTGGCCAATACACTGCTAAAGCATAGTTCTGATAAACATGTGTTACTGTATCAGTAACGATCAAAGGGGCGAGAGAATTGCCTTCAGATCTCAGTACTATTAACCAAGATGTGTTATTCTGCTATAAATATATTCACTTTAACTAACTTACGTTTCAAGATTTGTTATCATGACTGCAGAGAAAACTGAACAGTGTATGCCGATATCTGTTAGTGTCTATAAATAACAGTCTGCTTCTCTGCTAAGTTTTCTTTTTCAGGTCAAGTGTACTTGCATCACGTTATTTGCAGTCTGACATATTTAAGAATGCAGACTGAATAATGCAACTGAATTGGCATTTGACTACATACACTGAAATATTACGAAAACTTTTTATTATTTTTTTTTCAAATAATTTATTTTCATGAAAATGGACATATTTAACACATAACACCAAAAAAAATAAGAAAAAAATAATTAGAATAAAAAAAAGGTATTGCATATTGTGAAAACTGTATAGGTGATACTGTGTATATACTGTACTTATCTCGGTCACACATTTTCCCCACTTTAAATAATGTCTTTTACTAAAACCACAATGTATATAACATATTTTTGAATGCAGTACAACAGTGTGAAATGCTAAATTATATCTGTGACCTAATTAACTCAAATACTTTGATGTTTCGACTTTTTCAAGAGTAAGAAAATTAACTGACAACTGTAGTAAGATATTAACTTCTTCTATATGAGATATGAATGTGAAAACCATACACACTGAACATGAAAAACGTGTTTTAAATTCTTGAATGTTTTTGTTTTGCTATATAATTTCTAATTTTACAAAGATGTTATATAATAACATAAAATGTATTTGTTTGTTTGATTGTTGTGGTATAGAATTTACCCTTTAAAAATACATTATTTTATCTTTCTCTTGTATGGTCATTCCATATTTTGTACTCATCTGAACATTCAAACAGCACTAAATGTGTCTAGGACTACTTAAATAAAAGCCTTTTTTTAAACGATGGCCCTGATAAGTTTTTCTTTTCTTTGTTAACATTTAAACATCTGTTTTTTAACAGGTTAATGATTGAAAGATTTGTATTTGAAGCTGTTGTCACCTCAAATCATAGCTAAAAATATCTTCAAAAGCATGTGCAACAGGTGAATTATAAATGATGCACATGAAGGCATTCTGGAGAAGGTCAGGACTGGGCGGCCCTTGAAGTCCTGGCATTATAAAAAGAGATCTGTGTGGAGAACATGAACATACTGGCACAATGAAGGTCCTTTTGCTCTTGGGATTGGTGGCTGTTGCTCTCTGTGAGCCAACCAAATTTGTGGGGTAAAATCTTAAATATATTTTTATCTCCTTAACCAGAAAGATTACAATATGTGGAGCTAATATATAAGAGGGTAAAAAATATATCTCCCTCCACACTTCTCTAGAGATAAGGTCCTCCGTCTGACACCTGGATCCGAGGAAGATGTGACATTCATCAGGGAAATAGGCCACACAATCAAAGTAAAATTAAAAATGCAAACTGTTATTTAATATATAAAATATGGTTTAATTTATTTATTTACTTTTTAAGTATGTTGTATATAAACATTGAGTGGCAAGGTATAATAATAATAATTATTATTATTATCATGTAGGAGCAATCTTGGCCACCAGATGGCACTATCAGCTAATTCTTAAAAGGCATCAGAATTTTGATATAGTTATTTATTTATAGAACTAAGACGTTTTTTTGCAAATACAAATCTAGACAAAATGCAGTGTAACAGCATATTTTAATACCGTAAATCTTTCATTTAATTAGAATTATTTATATATTCACCAATCAGACCAAGTATTACTAAGAGCTGTTTAATACAATTGGATACAGTGCACTTTTCTGAGACACTGCTTGAAGAAATAAATAAAATTTAAAAAAAACTTTTAGAAGATATTTGTTCTAAACAATGATTGTAGTGATTTGATTTTCATTAAGACACATGTTTGCACATGCACTATTTCAGTAAGTGTACACGTTGCACCCTCTGCAGGTGGATTTCTGGAAGCCTGACAGTCCTGAGCTTGTGACCATTGGCATGAATGTTGATATTCATGTTCCTGCAGCCCAGCTTGACATGGTCTTCACCATTTTACAGCAGAGTGGCATTGAAGTTAAGTAAGTATTTCACATATACACACAAGTTGCATTAGACTTTGAAATTAATACAGTATAACATGCAGATGCTCTACCTGGCACTTGTATATTATGATTCAAAACGAATATCTTGATATACCATGGTATACATGGTACCCCAAGTTACTGGTAACCTATGTTAGATATTCTTAGGTTTGTTTAGCTAGTATAAAGTTTTAAAATGGGCCATCATTGTCTTTGCAGGGTCATGTTTGAAAATCTTCAGGAGGCTGTGGAGGCTCAGATGGACAACAAGGGGGTGACAAAGGCCCATGACTACACAAAGTACAACAGCTGGGCAACGGTATGATTGCCAGTGCACTCATAATAACCTGTAAATATAGATTTTATTTCTCCATTCCAGGTGTTTTAATTAGTTTTTTTTACTCACCTACAGATTAATGATTGGGTAGTCTCCATCAGCTCTGCTAATGCTAACCTGATCAGCAGGCAGGTGATCGGGAACACTTATGAGGGACGTCCCATGCACCTTCTGAAGGTAAATCCCTGCCTCTGCTAGTCACTTAACAGAACTCTGTATACCCTTGTGAAAAAGACGTACACTTGAACATTTACATAAATGTTCTCTCTTCAATACAGTTAAGTGGCCTTTTGTTTTCAAAATGACCTGCAATGATTACCAGTACAATAACATTGTTTAAATAGTTAAATATATATATATGGTTGGTTTTGACAATAAAAACACTGTCATTTTTCCTTTTCCACAGATTGGAAAGAACACAGGCTCTGCTAAGCCAGCTGTCTTCATGGACTGTGGCTTTCATGCCAGAGAATGGATCACTCATGCTTTCTGTCAGTGGTTCGTAAAGGAGGTACAGGAAAAACTATATGTTTTTAAATGTATGTCTTTCACTCGAGAGATCTGTAAATCTAAACTTTGTTTTACTTATGTTTAGGCTGTGTCCACCTACGGCAGTGACCCTGAGATGACCAACCTTCTGGATAGAATGGACTTCTTTGTTTTGCCTGTCTTCAACATTGATGGCTATGAATACACCTGGACCAATGTACGTTCATAATGTGTGTTACAAAAATACATTATTTACATTATTCAGTATTTTCATATATGGTCTAGCTACACACACAGTCAAAAGTTTAGACAAACTTAACTGAATTTATTTAGGCCTATTTAGGCTGTATTACGGCAGACAAAGAGCGTGAGAATTACCTTCAACGTTTAGTGTAATGGGTCACGTCACTTCAACATAACGACCTGCACCACAATTTAAATTTTAACACGTTTTAATAGAAAAGAGTACAATCTTCATTTGAGACAATCTCATTTGAGTATACACTATTGTGATGACTCTTCACAAAATGCAACTTATTTCTTAATTTTGTAGTCAAATATAAATTTTAAATACTTCAACTTCTACTACTTAATTGTAATATTTCATATTATCTCTTTTTTATTAATTCTAAAATGCAAGGGGAAAGTAATAATACAGAATTATTGGCAAAGTCTTGAAACTCATAGAGTGCATTGTTTTAGGAGATATTGTGAATTGGCATTACACACAAACAGACATGAATATATAATGTATAATATGGTCAGGAGTGAAGGAAATATATATATATATATATATATATATATATATGATCTGAAAGTTCTTGTTTTGATCCCACAGGACAGGATGTGGAGAAAGACCCGATCCAAGAAGAGTGGTAGCAGCTGTATCGGTACTGACCCCAACAGAAACTTTGATGCTGGATGGTGCAGTGAGTACTTGCTTCCTATTAAAGCTAGCTATTAAAATCAACAGCATATTAGAAATTAAGATGAGTGTCCACACCTTATTGCTTAACTAGCTTAACCAGCATGGAATATTGGGAAGTGGTCTTTCGTGATATGCACATATAATGTCATATTTCCCTGTTCCATGAAATATGTTTGATGTATGCCATTCACTTCCCAGCCATTGGAGCTTCCAGCAACCCTTGCAGTGAAACATACTGTGGAAGCAGCATAGAATCTGAGATTGAGTCCAAGAATTTGGCCAACTTCATCCGCTCCAACAAGTCCATCATCAAGGCCTACCTGACTGTCCACTCATATTCCCAGCTGCTCCTTTTCCCCTATTCCTACAAATATGGGCTGGCTGCTGATCACTCAGAGCTGGTACGTTTGCATTGAAGCACACTACAAAAATGGCATGTGCCTTTAAGGTTTCTGACTGACATGAGTCTTGTATCTTGTCTTTTTGGTAGTTGAGTGTGTCTCAGGGAGCTATTGCAGCTCTGCGCTCCCTGTACGGAACCAGATACACTAGCGGCCCTGGTGCTTCGACCATCTGTGAGTATAAAGAGTCCAAGATAAGCTCTTACATGTAGTGAACTGCCTCCTTCTAGGCATCTATCTTCAGTGTTCTCACTGTAATGGACTGATTTGACATGCTCTATAGGCAGCAACTCGCAAGTTGTGACTCACAGTTGTTTCCAAAAGAAGCTAGCATGTCCCTAAGATAACAATGTGATGCTCTAAGTATGCTGCAGTGATGTTTTTTGTTCGTTTGTTTTGTTTTGTTTATTGCCTTTTGGATTATAGCAGAAAATATGCTCTATGACCAACAAAGATTTATGATTCTTACACAGTTTGTTCAGCATGATAATCTTTACAAATGAACACAAACTTTTATGAAAGTTGAAGCCTAAATACAATCGCCAGAGGTAAAAAGCTAAGTGTAGGACTATGAACAAACTACTTCACAGTTGCATGCCTTTAACATCACCATCTTTTTAACATTAAATATTTTTACAGAAAGTTTGAGTTATATTTGTTTTCAAGAATGTGATTATAAACATAATTCAGCTGTAAAAGCGGACTAGTGAGTAGATGACTTTACCTGTTTGATATGAGGATGCTTAATGTCCTGACAGCCCCTGTAGTCCAGTTTAGCCAATTTTTATTTTATGTATTATTATGCCTATGCATTACGTAAAGTATTTATTTATTTATTTTTAATGTAAAAATCCCAGCACTGAGTGGTGTAGCTTACCGTCTGCCTTCGCTATGCACTCCTGTGGTGGTACATGTACTACAGTCTGATCAAGAAATATTGTTTCTATCAGGAGCCACTTAGCATGTAGTGAGCAGGATTTTGCTGTTTTGTTTCATGACTCTTCTCATTGCAGACCCTGCTGCTGGTGGCTCTGACGACTGGGCTTATGACCTGGGCGTGAAGTACTCCTTCACCTTCGAGCTGCGTGACGAAGGTCGTTATGGTTTCCTGCTGCCTGAGTCTCAGATCAAGCCCACTTGTGAGGAGACCATGCTGGCTGTCAAATACATCGCTAGCCATGTGCTCAACAACCTGTACTGAGAGGGAACTGTCTGAAAAAGCTTTGCTGTGGCTGTGCATTCTGTGACATCAATCCACTACACATCTCAAAATACCATGATCAGTAAAGCAATAAAACACAGAAGACTGTTTGTTGATTCGTATCTGATACTAAGTACACAATGATGGAGACATCAGTTTGAAACAAGCAATTAAATGCAATTATCTATTTATAATAGCACACATCTATGTACCATATGTACCAAAATATAAAGTGCCCCCGAAGAGTATTTGGACACTTGCACACACACATAGACACACACACAAAAGTCTGAATGTCACTAGATTATAATATTAATATATATATATATATATATATATATACACACACACACACACACACACACACACACACATTTATAGGCCTATATAAGTAGCATCTGCAAAATAAATAATTTGCTGTTCTCATAATTGACTTACCTTTTGAGAACCATTTCTTTTGTATTTTTCATTTTTAGTGGATGTACTGCATGAATTCATTTTATTTTTCATTTACATTTTATTTATAGGTGCCTTACATGACACTCAAGGACACCTTACAATAAAATCAATATGATCCATGAATGAAAGAAAACTGTCCAAACATAATTTGTTCTAATTTAAAAAAAAATACATATGTTGTAGCAAACATCTTTTTACAAAACTTTTGCTTGAAAAGTGTGTTTGTGCTTATTTATTTTAAATGAATGGCACTTGTTCTATAATGGCGATGATTTCATACATTGTTAATGTGGCTTAAAGAACTGTATGTAGTAGAATCCATAGTCATAATTACAGTGTATAGCTGTACATGTACATTTGTTGCAGCGTAATCCGACCTGTCTGGAATTTCATACTCGCTCACCAAATTTACTTACAGATGTTTGGAGGGAGTGTGGGAAAAAGACAGAAGCCGTACGCTTCATATATAAAAAAATCGCTCATATATATATATATATATATATATATATATATATATATTAGGTCTGGGCATTAACTCCGGCAATTATTTTATTGCACGTTAACGCAGTTTATAATTATTATTATTATTATTATTATTAAAGCCCGTTGCTCACTGGCTCTGAATACATATACAGACAAACCATGGGTCACAGGAGGGGTGGGAAGTTGATCAGTTCTGGCTTAGGATGGGTGTCATCACGCATCTCAACCAATGAGAGCATTTGGGGTAGGCCTAAGGCTGCAGCAGCACTCACATGAACGTTCCCAATAAAATTATTTAGGCTAAGCATCAACATTCACAAACCACTGTTCACTGTTATTTTTAACAGAAAAGAATGGAACATGCTCCCACTTCATAAGTGGGAAACAGGAAGTTTCCGATAGCATGTGACACAGCAGAGACCAGTTCACTGTTATTTTTAACAGAAAAGACAGTGGAGTGCATCGTTTTGTTGGAACATGCTCCCACTTCTTATTTGTTTAAAGTGTTTGCAAACCAGGAATGTTTCCGATTAGCACGTTTGAAGACAGCAGAGAAGCGCTCTCACTCACTTTGTTAACACCTTATTTGTTTAAAGTGTTTGCAAACCAAATGTTATTGCACGTTTGTTCATATAGCAGTATTTTAAATGAAGAAAGTGCACAATACACTACTTTTGAATTCATTATTGAATTTTGTGCACAACAATATATTTGTGCATAGCAGAAAACCATGCGATTAATTAATTAATTATTTGAATCATTGCCCAGCACTAATATATATATATAAATGTTGAGATGTTTTTTTTTTTTTTTTATAAAATTAAAACTAAAAGAATTTCAAATCACATGAGCCAATATTTTATTTACAATAGAACATAGATAATATAACAAATGTTTAAACTGAGACATTTTACAATTTACACAAAATTAGCTCATTTCAAATTTGATGCCTGCTACAGGTCTCAAAATAGCTGGGACGGGGGCATGTTTACCATGGTGTAGCATCTCCTCTTCTTTTCAAAACAGTTTGAAGACGTTTGGGCATCGAGGTTATGAGTTTCTGGAGTATTGGTGTTGGAATTTGGTCCCATTCTTGCCTGATAAAGGTTTCCAGCTGCTGAAGAGTTTGTGTATTTGAATACTTTGACGTATTTTTCGTTTAATGATGCGCCAAATGTTCTCTATATAGGTGAAAGATCTGGACTGCAGGCAGGCCAATTCAGCACCCGGACTCTTCTACTACGAAGCCATGTTGTTTTAATAGCTCAGTATGTAGTTTTGCATTGTCCTCCTGAAATACACAAGGCCTTCCCTGAAATAGACGTCATCTGGAGGGGTGCATATGTTGCTCTAAACCTTTGTATACATTTCAGCATTCATAGTGCCTTCCAAAATATGTAAGCTGCCCATACCGTGCACACTTATGCACCCCCATACCATCAGAGATGCTGGCTTTTGAAATGAATGCTGATGATACGCTGGAAGGTCTCTCTCCTCTTTAGCCTGGAGGACACGGCATCCGTGATTTCCAACAAGAATGTCAATTTTGGACTTGTCTGAGCATAGAACACTTTTCCACTTTGAAACAGTCCATTTTAAATGAGCCTTGGCCTACAGGACACGACGGTGCTTCTGTACCATGCTCACATATGGCTTCCTTTTTTGCATGATAGAGCTTTAGTTGGCATCTGCAGATGGCACGGCGGACAGTGGTTTCTGGAAGTATTCCTGGGCCCATATAGTAATGTCAATGACAGAATCATGCCGATGAGTGATGCAGTGTCGTCTGAGGGCCCGAAGACCACAGGCATCCAACAAAGGTCTTCGGCCTCGACCCTTACGCACAGCGATTTCTCCAGTTTCTCTGAATCTTTTGATGATGTTATGCACTGTAGATTATGAGATTTTCAAAGCCTTTGCAATTTGACGTTGAGGTACATTGTTTTTAAAGTATTCCACAATCTTTTTACACACTCTTTCACAGATTGGAGAGCCTCTGCCCATCTTTACTTCTGAGAGACTCTGCCTCTCTAAGACATCCCTTTTATAGCTAATCATGTTACAGACCTGATGTCAATTAACTTAATTAGTTGCTAGATGTTCTCCCAGCTGAATCTTTTCAAAATGTATTGCTTTTTCAGCCCTTTGTTGGCCCTGTGCCAACTTTTTTGAGACCTGTAGCAGGCATGAAATTTGAAATGAGCTCATTTAGTGGATACAAGTGTACAATTTCTCAGTTTAAACATTTGTTATGTCATCTATGTTCTATTGTGAATAAAATATTGGCTCATGTGATTTGAGAGTCTTTTAGTTTTCATTTTATTCAAATTTAAAAAAATGTCCCAACATTTCCGGAATTCGGGTGTTGCATATATATATATATATATATATATATATATATATATATATATATATATATATATATATAAACTTTTTTGGGAAAAACACAACTTTGCTACCTCAGTATGCTACCTCAGATTTAATGCTGAACTTTTGAAGCCAGACATTTACCTGATGAAAGTCATAACTGAAGTGGAAATGTATTTATGCTTGAAAACAATTATCATTGGTCCCCATGTCAAGCGCACATGTTTGAGCTTCCATTTACCATATTTAATGTGCATAAGCTAAAATAAAAATGTAATGTACCTTTCAAGATGAAATAAAATTGTAAGGAGTAATAAGTACTGTTTTTTCTTCAGAAATTGAATCAAGTAAAAGTACAGTACAAGTAGTCAGTTTAAATTGCACTTGAATAAAGTACAAATACCCCCAAAATAATACTTTAGTACAGTAATCAAGTAAAATTACTCAAGTATTTTACACCCCTGCTTAAACATAATATTCTCACTTAACAATTAAAATAGAACAAATAATTATTGCTCCAGATCTGCAGTTACAAAAACAGACACAAGACACAAGTTACAAACACACAACCTAAACACAAATAAATGTATTAAAACATATTGACAGCTTCTAAGAAAAAATATTAGGCCATGTATAGGCTACTAAGCTTTAAATTACGATTGGCTATACGCATACTTTGTTTTTTATATTCAGCTTTACATAAATAATAATTTAATTTAATTTAATTTCGACATTCTTATTTAACGATTAGTTGATTCCTCCCAATCTTCAGTTACAAAAACACAAGAAATTAACACAAAGCATATTGAAAGCTTCTATAAGAATGTGTTGGGTTCTATTATTATGCACACAGAACCAGATATAACTTGGTTCAAATTAATAGCGCATATCTGGCATTTTTCTGTGGGGAACAGCGCCTATGCTCACTGGAGCTTACACTATGTCAACCTATGTCAATATCCTACGTTATTTGCCAGAACGGCGTTCTATTGTGATCACGTGTACAACAGTTAGCAGAAGCTAGAGATTACTGTATATAACATTTTAAATATGGATATTTTTCTAACAAAAATGCATCGATTCGCTTCAGGAGGCCTTTATTCACCCCCCGGAGCCATGTGAGGCACGTTTTAGTATGGATGGATGCACTTTATTAGACTTCTTTTGGACTATTGAAAAATAACACCCATGTACTGTCATTATAAAGCTTGGAAGAGCCAGGGCGTTTTTAAATATAACTCCGATTCGTCTGAAAGAAGAAAGTCAAATAAACCTATGGCTTGAGGGTGAGTAAATCATTTGGTAATTTTCATTTTTGGGTGAACTATCCCTTTAAGCAGAGACCTTTTATCATTGACCAATTTCTAAAAAGTGAGAATCAGGCCCTGTTTGGGGCTCACTATTAAAAATGACCAATATCCTGATACTGATGTTCTTTTTCTTAACTGTCAGTAAAAAGAGGTGCAGCACCATGAAAAATAAAAGAGCAAGAAATAGACTTAATTCAGCTGAAATAGAGATGGCATGTGAAACTTCATGATTTGTCCCCATCTGTCTTGTACTCTGAGAGTGACTATTTGTTGGAGAACTGTAACGTTTCAGGATAGTTTGTAGAGTATAAGTTTCACCACCTGATGTCTCCCTTGCACAACAATCTTATTAAGACGAATGTCACCCCTAATGGAAAAGATCCGTTCTGTCACTGCTATTGACACATGCCCTGCTGCGCAGTACTACTCTGCGTAAATACAGACTAAATGCCACTTCAGATGCAACTTCTAAGTTACTTCAAAGATGGCTTTTGATGATTCTGATTACATTTTATTGGTAATAGCATTTCAGATTTCTTACATGTTATCCATAATTTTAATTAGAATAATACTATATGTCTTACAATTCGAATTGAATTTAATCATTAAACTGAAGAATTTGACATGCAAGATGATGCATACATTATTTTTTTTTATTATTTTTTTTTTAAATGATGCCCCATGGGGGTGGAGAACTGAGGAAGCTTGCAATCCATGTTCAGAAAACAGTATCGGGAAGCAAATGTTGTCAACTAATAACGGTTTCCTATGAGATTTTTTTTTTTTTCTTTTACCATGGGACATCTTTTGGCATTGGGCAAACACAATTTAAATGTAAGATAGGCTACATGACTCGAATGTCATACAGTGGTCCTATATACAAATCAAATGAAATCAGTTTGAACAAATAAGCCATCTTTGGTCTGCCAAGGTGGCTGCATCTGGAAGTGGCATTTAGTCTGTATTTAGTCATTTTCAGATTTCATGCTAAATTACATTTTACCTCTTCTTATCCATTTACCATGGGCTATATTTTGTCCTTGGGCAAACATAATTTATATGCACACAGTGCCCGTCTTGTAAAATATGTGACTCTGACTCCATCTAGTGGTTTAGCTAATCATTACCTGAAATGTCCATCCTGACCAGCTCTGAGTACAGTAACAGATAGCACAGGAGGACAACATGCTTTCAATAAACATTAATAATTACATTGAATAATTACAGTTTTTTAGTCGTTGTATTGAAAATTAAAGTTAAAATTAGTAGCAGCCTTATTAAGTACAATTATTAGGTTATAATTTAAGCTCATCCAGCTGTTATTGTTAAGCCCTGCAGAAGGAGTAGGCTAATCCTTTTTACTTCTTCCCTTACAAAAAAAATAAAATAACCATGGTTTTAGTAAAAGTGTAGTAACCAGGTTTTTTTTTTTTTTTTTTTTTTTTTGGCGTATTGATTTCCATTTGTTTTTCCATTCCACTACAAACATGGTTAAATTATGGTTAGTGTAGCAAAACCAAAGTTTTGATGTTTTTTTTTTTTTTTTGCATGGTTAATTTTCATAAGGGTTACAATTTGTGCTCTGCCAAAAAACAATTCCCAATTCAATCTCTTGCCATCCTCAGTTTAAGATTAGTAGACCAGCTTTTTTACTCTTTTGCAGTGTAAATCTGTGGACAATCTATGCATTTGTATAGTGTACACACATAAGTGGATGCATTTAAAATATTGCTGCTTTTACATTAAGATGAATCTGACAAAGTAATCCAATGTATTTAGGCCTATTATTAAATCTCTCAATTCTAGGTTGTAAGAGTTAGCTAGTTTATGATTAAAATACAGTGTTTTGATTTCATTTTGATTTACCTGTTTTTAACATGTAATGTGTTAATATAGATTCTATTGATTGAAATTATTATGATGTTTGTTTAGTAATTTGAGGTGATTTCTCAAACCTTTGTATTATGCTGCTGCTTCACCTGAAACCAGAGCCTCAAGACTGGTTAAACTTACTGGTTAAAGAAAGTAGATCAACATGACCGAGAGGTCAGAATGGAATGTTTATGTATGACAAACATTTGGTAGAGATACTGTATCACTTCAATGCATACCAAACTTTTATGTAATGTAAACTATGTTTTTTTTTCAGCTACACTTTCTCAAATGATGTTGATCTGATCTGAGTCGGTGAGTAAAAGGAGTGGTTGCACATGAGATGTGATGAGCAAGCAGCCAGGATCGGGACTTCAGCTGCAGCTAAGCCACTTCAGAGAGAGCTTCAATGACGGGACAGATTTCTTCAGCTGGATCTAGTGGCTCAGTGGCTTATGCCAAATTCTACTTCCTAGACAGCCTAGAACTTTCTAGAGTTGATTCTTTCTAAATCTTCAAAATTCATATCTTACTTTATTTTCTATCTTTTTGATTCATCCAGTCATCTCTGGAGGCCTCTGGAACAGGCTATTGTGGGAATTAGAGTCTGACTTCCTCAGCTCCATCTCCTCTTTGAAAATGCACGATTGGATATGGTTGGGCATATGCTATGAGAAGGACAGCCTCTCATTTTATTTTTGTTCAGTGCACCTCACAGAACTCAAAATGCCAGATAATGTTTATACGACATAATAAGCCATAGTTGGTTGATGAGTATGAGGAATCTCAGTGCTTGTTTATGTGAACATTCCATTGTATTATTTTCCAAATAAGAATTTTACTTTTGATTGTTCTCTAAGTCATCTTAGATGGGTCACAAATGTATAAACAATTTTTGTTTACACACTAAATTTTTGTTTTGACGTTTTGAGAAAGCTATTAATATGTGTTCCTGTGGCTCAGTGGTAGAGCATTGCGTTAGCAGCATACAAGGTTGTGGGTTCGATTCCCAGGGAACACACATAGTGATAAAACATGTATAGCCTGAATGCACTGTAAGTCGCTTTGGATAAAAGCGTCTGCTAAATGCATAAATGTAAATGTATTAAAGACCAGACAACTTGAAATGTTCTATTAACATTCTGTTACTAAAATGTTACTAAAATAATGATTGTTCATAACTTTTAGGGAACCTTCACAAACCTTTCTGAGAACATTTCCTTTCAGCTGGGGAGGCTGACAGATACATTGGAGAAAATGAGCTGGAAGAAATTAAAGTTTTGGAAGCAAATATTCAGAACAAACTTGTTTAACTTGGTCATCGTAATGGAATTATGGAGGTCCAGAAATGCAGATCTGCTGAAAGTTATATTTTAGGTCAAAATTGTATATCAAATCTATATAGTAATCTATAGGTAAATCCAAAAGTACATGTTTAGCTCCAAATGTATTTAGCTGGGATTATAAATTGTACAACCACAAGATGTCAGCCGGTTCTCAAAAACAACTTCTGCAGATTTAATTTCAGACAGTAACCATTAAAGTAAAGCTAAAACAAACAAAAAAAGCAGTAAAACACAACTTTTTCAATCTTTGTCCAAAGTTATGTGATCTTCAATCATGAATCCTGAAGAGTGTAATTGGCTTGTTGACCAGTAGGTGGCAGGAGAAGCCAATAAATCAACTAGCAGTCTCCACAATTCATTGATCTTCAGACAGCCATGACTCAACATGTTGCTGATTATCCATTTTAGTTGCAGCACATTCATAATAGATGCATAGCATTTTATAACTAATTTCTGTAGTCATTAGTAATGCTGCTTTGACTTGCACCTGACCTCTAATACATAAACAAGTATGATAGTGTAGCACATAGATAACCAAAATTCTTCCCTGGGCCACCTATCTATTAGATATTTATGCGTTCTGGAGGAGCAGTGCCCACACAGAGTACTGTAGTAGCAGCTGACGCAAGACAGAGCAAAACTGTTCTGCAGATGCTAACCAGTTCACATGGAATAAAGATATCGTCATGCACCCCATTGTGTATTTACATATTAAAGAAATCTTAGGAACTAGATTGAGAGATACACATAGATACACTGAAAATTTTATTGGTTTAGAATTCAACACATTCTGAGGGGTTTGAAAGGTGTCTTCTCTGAAACCACAGATGTTTACCTTGATCTCACCAGATCACTGTTAAAATATTAAACTCTGACATGCTGCACACAGACAGGAATGATACCTCAAATTGTGCGGCTTGTTGAAGAGAGGTGCTATTACTTTCTTAAGTTACTGTCTCAGACTTACAGATTTTTACATGAAATGCCCTTTGAGAGCAGAGGCAATTTCTTCCATGATAATAAAATAAAATAAAATAAAATAAAATAAAAAAATAAAATAAAATAAAATAAAATAAAATAAAATAAAAAAGGTAATTGCAACTTTTTCGTCTCAAAATTCTGACTTTTATTTTCACTATTCTGAGTTTATATCACAATTATTATTTTTTTCTCCATCATTTCTTAAACTCGCATTCCAAGGAGTCATTACGGGACAGTAAAATAGTTACAAGGATAAAATCTACAAAAAACAAAAAGAGAAAAAAAAGTACATATTCACAAAATAATAATAATAGTAGTAGTAGTAGTAGTAGTAGTAATAATACTAATAATAATAATAATATATTTTCACCACTCTGAAAAAAAAAAAAAAATGAATTGTGAAAAAAAAGAAAAAAAGAAGTGAGATATAAAGATAAAAAGTCATTATAAACGTTTTATTTTATTATTATTATTTTAATCCCATAGCATAGCGGAAGCAAGCTTATAGAATATAGTTAAAAGGCACCCAAGTGAATTTTATGAGCAATAGTGGGACTTTTTAGGCTCTGATTGAAGTGGATAAATTTTCTCTTTTATTTTTTTCTTCCCCAGAGCCGGTGGTTTCTACACACTCCTGATTAGTGATAAACCAGGGCTAAATAATCTTTACATAAGACTTTGGCTGCTTTTGTTGGCCTGTGAATGCAGCTCTCAGTGGTTTGTGAGGTCAAGCTGTTTATAAACCTTGGATCCACTCGGCTGTACTCATTCTGCCCAGTTTACCCTTTTAATTCCCAGAGAACCTAGATATTACACTCTATTCATTTAGAATATGATTTAAATGACAGTAAAATGAGAGGAAAATAAACATATTTTCTTTATGTGTGCTATCCTTAGCATGTGTAATTTAAAAATACAGTTTGCCAAACAGAAATGCACTTTTTTTTTCTAACAGGCCCCCATTTAATACCATGGAATGGCAATATTGCTATGACAGCCGAATGAAACAAACACATGTAGTTCCATTTGGTGCCACTAGCATGAAATGTTCATTCACTCAGTCTATTTTGTAAATGCATCTTATTGATATTATTAAGAATTATTGGTAACACTTTTTTTAGGGTGTCTTAACTAGTTGCTTATTAGCATGCATATTACTAGAATAGTAGCCATTTATTAGTAGTAATTAAGCACATATTAATGCCTTATTCTACATCCCAAATCCTACCCAATACCTAAACTTAACAACTACCTAATACTAATAACTAATACTAACTATTAATAAGCAGCAAATTAACAATTTATTGAGGGAAAAGTCATAGTTAACTGTGAATAAGTGTTCCCTATTCTAAAGTGTTACTTACTTACTTATTTATCTTGTAATTTTTTTTATTTAAATAACTCAATCTTGTGAACCTGGTGAAACCCTTTTCTCAGGTGGTGCATACTAGACTTCTCTAATCATTTAATCTGCTTAAACCCCACCCCTTTTTTACAATCAATGTAAAGTTTGCATTCAGACAGCCGTGACAGCTGTGCCATGACCCCCTGACCATGCTGACTAAAGGTATGATGGGAAACGACTTTCTGATGATGCAACTTAATACTCTTTGGTGTGTGAGCTTTTGTTCTTTTTGTATACATTAAATGTAAATATTACCAAACATTTCGATAGTACAGTCTTTTATGGGATAGGTTATTGTTGTCATATTTCTAAAAAAAATCTATAATGCGTCTTTTTATTAAAATAAAAATGGACAGAAAAAACACCTATATGACAGGAAAATAAGTAAGAAATGTGTGTCTTGTTGGTTTTATATTTATTTCCATTTAAAAGCAACTGAATTAACACCACTTTTAACATGGCTTATCCAGTCATATTTAATATTCTATTAATATTTTGATAACATGTTAGATAATATTTTATTATTTTAATTTTGTTTAAGAATAAATAATAAATGAATAAAGAAAATAATAAATAAATAAATAAAATAATAGGATGGATGGATGGATGGATGGATGGATGGATAGATAGATAGATAGATATTTAATGATACACAATTTTGGTCATACCTCCTACCCTTGCTAAAAGCCATAACTAATTACCCAAAATATGTCATTAATGAACATCTAAGGCACATTTTAGTTCTTTAGAAATCTTTTCTGCTTATTTCTATGGCCACAGATTCATGTGGGCCTCACTGTAGCTGTTTTTCCTACAATAATCTTCTGCACAGCAACATAGTCCCATTCCAGGATTCTATCTCTCTCTCTTTTTTATTCATCCACCAACCCCCCTCAGTCTCTCTCCCCTCTCCTCCAGCAGCTCAATGGGCAATGACAGCTATTACGGGCCTCATTAGTGTGTTACAGTGGCAGAGAGGTTCAGCGGAGGGGACCAGAGCCAACGTCAGCTCCCCAGCTGTCAGGTCCCGAGACATGGGGAATAAAGCTCACCTCTTCCCAGCATCACTTCATCAGAGCTCCAAACAGTGGGCCAGGCTTCCTCCTGGCTAATGAGAATGTGCAGGAAAGTTGATTTCATACATATTGGACCCAGAGCAGGGGAAAACCACAGAGCAACAAAACATCATCTGGAAATGCAGTGGAAAATGCTGCCTGACAAATTTAAAATCCATTCCGGTCTATTATTTATATCTTGCTCTCACCTTGCCTAATGCACTTATTTACTTGTCTTGAAGCTTCAACTTTTAGAGAACATTTCTCAGTGTTATGTCCAATAAACTTGGTTTGAATCCTTGACATTTTGGAACAGGCGTACGTGGCACAAACATTTCATTGTATGAGGGATAATCCATTCTTACCTCACTAACTGTACAGCTGTTACAGCCTAATGAAATCACACTGTACGCAGTGCACTTAATTGCCTTCTGTTAACCTGTTAACTGCTGACAGACTGCGCACAAGCCATTTTAAACTTGAGACAGAAGGTTTCACAACACCTTAGACAGTGCCGATCCTAGACTTCTGGGGGCCTAGAGAAACAGTCTCTTCCGCGGCTCGTACGCTTTCAACTCGTTTTTTTTTTTCTCAAACAAGAGACTGTACGACATTCACATTACATGATTTGACTGATTTTTAGGTAGAGAGGGTGACAGCGCACCGCATTAAAATAAATGATCATGTTTTCACAACAGCTGGCCAAATTCAAAAACTAAACTAAAATTAAAACATCTTTGAGAGCAAGGGGGCCCCCTAGTGTTTCGGGGGCCCTACGCAGCTTGCGTATTCTGCGTATAGGGAGGATCGGCTCTGACCTTAGATATTGTAAAACAGAAGAATGTTCCGGATTCAATATAAAACAAGAAGGAATTTACAAAGTGTTAATTCATAAATAATATTGGATTTTTGGGAAGTAGCATCACATTTCCACCTTGTCGTGGAAAAATAAAAAAAAATATGTCTGTATGTATAATAATAAAAAAATGGGGAAAAAAAGTGTTACTGACAAGTTAAATGCTTCCAAATGAAGTAGGCTATAGAGTGTAATTAAATGTAATAAAAATAGGGTGTAAAATGTGTTAACCAAAAAAACAAAAAAAAACTTTAACATTTTACTTAAGGCCTTCATATATAATGCATTAATTATGCCTTGTAATGCGCCTTATAATGCATTGTATGATCTTATGGATAATTGTAATAACAGTTATAATATATTATAATACTTAGCTATTAATTGTTAAACCTTTAGAAAGTATAATGCATTAAAACACATGACAAACCAACCTTTAAATATTACAATGCATTTTAACTATGGTTACAATTACGAATGAAAAGATGTAATGCATTACAACGTACATTATGAATGCCTTTATAATGCACTATAGTCTACAAAAAAGCTTTAAGGAAAGGGTTACCAAAAAGACTCTTCTGCTATTGGTCGGAAAAACAAATAGCCCCACACCATTGGTTGAGTTGTTGCTGTGTCAGGCAGGTAAGGATGATCACACAAACAACGTTTTGAAAGCACCACAGTGTTTACACTTTTCAGCTCAATCTGCAAATGGTTTACTTATACTTGTCTCTGCTTATTTAAGCCGGGACAGGAGAACGTAATGAAATAATTACCCACAGTTCCTTTCAAAACTAGTAATCTATGGATTATAGAACTGGCATGGGCCCTCGAGTCAAGGCTGAGGAGACAAGGAACGACTTCATCATGGCAGAGAGAATACCCCCTCATCCCCACCCTCCCGCTTCCATCTGCCGACGCTTCTGTTTGAAAGTATGACGGATGGGGCTCGTAAATGTGTTTCAGTTATAAGCGGAGCTCTCTGTTGGGCTGTATTTCAGAACTCCATCCGGTAGAGTCGCAGCACGGCTTTAAGAAGAATGTGACTATTTCCTCTCTGGAAAAACGCCAGAGCCATCCATCAGGAGGGAACCTTCCCACAAGACGACAATTTACTCATTGTACTCCTTTCTTGTTTCTTGTCCTTTCTTGATCCTTCTCCCTTCCTTATTTTAACGTCAAACTTACCATACGTTAAACGCATTTGCTGTGACAGGTCTTTGGCACGATGAGATGTTGCAGGAGCGCGTGAAGTGTGTGTGTGTGTGTGTCAGTGTGTATTTAGAGTCCTCTCATCAGGGAGGGTGAGAGAGCTGTTGATATAACTCAAAACCATGGCCAGACAGGAGTATCTGCTAACTGTATTAAGCGGAGCTTCCAGAGCACCCATCCCCCTCCGCTCGCCAGCTTCACGGCTCAGCCAATCCCAGTGAGCCATCAATCTGAATTTAGCCACCAGGGTCTGCCATGGAGCGCAACAAGCTGTCTCAGGTTCCCTGCGATTCCCTGCTGGAACCCATGCAGAAACTCCAGCAGGAAAAAAACATCCACCCATGGCGCAAAGTTTCAGCAGATGTGAGATATTCAGTCAGGTTTCCCAGAACAACATGACAGGCCTCAGTCTCCTGCTTGTAAATCACGGCCACGTCAGCATGGACCAAACTGTTTGCATGCCAGAGGGGCCGAACGCAAGCCTGGTTAAACCAAACACGCACCGACTCTCACAGAGTTGAAATATATGCTGCTGGCACAGACAGGGATAGGAAGCTGCCTCACATTTACTTTCCAAGCCATCACCACACAAGTAACAAAGTGCATTTGACAGTGGACAGAAGCGTGGAAGTTTTAGCTCAGCATCTGTTAGTGTCTAACTAACATTAACTTAAACACAATGTCCAACTTGATTAAGGTCCAATGTGTTGTTGTGCACGCAACAAACATAAAGAATCAAGAGTCTATTTCACAAATAAATGACTCACAAACGTCTGACAAACTTTGTTTTTTTCAGTCATCTTCAGTCATAGTTCTTGACATCAACCGCAAACCATTACTTTTGTCACGCTATCTTCAAATGAGCTATGCTATGTAAAATTTATATCAGTGTAGTTATTGATTTGGAATTTAAATGACAACATTCACATTCATTTTGTTGTATAGAAACTTAATGTTAGCAAAAACATTTTTTTTTTGTTTAACAAATTTATTTATTTCATATTCAACACCAGTTGTCCGTGCCTCCTCAATAAAACTAAAATAAAAAAAAAATAAAAGCAAATCATTAAAAATAGGAATCAGAAGCATGATTTTTATTTTCCTTAGGATTCCAATCACTGGAAGGAATTTGTAAAGCTCAAGCCAGGTAGAAATAATTCCTAAACAACCCAGCCTTATTGGAAAAACATGCCTGTGACGTCATTTCTGCAAAACCATATTACATTGCTTCCTTTTATGACACATTCAATGTGTAATGTCACTAAAACCATGTTCAATTTTACCCAAAACAGATAAATGTAGCAAGTGTTTATTAAGAAATGAAAAAGCTCTTGAAAATAACTTGCCAAGTACACTGAAACCTACTCTAAACTTATCCAATCGTGTTAACAATGGCAAACGTGAGATAAAAACACATTAGCGGAAGCAAAATGCCATTATAGCTTGTTTCTATGGGTTTTTCATGACTCGTGTTTCACAGCACATGTGTGTTAGAGATAAATTCTGCAGGAACATGGCCCTCCAGTAGCAGCATTGGACACCCCTGTCCTAACACCAAAATGATATGGCTTTACAGTATCTAGATATGTCCACCAGGAGGAAGCATTTAACCACTCTGTGTTCTGTTGTGTCTGTTGTGCATTGAATTCACCGTCGAATTCATTGTGAACAGGGTGAAAAGACTGTTAACAAAGTACAGCAATCCATCAGTCCTTCCTGCAGAATATCACAGCCTTGTTTCATGAATGAAAGACGCTTATTTAAACAGACACGTGTGTTAAGACATTTGCTGCTTTGACATTGATTTGAGGACTTGTTTCTTGCACATCCGACATGAGTTGAATTTGTTTTGTAAAAGGCAAGGTTTTGTTTATGTCCCAACTGATTGGTTGAGTTGGCTTCCTGTTTAAGATGCAGGACTCTACTGCTCTCCGCTGTGTTCATTCAATGTGAAGGTTTATTCTGAATCCCTGTGGCAGGCTACTAGCTGGCCTCAAGCAAATCAATATATTCAACCAAAAGATCTCCCTCGAGAAAGGTGGATGAGCGAGAAAGTTGAGGAAGGGGGCATGGTTTGTTTTTTGTATTATTAATCACCTGCTGGCAATAACAATCTTAAAATGATCCGCTACATGTGTTTGGAATCCTTGAGAAGATCAGTCATGATTTATCAGCTTGACACAGGTTAAGGCGATGGTGTGTTTACTTGTGACGTCTAACTAAGCAATGAAGTATTCATCATTTATTGATTCTCCCTAATTCTTCATGTTCATATTTTAAATGTCCCTTCTAAAATAGACTACCACTTATATACATTCAAAAAGTCTTTCAGTTTTGAGGCATTCACACAAAGATTAGTCATTTATTCAGGTAGCTATAATTACGCAGAAAACTGAAAGGCCACAAGGCATAATTTTAATTTTAAGAAGTGTTTTATCAACAATTCAACATTGCATCAACTATTGATGAACGCATTTTTTTTTTGAACCCTGCAGTTCATTCACAAACCCCAGTTTTTGACATAATGCAATGTTGAATGCACTTCATGATGTTAATAACAGTGAAGAAAATATATTTATTTTGCTTTCTCTTTATATTTTTATATCAATATTGTACAATATTATCTTATTTAAATCAATGAAATGAACCAGTTAGGTCAAAAGTTATCTAAAAGTTATCAAAAAGTAGTCTGGTTATATTACCTAAAATGTGTACACTGTTAAAAAAAAAAAAAAGTTGGGCAAACTTAAAAGTTTAAGGCAACCAGCTTCAGCAGATTTTTTGAGTTTTCTCAACTTCTTGTTTTAAGTTTATACAACAAAAGGTTAAGTTGAGAAAACTCAAAGATCTGCTGAAGCTGGTTGCCTTAAACTTTTAAGTTTGCCCAACTTTTTTTTTTTTTTTTTACAGTGCAGTGTACTGGATTACATTGCTAACTGCAATTTTTGTCATGTAATTTGGAATCAGTAACAGACTACAATTTGTGCGTAAATTGCAACATGGCAAAACTCGTCTTCAAATAGCTTAGCTGGACTTTCAGACAAGCTGGTGTTTAGCTGGATGAGCAGTCTGGGCTGGGTTAAGATTTTCTTTCTTCAGATCTTTCATTTACTTCTCACAGCAGACACAAAGGAGTGACGTGTGACGTGATAACATCAATCCAGTAGGGCTAAAATGCAATTAACATTTGCTGAAGAATCACAGAATCACGCATGGTTTCTTTCAGAAAGATTTGTGGCCAATGTTGTTGTGCGTGAATCAAATTATACAATACTGTCATAAAGCCATTCCACAAACTTCAATCAGAATCTTTAAGCATCCTGAATCAAGTTTGTTAGATGTTCCAACACTAAAATGAGTCTAGAACGAGCTAGAGTTTGCACTCAGATTTATGTTTATAGTTTTATAATCTTTTTTTTTTCTTTGTATTGTAGGTTTCTGTCTGCTCTGGCCGTCGGCCCATAATGATGCAACAGTTGGAGCATGTACAAGTCAATCAACAGGCAAACATGAGGGAGAGATCAGTGCTGTGGGTTTGGCGAGACTAATTGTGAACTAAAATAAACATGTCACTTACACCTTTCACGTCGTCATGCACTTATTGAAAGCCAGATGGGTGTGCGTAGGTCTACGATGCCAAGTAGACGACAAGCATTTGTTTGTGTCTGAGGGTTGTATTTGTTTATATATAATATGAATGTCTTTATCAAAATGTGGGTATAATTAAAATCAGTGCACAGAGGCAGGTTTTCAATTGGATTCGAAATCGAGAATGCAAGTAGTAAGATAAAAATGTGCTTCTAAAATATCTAAATAAACTGTTTTATTTATTTAAAAGAAATATAATATGACTGATTTAATATCAGTCTACAAGTTATACCTGAGAAAATATTTTTTTCAGGGGCACATAAGATAGAAGTATCTCCTTAAGTAAGGCTGGATTATGGTACTGTGAGGCCCTGGGCACACACTGTCAGCAGTGAAGGGCCCGGGGCCCCAGTCCTCTGTTCTCACTGTACAGCTTGTGCTGAGGGCCCTGATGGACAGATTTCTTTGGAAATCTCTGGACATTCAACAGGAGGCTTTGGAGGCCCCTCATAAACTCAGGGTCCCAAGACACTGGCCCCCATGTCATGGACTATAGTTCAGCCTTTTTTTTTTAAGATAACAACTGAAAATTTGGATTTTTGTTGTTTATAGGAATAAACAAATAATTAATTTTTAGATGTATGATATCATCTCAAACTTGTGGTACCGTTTTAGAGTTACATATTATTTTGATAGTCCACATTAGACATTCTACTAACAATAAGTAAATCTGCAATTACATGTCAAGTAACTCTTATTAGAGTATTAGTAGACTGTGAAGTTAGGGTTAGAGTTAAAGTCTACAAATACTCTAATGACTGGTAGTTAAAAGCTAATTATAGTTAGTAGAATGTCTGATGTGGACTATCAAAATAAATCGTTACCCTCTTGACAATAACTATAATAAATTATTATAACAATAACAAGCAATTATTATAACAATCACACCTATCCTGAAAAAAAAAAAAAAAAAAATATCATTCACGTCCGTAGAATGAATGTTGTGGGATTAGTTATGTGCCAAATTTTGGGCATAATATACAGTATATATTAAGTATGAGTGTGTAATTTTATGTGGCTCCACTAAATAATTACACATTAAGTACATGAAGTTCATTCGTTTTAGTGAAAATTATTTATTTATACTGCATTTTAATACAATAATATATTATAAATACTATTATATACTATCTTAAAGTACTAGTAGAAATTGTCTGTTTATTTGAGTAAAGCTGACGTGAGTGACATGTGAGTGGTGTAAATGGGGACAAAACTGTCATCCAGCATTACCAAGTTTCATCACGGTCTATAAAACAGGCCTACATCATGCCACTTGCACTGTACTTACAATGTACAATGGCAACGTCAGAATCTTGATTAAAGGAAATTCGACTATCCTGACTTCAAGTTGACAGTCAATTCATCACAGAAGGCTTATCAAAGCTCAGTGTGATCTGATACCGGGGCCCGGGCACTGCTCTCAATCATGTGTCACTTTGGGACATCTGTCATCTTCTTCTAACCTTGTTATGGCACCATTTTCAAGCGCAGCTGGGGCTTATTTGACATATCTTTCAAAGAACATGAGAACAGATTATAGACCATTTAGGGGCACATTTGATCTCATGCTATAGATCATGATCACTATCTATGACAAACTTATCTTATTGAATTATCTCATCTGCAAACATTTACCCTGTTTAGTGTTGGTCAAGATATTGAACCAGCAAACTGAAGCTAGTTGAATAATATGATATTTCTGGTTGACCAAGAAAGTCTTTAAAGTTATTAAAGACATAGTTCATCCAAAAAATATAATTCTGTCATGATTTACTCAATCTTGTGTCATTCCAAACCTCCTGTGGAGCATTGACTGTCACTGCATGGACAAAAAACACTGCAACATTTTTCAGATTATCTCTCTAAGTATTTTTTTTATTTGTTGTTTTGTACAAATTTCAGCAGTGAGAGAGTTAAGTCATTTTCATGCTTTTCCCAGAAAGTCTAAAAATGGCCACTCGCATGCGTTTGTGCCCAAACATATTGCTCTTTTAAATGGAGCAGGACTCTTTTGACGGGCATAGGTGGTATTTTATCATTTCATTTCATTTTGTCTATTTGAAAGCTATAATTACTTACAGAGGCATGGAAGCCTCCGTTTAAAATTACATGTCTCTTCTACTGTAGAGCGTAGTGTTTCCCCAACGTATATTTTTACCCGCTCTATTTTAATCCTCTGTTATTATTTTTCATTTTGAATTCTTTTCTTTAATCATTATGTTCTGCTCAGTGTTTTCTTCGACATGCCGAGAGGGACTTAAAGCAAAGTCTTTTTCAGTTGAAGTCTTTTATTTTCCTATATTTGACCTGCCACGGATTGGCTTAGTTTCAAGATTAAGGCACAGACACTGTTATTGAGAACAAGTATTATCCATAATTGGCTTCGTCACTGTGACACTGAACTAAGCTTGAGATTTAAACACTTTCTGCATATAGCCATTCTTTGTTTACACTTGAATGGCCACAAATGAAGATGGGAAGTCTGCATAAGAAGTCTGCCTGCACGTCTACCAACGAAAACATAACAAGGTCGTCCGTCCGCTACACCGCCCTTTCTAATGCTAATTTTGTGTCTGATTTTGAGCCAGTCCACCATCCAACCTCATCATGGCACATTGTGTGACTGAGGGAGGCGCTTGTTGAGTTCCCGTAATTGAGAGGGGAAAAAGTATTAACTGCACACATGCAAGTACACATGCATCCCCACATCACGCATGTAGACATATCCCCCGGTTCCTGCATTCACTGACAATTACACGCCCCGCTGGATGTCCTTATATTAAAAGCTTCCTTTGTTGGGTGCCGCCCACTAAATAGCTCGCATGTGTTACCGTTTTCTTAGGTTTATCAAGCGCAGCTGTTGGGGAAATGAAGGGACGAATGGGAGTCATCATTGCATTAACCTGCCCGTTAACCCTGCCATACGCTGACGGGCCCAACAATGGTGTAGTGACAGAGACGGTTTAGTTTCGGCACGGTTATCCCATCATTAACACCAGTATCATGCCTGCAATGTTCAAGTTAAGGATGGATGGATGCATTGAATTACATGGCAACATATAGATTTTCTAGATACTGCACAGTATAACATCATATTTATAAGTGATGAAGTGAAGTGTGCTTTTATTTTATTTTAGATCACAATACTGTAGAGGCGACTGCACGCAAGTCATTTTTGTATCACATGTATGATAAAATTATATGCTGCCTATAGAAACAAATGTATTTTTTGCATTATTAATTTCCCATCTTTTTCAATTGAAATGCATTGTTCTTATGCAATATACAATTACTAATATTCTTAATGCACTACTTTTTTTTAGCATTTTGTTCATTTTTATTAGATTCTCTGTGATTCTCTGTCATTCTTCAAATGATAAATATAGTAATGATGTAATACAGTATTTTCAAAACAGATGAATGTCATCCTGTCATTATTCACGGTCATTCAGTGGACTGTGGATGCTTCCATTGAACTCCTGCCAAACTGCCAGGGGCATATCAGATCCTTGGTTGTTGGACAAGGAAGATTTGACTGAAGAAAGACTTCTGTCAATACAGTTGGACTTCCTCCACAACCTCTACTACAACTGCCACTGGTTTTCCACTTCTTTGAAGCCTGCATTGCAAGGGTGAATGTGCTGCCAAAACCTTTAGCCACATGGAAATGAAGAAGAGATAGAAACCTACCAAAATGACCAAAAAGATCAGTCAGTTCCATCTTTTGAGCAAGCACACTGATTTTCAGTGAATGTGACTAAAACATTGGTTCATTCTTCACCCAACTGCTGTTGTGTGCTATTGTATGGCTTTGGAAGACTTGAACATTTACATACATTTAGGATACTTTTATAGTGCTCTTAAAACATATTCATTCATTCATTCATTTATATTTACATTTAATCGTTTAGCAGATGCTTTTATCCAAGTGACTTATAAATGAGGACAATAGAAGCAATCAAACCAACAAAAGAGCAACACACATTGATTTATTGATTGATTGATTTACTTATTTCTTTACAGTACAGCTCCAGTCCACATTTATTGTCATTGTGAAAGTAAAGGAGCATCCAGTACAATTGTTTAACATTCTTTTACTTTGTGTTCCATATGAGAAGCAGTGCTATTTTAGTATATTTTTATTTTTATATTTTCAGCTTTCATGTTAATTTTAGTTAAAGTTTTAGTAATCCAGTTGTTTTTGTTTTTATCATATTTTTTTAAAAATATGTCAATATATTTTTATTTCAGTTTTAGTTTTATTTATTAGTTATTTTTTACAAGTTATAATGAGAATGAGAAATTTTGCTCTGTGAACTAAGGAAAATAAAACACACACACACACACACTTGATTGATTGATTCTTTGTATTCACATTTATTATATTATTGTATTTATATAGTCAGTAAGTGGGTCCAGAGTAATTAGTCCCATGGTGTGTAAAAGAAAATAGTAAATGAGCAAAGACGGCAGCTTGCATATTTCTAGGGCAGCATGTACATGTACAACACCTTTTTTCCAAGAATTATCAACTTTATTATAGTGATGTCAGTCAGCTTTATTGTTAGACACAGCACTGATAAATATATCAATTAAAACACAAGAGGGAGCCACTGGGCAATTCCACCCAACGATAACACTGTCTAATCTGAAGCTATAAAGATTGAGAAGCTGCTTGTCACTCCTTGTTGGTGGAGTGTGATAGCTGTATTTCCTCTTAAAGATGTCAGTAATGTATGATCAAGTTTCCCTTAAAAAAAAAAAAAAAGTGGGAAGAGGGAGAAAAACATGCTTTTATAGCCAAAGTGCCCTTATAGTGAGAGGACTCTAATTAGAGAGTCCGGCTCCTGCATGCTTCACTCAGGATGTTGTTCTGAATCCTCAATGAAGTATGTTGCCACGTATTTAGCTTTTTCCTTTCCTGTTTTGTCTTCTCTTGTTACAAGTTCTGTTTTTCTCACAGGACTTTATATTGTGGTGAGATTTTCTGGTTGAGCAGCTCTCAAAATCAGTGCAAATCTATGTAGCAGGCTTCCACTAATGTTTCTACCTTCAGGACCTTGTCGGATATTGATTGAAAATAAGATATGTTGTAATAAATAATATCATAAATAATTGAAAAGCTCAGGAACAGCAGCTCAATATCGTTTGCATAGCTGGTGCAGAATACTAGATTAAGGTTCAGCGTTTTCCACAAGCGTTAATGCATATCGGTTTTCAGGTATGAGTTACAGTTCCTCTAACGTACAGAACTGAAATGGTTTGGAAAACTGTGAAATCAAATGTCCTTACGTTTCGAGAGGTGAATGGATTTCCCAGTTGCATTCTTACAGTGTTAATGCTTTCCGAAATATAAAAAAAGTGACAGGAGTGAGTCAGGAATGTAGCCTCCATATGGAAGCAAAGGAAATAGATTAAAAGAGGGGGGGGGGGAGGTTAAACAGGAATACATTGAAAGAACTGCTCTTAATTATAATTGTTTTCAGGTCTAAACAGTACATAAAATTAGCAAAGGTTTAAATTGTGCTCATTTACCCTATTTCGGAGGGTTTGCACTTGTGGCCTGTACATTTTTTGGCTTTATGAATCGAGCACATGGCTGTAATTTGATCGGGTAGACCTTCCTTTTCCCAGGCCTCTAGTCTGCACAGCTCCTAGAGGGACTTATTAAGATCCATATTTCTCTAGCAGACTATTTCAGAGATTTACACAAGCAAGAACACCTGGTATCCGTGTTGCCAAGTTGGTCGTTAATGATCATGTTTGGTTGTTTGTTAAATCAGCCTACAGATAGTACCTACTAACACATGTACCTAGTCCTCCATCAGGCCTATATCTGAGAAGGAAAAAAAAAAGACAAATATCTGCAGTACACATATACATATATAAATAGTATCTTTGTGAATGAGATGTGAGTGCGTTATCGGAGCGGGATCAGATCATTTTCATCGATTAAAACCTTATGTTTTACTTTCTTCTTCGCATAAATATATCCTATGGCTTCAGAAGACTTGGAATGCAACACGACTTGTTTGTAATAGTTTTATGCTGCTTTTTTATGGTCAGTTTTTGCAATAAATACCTGTGACTGTACTTTTATTTGCCTGTTACATGTTAGGGTAGGGGTGGGGTTAGGTGCTCCAATTAATGTATACATTTATATAAAATCATTTCTATTTTTGTAATGTAAACCATTAAATTAAGGCAAACAACTGAAAGCAATGGAGGACCCTGCACGTCGAAAAGTGACGCTCAGTGCGTTAAAAAATGATGCCAAAGGGTCTTGACCAAGCATCAATATGTGACGAGTTGAGAGTATAAATGTGTTGATCAATCAATCAATCAATCAATCAATCAATCAAATCAATCTCAGACATGCATAAAGAACAACTTCCTGTAAATGTTTTATACTATGTGCATTATTTTTTCTCTGAAACACGCTAATCACATAACAGTTCTAAAACAGGTGAAAAAATAAATAAATAAAGATAGTTTATTTTATGTATTTACTTTTTTTAATATGACTAATTTTCATATTTAATTAATCCCTCAGTGAAACGTCTGCCCTGAACTGAAAAGCATCTGAATTTGTTTTGAGACCCTTCTTCCCGAGGCCTTGCTGTTGTGCTCACTGTAGGCAGATGTCTAATAGGAGAAACATCTGTCAAACCTGTAATATGAGCTCACAAGTAACAGTTGGTGCTCAGAGCCCGGAATGATACAATTTCTGTAAAAACCTCAGTATAAGACAACTAGTAGCGATTCAACATAACAATTTAATGAGTGGTTACAACATTCATTTAATTATTGCTGCATGCCTATCTATTTAATGAATCATTTCATAAAAAAATACAAATAAAAATAAAAAAGTTTAATGAACACTAGTTGCAGTAAAACACCAACAACTTTTATTCATTTCACACAAATTACGATTTTAGTGCAGATTATTAATCAATAAAGACTTATTTTAACAAAGTTATTTGTACAATATCATGTTATGTCCTCAAAACTCTTGTGCATGATTTGTAAACTAATACATTTTGACTTTTGCGTCACATATCTAGCTCCATATGTATGGTTTTTCTGTTGTAGTAAACTTGCTCGGTAGCACACCTGGTGCAGCATAGCAATGCTACGAAGGCGCTGAGCACAAGTCCCGTGAAACACGAGTCATGATAAATCAGCCCTAAGACTTGTAGAATCATGCTAAAATGGTATGGAAATGCATTTTTTTGTCTCACTTTTGCTTTTGTTAACACAATCAGTTTAGGGTAGGGTTTAGTAATGTGATTAAGCATTAATCTTTTTAGCACCGCTCACCAGACATTTATTTTCTGAAATGACGCAATATGTACAACAAATGTAATAAAATGTGGTCAGTTTCACGTTCATCTCTTTCAGATAAAACAAAACATGCTTTTAGCACCACGTTGCGAAACGTGGAAGAAGCAGCGTAATATCTTTTTGCACAAATGTCGCCACAGGCACATTTTCCCAATAGGCCTAGGTTGCTTTAAATGATTCATTTTATTTTATTGCCACATTCACTGGTGTAATTTTGAACTAGCAAAGTAAGCTGCAATAAGTCTTTACTACATTAGCTCTAAATTGTGACATATGGCAGAGGACCAGCCCAACTTTGTTTAACACTTTTGCACTTTAAATCACCCAAATATATATTAGATTAACAGCAGCCGGTAACAGTTTAGTCTACAAATTTAAAACACATACTCAATATAAAATACTAGACTACGGACAGATCATAGAACAAAATAATATTTTTTTTTAAATAATATTTTGTTTTGAAAACACCATGATTTATGCGGGCAGTAAAAAAGAGCAGCTATGCAAAGAGATCAGAATTGATAAATAACATCTGTGTCCAAACCGCAATTCACAGAAGCCAGCGGCAGGTGATTTTCACATCGTTTATGAAATACCTGCGGAATTTCTTCATTCCATAAATAAGCTGTTTGATTGACTATAATGGCGTTCAGGACGCTACGTCACACCACACCGCGCTGCTCCTATTACTGAAGTCTTTTGTTAGCCCTAGTTTGACTTGGCAGTGATACATGCCCCAAAAGAATGTCCTGCGTTTGTAGTATCATATTCTAGTGGAACGGATGGCATAGACAAGGCTAGTTTCTGCTTTTGCACTGTAATTGGTGTGTAAATATTCATAGGGTTGTACATTTTCCTCTTTTAGGGGGAGGTTAACCACCACACGCTCCATTTTAGGACCCTTCTGGGGCCCGGCAGCACTAATGTGTCTTCTGCCCTTGGATATGAACATATGCACACACACACACACACACACACACACACACACACACAAACACACACACACAAGCACACACTTACTGTTCAGGGGGCATTTTAACATAATTCATAAATATGGATAACTTTCTGTCAGTATTTTTTTAGTCTGCCACTTGCCCCCTCAAGGTTTTTGCGGTATGTTTCCAGCTCATTACCTAATGATTTCATAGCTTTGGTGTCTGATTCATGTTTATGGATGTGAATTGATATCATCCCGTGTCCAGGTTTGTGAATGTCCATGCTTGTGTATGTAGATGTGAGCAAAAAGCTCACAAGTAGCTAAATGTACTCACAGCTTATTTTACCATAAAAATCTCATTTTCACAAGTTATAAATCTAATGGAAGTAAGAAGTATTAAAACATAGAATAAAACTTCTAAAATAATTGTTAGAGGAATTAAATTGTGTAATATAATAAGGTTCTTTCAAATATATGGCCTTTCTATTCGGCTGCAGAATTAAATCTAGAAACCAGTTACACAGCTGCATTATTTATTCAAATTAAGTGTGAATAAATGCTATTGTGGATAAAAGTCACTGTGGCTTTTTGGCTTTTTCTCTTATTTCCATTTGCATATTGTAATAAGAGACCATGAATTTGAGACAAATTGAAATCCAGAAGAACAGTAAATTTACTCTCCCTCCAAGCAGGAACTGTTTTTTCTTTTTCTTCTTTTTTTTAATGACCAAAGGTCTTGATTGTTGAATTTCATACTACATTTTAGACAGCATTGACAACAGTTAATTCTATTTAGTTTTTGGGAGCTGATGAAAATATTAACCATCAGTATTTCATCCTGACTGATGGTATGTGGAAATCCAATGATTTTGAATTGCGAATGGTTGCATAGTGGTTCAAGTCAAAAAAGCCTTGGACTTTAACAGTGACTAAACTCACAGCCAATGGTTTTTAGAATTTATCTTAACTTTATATTTGTCTTCCAGTCTTGGTCAGGGACGAAGTGTAGACCTCTAGATGGTTAATAAGATCTCCCCAGAGATGTTCTGCTACCACAACACCATCTTGTCGTAGTAAATGGCAGCATGAATTAATGTTGCCTGCTCAGATTTCTCCTGCATGGACATTTCCCTAATGCTGTTAACACCTCTCATGACCCTCTGCACATTTCACACATTTAATCCATGCATATGCATACAGATTTGATTTCTCCTGGTTTAATATTTTTCATAGATTTGATTTGCAAATGGTTGCTTAGCCAAATGCACATTCCCATTGTACATGCACAAACATCCTCAGTGTTCAAGGAGGTGATAGAGTTTCCTTTAAATATCATTAAACAAGGTTGCTAGTTATAAACATGTAATTTAGCAAGGTTTTCTTCAAGCCATTGTTCCACCATGACAGTACAGTGGGATTGCTTGAAAGACAACAACATAACATTGAAGAAAGTATTTTACTAAATGGGCGCTATAACAAAATGATTTAGACATTCGGGATATGTCGTGTGTCACATTTAAGAATGTGAAATAATTGCATTGATATGATAAGTGATAAATGATAAGTGGCATCTGCAAACAACTGTTGATTCTTCTTCATTGGTCCCACTGCTGGTGAACAGATGGAAGATTTATATACAGTATATATATATAACTTATAACTGTGTAATTTTCATTCTCAAGTTGCTCATCCATAAATCACGGTAAACACCAGCCCGATCTCACGGCAATTTGTACATATTTTACGAGGTGGCTAATTCGTACAAATTTGTACGACCTCGCTCGTACAAATTCATACGATTTTTGCTAAATCGTGTGTATTTTACGAGTTGCAAGTTCGTATGAATTTGTACAAATGACCTACACCTAACCCCGCCCCTATACCTACCCGTCACTGGGGTTTAGACAAAGCGTACAAAATCGTATGAGTGAGGTCGTACGAATTAGCCACCACGTAAAATACGTACGAATTGGTCGTGAGATAGCGTTGTAAACACTCGTATATAGACTATATATAGGTAATGTATTCTGACTACTTTTGGATTACTTTCAGATAACTTAATTTTAAATGGGATTATTGTAAAAAAAAAAAAAAAAAAAAAAGAATAAATAAAATAAGATAAATAAAATATTAAATTATTAAATTAAAGAACTGCATGGGGTTTATGAGTTGATGAAAATATAATTTAATTATAAAAATTAAAAATTTAAATTAATATATTATTTTAAAATAAAAACAAAATAAATCACTTGAACACAAATTTGAAATATTTTATTTGTTTACCTGCATGTCAAGATGATGATTAACTATCATCAGAGAACATGCAAATGTGTAAATTATTGAAATATTAACATTAAATTTCAGGGGGACTCATAAAAAGGAACTGTAATCAGATTATGACCGTTTTAAAACGTAATATAATCCAATTACAAGTAATACATTTTTGGAATCTGATTACGTAATCCAGAATACATATAATCAGATACTACCCTGCACTGATCATATGTGAAGTGTCATTCAGGAACTTCTGGAACTTTACAGTTTTTCACTGTAAAACATAATAGTAATTAATAGCTTCTAGTACTAAAATGATACATATGAAAGTATTTTACAGTAAAAATGCATGTAATATGACGTTAAACCATTTACAATTTGTCACTGTATATGGTAACATAACTAAAAGCACTTTGAGTTAGAACGTAACTAGCACTTTGCCGTCTTTCTTCTACAGATATTTTTACAATGTACCTCAATTCAGTTTAGAAAGGCTCACAAGACTGTAATGCAGAAATCTGTCAGCTGGTTCAGAGTGAACACATTGTGTCTTGGTAAAGCAGCTCTTTCACCCCATATCACTGCTGTAATAGATCCACAACCACAGCGTCAGGAGAATTATGCCTTTACAGTTGACTCGATAAATCAGTGAACAAGCCCAGGTGTCCATCCGTCATCCCACATCATCTCTCCTCATTCTACCCTACCTTCTCTATTTCCCTCCCTCTCTGTCTCTTCGGGCCTCATCATGGAGGAAGAGTCAATCGGTTTTACAAACACCTCAGCTATTTGAGGCCGAGCGGCTCTCGCCCCCTCCTCTCGGTGCATGTCATCGACAAGACTGACAGCTAGTGATGAAATACGAGCAAGTGATTTCTCGCCACCCGTCAGTGTGTGAGAGTCCAAAGACCCCGTGGTGCGGCGGTGGAACAGATGTGCGGGAAGATTTGTTACAGCTCGTAACTTGTCCACTGCCTCAGGCCGCGAGCTCTGCGAGTCAGCATTCCCTCCCACAACCCCCTGCGAGCGAGCGATTTTTCTTTACAGAGCTCTGAACGTGTGGGCCGACGCTGTACTGACTGGCAGCGGCATACGGGACCAGCTCCACCTCTGGGATTACACACAACACGCGGAGAACCAGAGATGAGCACGATGAGTGGAACACAAATCCATTTAATTAAACAAGGCTACCACGTGCTCAGAGAACATACTGTATTATATATACATAGAGTTACATAATTGCCATCATGGTTACATGCCAGGTTAAAGGGCAGTGAATCAAAACAGACTGTAGAATTAAATATATTAATCTGTTAAACTTTAATCACATTTTTGGTGCAACATCCTACCACCATAGAAGATGGTATTAACTTAATGCCTGCTATGACAAAATGATATAAAAATCTGAAAATGTCACATTCAGAATGTGAAATAACTGTATGAAATAAAAAGTGGCATCTGCAAACAAATGCCGATTCATCTTCATTGGCCCCACTGTTGGTTTGAGGATGGTTCAAAATAGTATTCCAGGTGAAAAAAAAATGCAGTAAAATACACTTTATTTCAGTACACTTCCATAATGTACATTAAGTGCTCTATTTTCGCGCACTATTTTTGTACTTAATATACTAAATATTATTAATTCTTAAGACAATCTTTAGAACATCTTAAGAAGTGTACTCAACTGTGCTATTTTGGGACATCATGCATGAATATGAGCTAAAATAGTACAATTGAAACCATATTTCATACACTTTTAAATATACTCATCATACATAGAAAATACACGTATCAATGATTCAGAATATATGATGAATATATAATGATTATATAAAAAATGTATTTATAATATATTGCCCCCACATATTTTTTATAGATTAAATAATTAATTTCAAATGTATTGTAATTATTTTAACATTCTCTTTATATGATATACTTAACTACATGTTTATGGTGTCGTTAAATAATACAATCAAAGTACACTATTACTATGTCATTAGTAGCACTTTTTTCCACATTAAAAATACAGCACTTCAAGTACTTTATGCTAAAAGTATACTTGGTATTAAATTGTGAATTTTGGTACACATCTACACAAATATGAACAAATAATCCAATCATGTGCTAATAGTGCATTAGCCTAAGCACAGTAACCTATAGGGTTTTACTTAAATAATACATTTCTATGTATTTTTCATGAAAATCCAAATAGAACTTAATGATATTAACTAACATTAACATTTTACTAAATTTAGGGTCAGCAAAGTTAACAAAGTTAACATTAGGGTCAGTCACAATATACTGTATGGCAATACTTTTTAATGATGACAAATCTCAAATAGTCACTAAACTCCATATAAAAGGTACTGCTAATCTAAAAATGTATTAAATATTAAGTTATGGTGATTATCTCAAATGATCTCAAGTTAAAAACAAAAACGAGTGAAGTGCAATAATATTCTTGACAAATTTCACATTAGGATTGCATTTTATTCCTCTGTGAGGGGCAAATAAGAGTTTCCATGTGTTGTCGTATGCTAAACACGTGCGCTCCTGTCAATTTGTTTTTTATGAAATACAGGCAGACGTCAATACCAGCTATATGCAGCCGCGGCTGAATCAAGAGCGTGTCTGTGCTTTACACAGAGCCAAGAAAATGAATTGGTTTTGGTGGCGGCAGCTCTCAAGTTGAATTTCTCTTCTGCAGTGTGTGTTAATATTCTGTATTGAATCTGCACAATTCAGCATTGAATTCTGAACATTATTGTGACAGTGAGAATAAGGGTAAACAATTTAATGAAATCACTGTAATTTAAGTGCTACGTCTTCCAAACAAGCAGACACAAAGTACCACTGAACTGATTTTAACATAAAAATTACTAATTTCAGCCCTAAGTATAGTATTTATGAATTTAACATGCTACCTAACCAAAGAAACCACCGGTTTATCTGTCTTTGCATCAATACACAGGTCAACTACTAAAACAAGTCAAAAAAGATATTTTCCCTCCCTTGCTCTTTTTCGGCCATCAGTTACAATCCAAGAAACCACTTAACATATCCATTTGAGGTTGAAATATGTCTCTCCCCCCCCCCCCCCGTTTACACTGAAGTGAATAAGAGATTCTTTCAAAGCTGGAGTGGCTTTTTAAAATGTTAAAACAAGACCTTATCATCTAATGACAAATTTTCTCCTGCCCTTTAACTGTAAAATGGGACAGACTGAAGTTATGGAGAGGAAAAATTTAGCCAAAATTACTAGTATTCATTATTCTGAGGAAAGGATTTAATGAATATGGGAAAGCATATATCCTGAGTGGAATGTTCATAACACAGAAATGGCATTGACAAGAAGTGATTTGCAATTTACATTTTTTATTTTGTTAAAAGTGCCACAGAATGGAAAACTGTCTTTACCTTGGCATAGTTGAATAATAAGAGTTCTGTACATGGAAATGACATACAGTGAGCCTCAAACACCATTGTTTCCTCCTTCTTATGTAAATATCGTGAATAAAAAAGACCACTGAAAAATAGGCGAATCAGAACATAACACAGACTGTTCCGTTACAATCGGGATCACTAATAGTTACGCCCCCAACATTTGCATATACCCCCCCATGTTCTAGGCCAGCCGCCAGCCGAATCATCAGAAGTTCTGCAGGTATTCTGAAGAAACAAGCGAGGACAACAGTGAAAATGTCAGATCATGGAAATAAATGTTATGTTCCAGGCTGTGCAGGGGATGTGAAGTGCAGGGATGGGTTGGTGTCTGTATTCAGAAAGGCACGGAAAGCAAATAACGCGTTCTAATAAAATAACATGAGCCACTAAAGGGACATGGTTAGCTGCATGCTAGCGATAGCCTGTTACATTACAGTACATAAGATTTTACTTAGCCTACAACATAAACAGAGTAAGGAGAGATGACTGAGGATGATGGTAAATTATTTACAGATCCTGAGCACCCTGACAAGCATCTGATCTTGCAAAATGTGTGGTAAGTACTGACGCTGTTGTTTACACAGAGCACGTGCGATCGCAATTCTCGAAAGTGAAAGTAAAATCGAAAGCAGTTTCAATGCCCCACATATTAATAGCAGCTCCCTGATGCCCGCATTTTATATACAGTATAATTACCCAACTATATAACTGCGAGAGAAAGTATTGAAATATATATTTTCCCTGTGTTTCCTTCCTGCTGTGTGAGCTACTGAAATGAGCCACACTGTGAAACAGCCAATCAGAGCAGAGCTCAACATTGAGCCGCACTGTGAAACAGCCAATCAGAGCTCAACATTATTTACACCTTTTTAACTTTAGCTAGTGTATAATGTGGCTGTTTGAGCATAAACAACATCCGCAAATTTACGATGCTTAAAGTTCAGTGCAAAGGAAGAGTTGTCAGTTTTTTGAGTTGTCAGAGTTGTTTTTTTGTCTTTTTAAGGCCTACATCAGGGCCTAGTGACATCACAAACCCTGAAATTTACATAAACCCTGCCCCTGAGAGCATGCAACAAAGGGGGTGGGGCCATGTTGTGCCGCTTTAGAGAAGAAGTGTTGTTGTAGTAGTGTGTTGTTGACATGCCGTCAAAACGCTTTTATTTTCACCCAGATTGCAGGGCATCTTTGTTCAGTCTCCCAAGGAAACCCTGGATTTAGGGAGCAATGGCTAAAATGTATTTTTTTAACTCAGTTCCTGAAAATTATGATCCAAATATAGCTCTCTGTGCTGCACTTTTTACGGAAGACAGCTTCGGTTCAATGCTATTGTTTATGGGAAGGTTTGCCAAGTGGCTTCAAAAGCAAGACACATTTTTAAATTAATAATTTTAATTTGACGTGTTTTACATTAATAGTTTCTATGGTTAATTTTATGTTGTAGCAAGGACGTAAACAAAAGGCAATGCTGTTTGGCTCTGATAGCCATTTAGCAAAATGTTAATTTATACTTGTCTGTCAAATGCCTACAAACACCTACAGAGTTCCTTTTTAATCCCACAAGTGAACTTTGAATGTTGGTGTTTGTTGGCATTTATGTGATCAGTGTAAACTATTCTTTTATTATTGCTTTTATGCTCATTTTGTTATACAGGCATGCTAAATGTGGTTCTTTGATTAATTTGGCCACTGTAGTAAAGCCATGATTACTCTTCGTAATGGGCTCGTATTTCTTGCGACAGATATTTGGCTACACTCGTTCTACAAAAACAAAATTAACGGTACTATACATTCAGTAGCGATTACTGTAGATCTGCAGCCTGTATTCAAATAATCCATTTGAACTGCTACAACACAATCGTTTATTTTGCTAAAGCTTTAGTACGGATAAAACCATATATCAAAACATAACATAAGCAGCAGTAGCATTTAGAAATAACAGCGTATCTAAAAAATCTGAGACGACTACAAAAAAAAAAACATACCATTCTGAAACGTCCTGTATGAGTCATGCTTGCATAGGTTCTGCTCAATTCTCTTAAATAATATTCAGACTCTGGCTCAAATTGATAAGGCAATATTGGCACCATTGTTGACATATGCAACTAGTTATGGTAAGAGGAGTGATGTTTCTGGAAAACGTGCTCTAGGCGGTTAGCGAATCACAACACACTGGGCCAGCTAACATATCTAAGCCCATTGCGAATTTCTGAGGGAGGAACCAGGAAGTCAACAGACCGTTTTTGTGAGAATGGAAATGCGGTAAAGAATAATAAAATGTGGAGGATCACGTGACCCCTCGACGGTGATGCAGGCTTAGTTTTTCGCTCCGCTCACTTTGCCAAATATTTTGCGATCCTGTCAGTTAAATTTGAACCACTCTGCATTAGACCCATCATGAGTGCTAAGGCAGACAAAGGAGATCGGAAAAGGGAGATTGAGCAATCGCCAATGAAGAAAAAATTCAGAGATTCAGCCATCTCCAGTGAAGAGCTGGACAGTGCTATTGCTAGCCGCATTGAACTAGCATTTAAAGAACACCAAAGCACTTTGAATTCGGTTGTGAACTCGGCAGTAAGAGATGCGATGGACTCTGTGCTGATTCCAGCATTGCGCGAACTGCGTGAGGACATACTAGCGACCAATAAGTCTGTTAAAGAGCTAAGAGAGGAGTTTGAGGCTATAGTTACCCAGACGAAGCAGACACGTGACCGCGTTGATTCTGTTCGGGCAGCAGCGCGGGAAGATAAGAGAACAGTCACGGACTTAAAGGATCAGCTGGAGCGACTCACCGAGAAGATGACAGATATGGAGGACAGGTGCAGGACGGAACAATGTTAGACTGGTGGGACTCCCAGGAGGGATGGAAGGTCCAGATGCAGCTAGTTTCCTCCGAGCTAATCTTTCCAAGTGGATTCCTTCCTTGAGGGGCCGTGACATTGAGATTGATCGGGCGCATCGCGTGTATGACGGAGGGAGGGGCTCCGATCGGCCGCGCACTCTCATCTTCCGTGTACTGAGATGGCATGACAGATCAGATATCCTGAAAGGTGCTCGGCAGGCGTATCCGGTGAAGTGCGCACAGAACAATGTCACACTGCTGTTTTTTCCTGACTTTAGTCCAGCTACAGCGATCAGGAGAAAGGCATTTGGTCCGGTTTTGAAGAAGATGACTGCACTTGGTCTCCAGCCCTTCCTCATCTATCCAGCGGTGATTAAGCTACGGCACAAAGGAGAACAGAGAAGCTTCGATTCCCCTCAGAAAGCGGAGGGATTTTATCAGTTCCATGTCTCAGCAGAAGTCCTATGCCGCCGCTCTTCGGGGGGACGACGGGGGAGCAGCGGCCGCTGTTTCTCCATTTCCACGGGAGGGGCGTGACGGCCGGGATGGACTTGGCCCTAGCTGCCCAGAAGGGGATGATAGCAGGATGGCCATGGATGCTTGCTAAACCTATTGTTTGCGTTTTCTTCTCTTATACTGGGATATTGTCCTTATTTATCCGGTACAACGATCTCTTTGCTGGTAAGACTGACACTCCATTTTTCTGTTTTGGAGGGGACTAATGGAGAGTAGGTTTAATTACTAAAAAATATTTTTTTTTTGGCTGTGTGAGCCTTTCGGGAGACATGTCTTGCGTTAGGGTGGATCGGTCACAACCTATCACTGTTTTTTTTGTTGCTCAGTCAGACCTATGTTCTCGGTAATGTGCGGTCTGAGTTGTTCTTTGTTTATGGTTGTCGGTTGTTTTTGTTTTTTACAGCAGACATTTTTACTTTTATCTATTTTACATTATTTCTAAAGGGATTTTTCATATAGGAGGTTTGGTATCTAAAATGCACAGTGTTTACGGGTTATTTACGGAATGGAAGTGCTTCTGTTTTTTGTTTTTTGTTTTTTTTTTTTTGCATTTATTGTGTACAATCTTGGGATTATGAATATTCAATGCATACTTTAAATATTTTATCACTGAATGTGAATGGTTTAAATTCTGCTGTTAAAAGAACCCGTGTATTAGAATATTTACACCGTAAATCTATCTCCTGTGCCTTAATACAAGAGACACATTTAAAGCAATCTGACGTGGCACGTTTCCAGAATAAGTATTACAAATTAATAGCTTTTTCCTGCGCTCAAAATAAAACTAAGGGGGTGCTTATCCTAGTTAACAGGAAGTTAAATTTAACAATTGAACACCTTGGTAGTGATGAAAAGGGCAGATTTGTTTTTATTCGATGCAAAATATATAATAATAGGTTAGCATTGGTCTCTATTTATGGTCCGAATGAGACAGACAGTGCATTCCTTACACAGATTTCCAAAACTTTACTTGAGGAGATTGATTGCCCTCTAGTGGTGGGTGGTGATTTTAATGCTGTCATAAATCCTGCTTTAGATAAGTCTCAATCTGATACAACAGCCAATCCATCCTCTAAATTATTGAATAAATTTATCACTGAGCTCAACTTAATCGATTTATGGAGAATTCAGAACACTAAAGCTAAGGACTTCACTTTTTTTTCTAATAGGCACAAGACTTTCTCTAGGATAGACTACATATTTCTCAGCCCATCTTTAATTTCATCTAATTCCTCTATATCTATATTACCAATTTTATTATCTGATCATTCTGCTGTGTTGTGCAGTGTTCCTCTTTCCGATGTCAAAGCCAAGTCCCCTAGATGGCGCTTTAACATATCATTATTAAGTAATCAGACTTTTATTACCTCTCTAAAAGATAATATTAAGGACTTTCTTGAAATTAATATGCCCTCTGATGTGATCCTCAAATACTGTGGGAAACAACTAAGTGTGCTATACGAGGTTTCTGTATATCTTTCTCTTCTACTCTTGCCAAAGCGAGAACTCACTTACACAATTAGAAAATAAAATCCAATCAGTTTACAAAACCTACAAAAACAACATTTTACTGAGCAACAGGCTACACACTGCAACAGGACAGCTTTACTTTCACACTCAAAGGCAGAATTTATTTACATAGGACTAGACAAAAATATTATTTTGAATCAGAGAGACCTAGTCATTTATTGGCCCTTAGGTTGAAAGAATGCGAGTCTAAGCATATATTAGCGCAATAAAATCATCGGATGATCAGGTCACTACGAGCTGTGGCAATTAATGACATATTTAAAGGTTTTTACACAAATTAATGTATAAAGCCGAAACAGATTTTGATGAACCAATTTGTAAGCAGTATTTAGATAAATTGGAACTGCCTCGGAACTGCCTCGGATCTCACAGATGGATAAAGAATCTTTGGAGGCCCCATTAAGTTTGGAGGAACTTCACGTCTCTCTAAAAAGCCTTCAAAAGGGCAAATCGCCGGGTCTAGATGGTCTCCCCCCTGAATTATATTTAGAAATTTGGGATTTGGTAGGGATACTTATGCTTAACTCATTTAATTTTGCAATTGAACATGGGGCATTTCATAGAGATCAAAAAACATCACTGATTTCATTACTTCTTAAAAAAGGGAAAGATCCATTAGATTGTTCCAGCTACAGACCGATTTCGCTTATCCCATGTGATCTAAAAATCTATGCTAAAGTTTTTGATTCTCGTTTGGAGAAGGTAATTCACAGTCTGATCAAGGAGGACCAAACTGGTTTCATCAAGGGGTGCAATGCATCTGACAATATGCGTCGACTCCTTCATATTCTTGACTTTGCGGACTCCCAGCCAACACCTTGTGCGGTCTTTTCACTTGATGCAGAAAAAGCCTTTGACAGGCTAGAGTGGAATTATATGTGGGCAGTTCTGCAATGTTTCGGCTTCGGTGAACACTTCGTTTCTATGATTAAGACATTATACCACTCACCTGCAGCATCAGTCATAACTGGTAATATTATTTCCCCTTCATTCCCTTTACAGCGGGGAACGAGACAGGGGTGTCCACTTTCCCCCTTATTGTTTTGTCTATCTCTCGAACCCTTAGCACAAGCCATCAGGAAATCTGAAGTATCGATTAAGATTCATGACCATAATCATTGTATTTCATTATACGCTGATGATATTATTCTATATTTAGACCACTTTGATGTTTCAGTCTCTAGTGTAATTAAGGAATTTGATAATTTTAGTAGCCTATCAGGATATAAAATAAATTGGAGCAAATCTGCTTTAATGCCAATTAACAATGTTAAGGTTAATTTTTCTATTCCCTCATTTATCCCTATTAAGGAATCTTTCATCTATTTGGGCATTACCATATATAAAAACATTCATAAGATTGCCAGAGACAATTTTAATAACATTTTCGTTAAGGTCAAAAATGACATTCAAAGATGGAAGAATCTTAAAGTCTCTCTCCAAGGAAGAATCTCCACTGTTAAGATGAATTTGTTACCTCGATTTAATTTTTTTTCTCTATGCTACCACTTTCTCCCCCTCCAGGTTACTTTAAGGAGATCAACTCCATAATTTCTAAGTTTATCTGGAATGATAAATGTCCCAGAATTAAACTTACCACATTACAACATCCTAATAGCGCAGGAGGACTGGCTGTACCAAATTTTGAATTATATTATTGGTCGTTCCAGCTTAAGGCCCTTCATAATTGGGTTGATCCTCAATCTACAGTTTCATGGAGGGTGATTGAAGCTGACAAGGTTAAACCAAATAGACTTCAAGATATTTTATTTACTGGCACAGGAAAAAAAGGGGATAATTATAAATTTGGTCCATTTGTGGTTAACTCTATTAAAATCTGGAAAACGGTTGAACGTCGGATAGGTGGACCCTTCAAATTCTGTAACAGTACACCTTTATGGCACAATTTGAACTTTGTATGTGGAAATCGTCCATTTGTCCAACCCTCTTGGTCCTCTTTAGGTGTGAACACGTGCGGTGATATGTATGATAACCAGGGCCTCTGTTCATTTCAGGCATTGAGAGCCAAATTTTGTCTACCAGCATCTGCATATTTTGTTTTTCTTCAATTACGTTCTGCTCTCAAAGCGTATGGCGTTCCTTGGTCTTCTTCCATTTCCTCTCATCCTATGCGGGACTGGATTGCACCATCTGCTGGTCGGCCATCTGTTTCCTTAATATATAATAACAATTATTGATTGTATTACAAAACCTCTTTCTATTAAAACTATTTGGAATAGGGAATTATCTGATCTTAATTTATCTGTCGACTGGGAGAGAGTGTGGTCTAATCTCAGCTTAACATCTAAAAATCTGGCTCATCATCTTATTCACTTCAAAGTCATTCATAGAGCATACATAACTCCTTACAAAAGATTTAAAATGAAACTGCAGTCAAATTTGAACTGCCATATATGTAACACTACATCATCAGGCACTTTTCTGCATATGTTTTGGGAATGTCCTGTCGTCATCAGTCTATGGACACATGTAAACCTGGTTTTGTCATCATTACTGAGAATTGATTGGTCTGTTAACCCAAGTTTATGTCTTCTTAATGATGATTCTGATCTCTGTATTAGTTCAATGCAAAAGAGAATGTTGTTTGCTGGTTTTACAGCTGTGAAGAAGACAATAATTCAGAACTGGTTTACACCACACACGTGTAGAGAGGCATATTGGATCCGTAGCCTCCTGCAAATTGTCTCATGTGAGTGTACAACGGCGCGAGTCGGTGGGGCCAGGCCTTCAACCATTGAGGCTTGGCAGTGTTTTTTACTGAATGTCCGTGATTATTTAAAGGAGTGACTTTTGTGTTCTTGTTGTCCTTCCCTCTCTCCCTCCCTTTTGATTGAACTTTTAGATGTTGAGTATGTGTCTGCTGTTTTGTTTTGTTTTATTTTGGATATTATGTTGTGTTGTTTGTAAAAAAATTAAAATAAAAAATTGTTGATAACAAAAAAAAAAGAATAATAAAATGTGATTTTTTTTTTTTATCAAAGCATGAAAACATATTACAGTGCATACAATCAAGCCTTCGAAAAAAGCTGTTAGACCACCCCTTTAAAGATTACAACAGTACAATTTTGAACATTTTTTTTCAATATTTATTTATTAATTTATTGAGCATAAAGATGGGATTTTAACCATTGTGGTGGAAAAAGTGTGTTATAATATGTGTGTAATATATATATATATATATATATATATATATATATATATACTGTATATATTATTATTATTTTTTTTACATTATTGAATTTTACAGTTATTAAAAATAAAACCGTGCTTGTAATGGAAAAAAAAATAAAAAAATCTTGGTCATCCTTATTTATCATTGACCAAAACACTGCCTATGCTGTTCAACCATACACACAGTCTCCCTCACTTGCTTGCATTAGCATATGACTAATAATGAAATTCATTACTGAAGTATGTACTTGGCACACAGAAACAAAGAACAATAGAGAACGATGATTGCTATATCTATCCCACAGGTATACCTCAGGTGATGAAACTTCACATGCTCTCAGAGGTAAGAGGATGTGGTATTGGATGGAGGATTTCATTGTGTGACATAAACCGAGAGATAATTATTCTCAATTTGTAAATCTATTTTCATTTTAAAAATCAGTAATATGTATGCATGTATGTATTTAGATGTATAAATACTTATTAATTTATTTACTTACAGTTATATATAGTGACCGGATTTTACCAACTTGAGAGGGTTGTGGCATTTTTTATATATATATCAATTAAAATTTTGTCATTGAAGAATAACAGTTTCAGTTAAGTTTGTGCTCTTTTTAAAGTCACGTTTTTATTTCTATTTTAGCAAATGTTTTCCCACCGCTAGTATTCATTGTCGTTATAGTTTTCATTTACTATAATAACCCTGATAGTTGTTAAGTCAGTTCAGAATAATAATAAAAAAAAGAAAAAGAAGTATATATTATTTTAAGATTAGATGTGCTATTTTTTCAGCAGTTCAGCCTTGATTTGGCCAATGTATGCACATATATGGAGTTTTGTGTAACTGAAAAGGGAGTTCTATCCCCAATGGTTTGATTACTACAGCAAGAGATATTCCACAGCATGACTCACCTCACAAAACCGCATTTAGCCTAAAAAAAATATATGGAAAACTCACTGGATGAGGTTTAACATGGAAACCAGTTACTACAAGTATATACTTAATCAATACCTTTGGAAAATAGTTGAGTTCTTGATCCGTTGCCAAATGCTGCACATTGCAAGGTATAAAAATCTTCTTCGTTCATTCCTTTTTGTTTACATAGTTTGAGAACTAGGTCATACATCCTTGTGAAACTGTCAGATAGGCTCTCCCAAAAGCCCATGACTGGTCAAAAGATAGGATTTCCTCAGGGAACACTTTGTGACCCGATTCTTTCACAAGCATATCTTCAAGATCTAGAACTGTGTCCTAAAGATGCCCTCAGTGAGATCAGCCAGTGGTCCCAAGAACAGACGCAAACACCACATGATGCAGATATAAGAGCAGCTATTTTATCAGTTCCCCTCTTTAATGACAACTGATAATATATTAGTAATATAAAATAACAAAACACACAAATTGAATATTTTTATGCAACATCAGGATGATACTTATGTGAATTTGTAAGCATTGTTGAATACAGCCCAGAGTTTATTTAGAGTTTATAAATCATACTGTTATGTTGGGGTTGGGGTCTTCTTTACCAACCCAGACATCTTTAAGTGGAATAAAAACTGAACTAATTGAAAACCCCAGTTCCCATTGCATTCACGCTGTAAGTAACATTGAAAATTGAATTCAGGTCTCTATTAATCCACTTAATTTGTGATCAAGTCTCAATCCACTTTTAATTCACACTGAATATAAAAGTGAACACGGTCAATTCATATTTGGAGCTGTGTATGACTATTTATAGAATAACCAAGTTTGAAAACATCTCAATTCTGGTTTGCTTTAAGGGGTTTGAGTTAATTTGGTGTGTTCAGACTAGTACTCAGGCTAAAAAAATAAACCAGATATGATAAATAAAGGATACATATGTTTTAAAATCCTTACTTTTCACTGTCAGATTCATGTTTGGATTTTTTTCAGTCTTCTCAGTGACTTATTGTGTCAGACAATCCTAAAGGGAGTAATTAACTGTTCCAAACAAACTCTCATCATGTCAGCAGTAAACAAATATCCCATGGTAAAGACTGCTGTACCTTTTAATAAACTGATACACTAATAATTGGAAGTGCACTGTACATGTCGCAAGAGGTTCTTCCTTCTTTTGAGGTTAATTAAATTTATTTTCTGCCAGGAAAGAAGGAAAGAAAGAAAGAAAGACCCCATAAACTCTGCCCCACTGACATACATAAGGTGAATTAGCAATAAAATCACACTTGAACAACTGTAACAACAAGGCCAAAATTAATGACAAGAAGAAAAAAGTGGCATATTGTATTTGTGGGTTTGCTTTTGCTTACAGTCAGAGCTTTCTTTCAGTGTATTTCAGGGTTCTCTGCTATGGGAGATATAGAGTGTCAAATCGCAATTACTGCCTAATGAGTAACTGCACAGACCAGGGGCCCGTTTCAGTAAGGAGGTTCAACCAACTCTGAGTTTGAGTTTAAACTTGAACTCAGAGTTGACTTACTCTGAGATGGGAAACTCAGAGTTTTCGGTTACAGAACAGCTGAATTGTGTTAGTTTACTCAACTCTAAGTAGGTTGACTCTGAGTTTAGCGCGTGCACCATGACTATGAAAAGTCATGATCAGTGGAGCTCCGAAATTACGATTCACCATGGCAACAGCTCCCGCCAAATAGACGTCAGCATGCATACTTCCGTCAATGCGTAACTTTAATTCTTAATAACTGTCAATAACTTAATAACTGTTATAATATCAGAGGTGAAAACTGTAAATTATTGACCTAATATTCATTTTAATGGTATCCCATGGCCACACAAAAAAAAGAAAAAAAAGGAAAAAGACAGAAAGAAGAAACAAGAACGTGGCAGCAGCTAAAAAATGAAGTATAAAAACACAATTCAATCAAGGTAAAGCTTTAAACCTGAATGGTTCATGGGTATGGGCTATATGACTTTACAAACATTTGACATTAAATATCATTCAATGTCTATTTCAACGCGCTGCAGCTTTTTCCACATAGTCTAACACTCTTTTCACATAATTAAATATTCTCTAATCCAACCTGTTACATTTCTTAATTAGAGTAATAAAATTAACTACTGACTTGTAGACAGCAAGAAGGCAGAGGGAGAACCTGCAGCAGCACCACTGACAGATGAAGAGGAGATGCTCAAGTATTGGAAGATTTCTCAAATCCAAAAGTAAAAATAATAACTTTTGCTTTTGTATTAGGAAATAAAGATGACCAAACAATTGTGAATAATTAGTTTATTTAACAGCTGTGGTGGTGGTTACGGCTCGTACTACCCCTCCATCTGGCATCCTTCCATTCCATACAGTAATTAGTTTCATTTTCAGAAGATGCGATGGTGGGGATATGCTTGTCATCAGTGCATCCAAACACACTGGGAATCCTGAAGGAAATTCTGATTATTGGGTTACTTCCAGAGGTCACAGAAAGATGTTATCAAGTGAACGTCATTTATCAGATTAGCCTCATTTAAACCGATTTCTACACCTCTGACATACAGTCCTGTGATACCCCTCTTTGACGGATTTGTGCTCATGAAAAAAAAATTCAGAATGAGTGAGAGGGATGCACACTTTCCTTAAAATCTGCATACAGCGGACTTATAATGTGCTCTGCATCTCCGATGTTTTGAAGAAAACTACCATTTAAAATGGTACCGCTCAAATCAATATGCACATGAATACGGTGTAAAAAAATAATAATAAAATAAATAATATAAGGCATTTAGTCTTGTTTCCATGAAGGAAAAAAAAAAAACTAATTTAAGTGATATTTTTTATTTTGCAAATTATCTGGCAATGGGGTAAGACCTATTAAAAATAGCCTATTATTGTTTCCGTTTGCATGAAGATTATTTTTCTTACCCTATGGAGAACAATTTTATATTTTAACAAGTCTAAATATCTAGATCATTTTTCATCTATAGAAAATGCATCTTAACTTAAGATTTTTTTTCATATTTGTACTTGAAATAAGACAAAAATACTCAGTAAGAAAAGCAATTTTGCAGCGTGAATGAATGCATGAGGTATTAAAACATCGCTTACACTTTAAAAAGGGGGAGGAGATGGAAAGAAACTCTGGGTTTACCAAAGAAAACCTGCTCCCGACCAGGTTAGGTTCACAGAGTAAGTTACCACGGTAACTGACTCTGAGTATAAGTTACCTCTCTTTCTGAAACGGGCTTGACTTACCCTGTTTTCCTGGGTTTGACAAACCTCCCATTTTGAAATGGAAAACCCAGAGTTTCCCTCATTTCAGGGTTAACATACTCAGAGTTTTCACTTAACCTCCTTTCTGAAACGGGCCCCAGGTGTCTGATATGATATATTTCTCATTGACAGCCATTCACAGGCAAGGCAAGGCACATTTAAAAACACCCAGTGCAGACAGCCATGGAGCAGCCACTGAAAAGGCTTGGTCACTTTTTAATTTCGAACAGCATCAACCTGTCTGAAGACCTTAAGGTCCAAGAGCATTTCAGGTGGAGTAGCAGATCTGTGATATTTAGTGGAGCCTGGCTATGTAACCCCTATAGCACCACATGTGAACCACAAAAGTGACTTAACTTAGCATGTTGCTAAGATAACATTGATGTTGACTAAGATGTTGACATTGTTTCTACCTTCAGGTGCACCAGGGAAACTCATATGTGGCAGGTCTATTTGCAATCAATCAATCAATCAATCAATAAATAAACTATTACTAGGTTATGGACAAAATCAATGAAGCTGATGTCACTTCAGTTCACCAACAATGGTGAAAACGCCCTGTATAATAAAAACACGCCAAAGTAAAGCACAATGGGGCATTTACGCAATACCATTTTCAATTAAAGTTTTGGTTAAAATGATCTGAAATCAGTTTTTGAGCAAGTACATAACCAGCCAGTGTTCAAAACTATTCCCTTAAAACTATTTTCTTTTCTGATTTACAACGGTAAACTATATATATATATATATATATATATATATATATATATTCTAATTTGAGTGGTACTGGTAGGAATTTGTGGGAAATTCGAGCATGTCGCCGCGTCATTACGTCATGTCTATAAACATAAAACTAATAGGCTATATCGCATGTGAGGATGCTGCAGGTGGCGGATTGTTTATAGTATTTTCTCACAGCAGCTGGAATAATTACATTTATCATATTGATGTTGGATTGTAATCCAGAAAGGATTATGTGTTAATGAAACACATGTAAGTGACTGAAATTAGATTATATTCCAGTTTAAAATGTGCATCTGATTACAGATAGGCTACATGGGATTACACAAAATTTGTATTTCAAAAAGAACCAGTTCTAAGGAGCAATAATTTGCTTTTTGGGTTAAAAGAACAATTTCTTTATATGAATTTCCAATGGAATGACAATATAGAATGACTGTACAGAAATTGAAATCTACGCTAATACACACTACATACACATAGTCACGCAATGCTGATGTTGTTAACATTAACAATTTCAGAACAAAATATAACAATAATAATAATTTGCATGGTTTGATGTGATATGAGCTAAGCGATCATTAGATTTAATCACCATTGGAAGTGCGATGTATTGTACTGCTTTTTTTCCTCAGGTGGTCAGAACAAAAGTGGCAGACATATTACTTGTTCAAATGACAATAGGGGCTTTCGGACTGCGTACTTCTAGGAAATTAGTTCTAGGAAGTAGCCAGCAGGGTAGTTCCTAGAGAACCAATTTCTCTCTCGGGCCGTTTTCCTGGTTGCATTCGCACCGGCTGCAGGAACTCTGAAGCGGCTGACAGCGATGTCTTTTTGCATGGCATTAACAAACGTCAACAACTGGTGAATGGAGGACGCCGTGATCAGAGCAGTTTTTGTTGTGTGTCGTGGGTTTCGTTTGAACGGAGATGGAATGTAAACGCACAATTTATGCGATTGCAAGAGAAAAAGTTGGGCTAAGAGACTAATCTTTTAGGACAACTTGCAGTGTTACATATCATCTAAGCTGAGAAAAGAACACAACACTGCAGACAACAGGTAAATGCCGTTATCGCTGATTTCCATGTTCGTGGATGAAATGTTTACATGGCTTTTTAAAAATGCCGGGTAACCGGTGTTTAGCGTGCGTTTGGCCAATCAGCGTACTCTTACGTCACTGATAGTTCCTATAGAACTGTTTTAGACCCTATTTTGAAGTAAGAGCTAATTTAGTTCCTCCAAACATACCCCTTTTTCACCAAGGCAGTTCCAGTGCTGGTTCAGAGCCAGAGCCTAGTTTCAAACCGGTTCTTTGTCTTTCGACACCCAAAGCACCAGCTCCGAACCAGCAAAAGTGGTTCGTAAGTAGCACCAAAACATTGCTGGGCTAGAAGGAAGAACCGCTTGCGTCAGGGGCTGGGGGCGGGGTTACCATGAACAACAAGACGAACAGAAACTTTGGACCGCCATATTTGAAATAGCAGCTAAACACGGACAGGTTGGAATCGCCGTGTTTGGATGCCGATGTAGATTCGCAAAGCCATGAACGTCAATAACAACACAACATCCGCCATTGTTGATAGTTTGTTTAGGCTTGTTCAGGATGGATCGGCGCTACGCAGACCGTTCGTTGCGAGGCATCGGGGTGCCGCGGGAGCGACTGGAAAGCTGACGGCTCTTTATGCTTTTGGATCACTCTCGCGGTGCTTTAGTGTGTTGTGTGCCGATCGATCTGCGTGGCGCGATGCACCTCGAACATGTCTGTTGTGTTTGGCGCTACCACGCTAGTGAAACGAAACATGAAACGTATTCAGTGACGTAAGTCCTGGCTCTGTATTGGCTCTCTAGCCAGTGGAAAAGCAACCGGTTCTTAAAGGGCTCGACAGTCGAACCAACTAAGAACTGGCAGTAGCACTGGCTCTGAACTAGCACCTGGTTCCTGCTGGTGGAAAGGGGGTAACAGAGTTCCTAGAACTAAACAAACGCATCAAAAAGTGGGTAGTTCCACAAATAGTTCAGGTACTATGAAAAGGTTCCCGCAGTGCGAAAGGCCCTACTATCTTATTTAATATCTTATTCTTATTTGGGTCATACTTCCAAAATGTAGGCTACAATCTGTGATTCCAAACTACAGTATCCACACCGGAGCAGTGACTGACAGCCAGAGATGGGCACACATACATCACAATGTATTTAAAATAAAAATACAAAATACTGTGTGGGAAAATGTGTTTAAATACAAATACAGTATTTTGTATTTTGAAAATACACAAAATACATTTGAAATTGGCCTTCCAGTGAAGTAACACTATTGAGGCCTGTTTACACCAAAAATTATATTTATGAAGATAATTATATTAGTGTATTCTAAGTATACAATGCAGTTGTGTCATCTGTCACTTTAAATGCTCAAGCTCTTTAATGCAGAAATTATTCCGATTGGCTGTCAATGTTTTTATCATTCATCATTTTTTGTGCTGTTATGGTTATAGTTGTGGTGTGTTATCTTCTATTCACTTAGATTTAGGATGTACTCACACTAGGGGATCTGATCCGTGCTTGAGCCCCAAAGTCCAGTTCATTTCACAAGTGTGACTGCTTTGTACCGTGTCCAGTGCGGTTGGTTTAACCATTCCCTGGCCTGCTTGAAGAGGTGGCTCGGGTGCGGTACACATGTAGTGTGATCGCTAACCGCACCGCAGCATGGAACAGTTAATTTATAATTTTTGTATACGCTATTGTTATCATTATGACAGCAAACATCTTTATTACTACTTGGATATCACACTTTTCAATTAATTTAATTTCGAGTACATTTAGATTTATAATGGGTCTGGTTCTCATCTTATTGATGAACATGTATTGTAGTTTGTGAGTAAAGCTGCAAATTCCACCATTATCCTCAGCTGTCTCTGTAATAATCCTGTGATATCTGTCTGTTAGTGAAAGGACAATTGCGCTTGGGCTTTAGTACAATGCAGCTGTGCCTAGTGTGAGTATACCTTAGAATTTTTTTCTTTAAATGTATATCTTTATTATTAGCATTATAGTTATCTTTGTCTTGGGATACACACACTCATTTATCCATGTTTCTTTATCGCTCTGATGTGTCAATAGATCCTTCCCACTAAAAGCTCCACAGATATATTTGCATATCACGACGATATATAAATGATATAGAAAAAGTTCAATCGATTTACACTTTATATCATCGCCAACATATATATTGTCATATTGCCATAGCAAGCAGTAATGATTAATGAACACATTTGACTAGCTAGTTGATAAAACCAAAATCTAAAAAAAAAAAAAAAAAAAAAACAAGACTGACTAGTGCTAATGCTATGTTCCCATTGCTAGTGCTCTTTTTTTACCTGCTGGGACAGGTATGCTTTTTTTCCCACAAAAGCAAGATCACCTTGTTTTAATGTTAAAGACATGCACATAGTAGTGCAATAACCATTTCAAGCATTTTGTATGGTTTATACACAGCAAAACAGCATGTATTTGACTGAAAATCCAGAATCATCAACAAGCTAACTATAAAGATAGCACTGTGAATGATGAGATAATTGTCAACAAATGGGATGCTACATTTTATTCAAAATTAAATATCTTAAATATCTACGATTTTGGCTTTAATACGATTTTCCCAGGAAACATGGCATCCTCCACGATTCCTATTATTTCCAACAGCAAAGCACTTGAATGCAACATGCTTGTAATCAGGACTTCTGAAATTGGAAATAGGAAATTTTGATAGCACACAAAGGCAGTATTATTCCTTATTTCATTACAGGAATCCAGAAAATTTCATACAGAGAGAGTCATACAGCTGCATCTCACATGAATGAAAGTGGAATGTTTGAGGTTTGAGCTTGTTGATACAGCAAATCAGCAGTCTAATAAAGAGGTTGATTGGCAAAAATATTTTATGTATTTTGAAAATACAAAAATACTAAGATTAAATGTATTTTAAATACAAAATACATTAGATTTTTTTTCAAAGGTATTTAAATACAAAATACAAAATAGTATTTTGTATTTCAAATATGTATTTGAAATACTGCCCATCCCTGCTGACAGCCACACATCAAGACATTAGATTCATCCGCACTGAGGAGCCGTGCCGATGCACAACCTATGTAAAGATGATAATTCCACAAATAACTGCAATTGCAGGTTTCAAACAGAGATGGCAAGAAAGAGACATAATTTACGGACTGCAGCTTTAAAAATGGGAAAATCTTTATGCATTTTCATTGTTTATTTACACGTTAAATAAACAATGTTTTTATTACGTTGATATAGGTATGTATTGCTGTGTTTTTATTACGTTGCTTCAGGTAGGTTCAGAATTCAAATATCCGGAGACCGTCGCTAAAAATTAATACTCTATCGTGTTGGAAATATGCCCTACACCAAACCCAACCCTAAACCTACCCGATAGTGTTGACAAATGCAAAACTGATATAAAAACACATTTATTGATGCAACCATGCATTTGAACTTCCGCAAATATGCAGATTTGAACTGTTTTGTCGAACCGTAGTTACACGGGATTTGAACCGGAGCTCTTCACCTCTCAAGTACGTCTCTGTACTCCGTGAGCTACCTAACAAACCTACCGTCTATGAAAACCCATAGATATGAAGCTGGATATGTGTGATGCTAACGTTCAAAAGCATCAGTTTTCAAATCTCCCAGCATGTTAATATTGCTTTGAAGTCATAACAATATATTCTTCAAGTAATTGTGCAAAAAATTAAACTTTATTAATCAAAACTCTGTAAATTTGTGTGAAAAGGAATAAAAGGTGTCAGCGTTTTACTGCCTCTAGTGTTCATTTATTTTGGAAACTGCAGTGATATGTACTTATTGGTACATAGTCCGCGTCTTGCTAAAAAGTACCCCCAGGTACGTTTATGCCACGATACTTTTTTAGTCATTTCTGTGTTAATGGGATTGTTTTGATGATGATGTTGTTGTCTGTGCACTTTTCAAAAATACAAAGGAAAAAACAATTAGTACATTGTTTTTGTAATCATACCCTGATTATCTTATTGCATCATGTTTGGACTTTGTTATAGCTACAGTAAATGATTTGTAAGCATGCAAAGCCCACTGAACAAACTGGCATATTGATTGGACTCACACCAACCTAAGCACCTCTGATTGGTTTTTGCATTTACATGCTCAACAAACATGTCTTTGATCGGCTACAATTGGCTAAACTGCAAAAACACATTGTAAATAGCAACCTTTGACACTCTTTATAGACAGAGCACATGAGAGGCAGGTACCTGATTGACCCAGTACTTGATATTACTGGTACTGCAGAAAGCTTAATATCATCATTTTTTTTTTAAAAAAAATGTAAATAACAACTTGTCACCAACGTACCAGTACTTTTAAAAACACTACTCCCTATACATGGAGAATGCAGCCTACAGTGAGGGAAAAAATAGTTTGAACCCCTGCTGATTTTGTACATTTGCCCACTAACAAAGAAATTATCAGTCTATAATTTTAATGTTAGGTTTATTTGAACAGTGAGAGACAGAATAACAACAACAACAACAAAAAATCCAGAAAGACGCATTTCAAAAAAGTTATAAATTGATTTGCATTTTAATGAGTGAAATAAGTATTTGACCCCTTCGCAAAACATGACTTAGTGCTTGGTGGCAAAACCCTTGTTGGCAATCACAGAGGTCAGACGTTTCTTGTAGTTGGCCACCAGGTTTTCACACATCTCAGGAGGGATTTTGTCCCACTCCTCTTTGCAGATCCTCTTCAAGTCATTAAGGTTTCGAGGCTGACATTTGGCAACTCTAACCTTCAGCTCCCTCCACAGATTGTCTATGGGATTAAGGTCTGGAGACTGGCTAGGCCACTCCAGGACCTTAATGTGCTTCTTCTTGAGCCACTCCTTTGTTGCCTTGGCCGTGTGTTTTGGGTCATCGTCATGCTGGAATACCCATCCACGACCCATTTTCAATGCCCTGGCCCTGACGGTACATGGCCCCGTCCATCGTCCCTTTGATGCGGAGCAGTTGTCCTGTCCCCTTAGCAGAAAAACACCCCCAAAGCATAATGTTTCCACCTCCATGTTTGATGGTGGGGATGGTGTTCTTGGGGTCATAGTCCAAACACGGCGAGTTGAGTTGATGCCAAATACCTCGATTTTGGTCTCATCTGACCACAACACTTTCACCCAGTTCTCCTCTGAATCATTCAGATGTCCATTGACAAACTTCAGACGGGCCTGTACATGTGCTTTCTTGAGCAGGGGCCCTTGCGGGCGCTGCAGGATTTCAGTCCTTCATGGTGTAGTGTGTTACCAATTGTTTTCTTGGTGACTATGGTCCCAGCTGCCTTGATATCATTGACAAGCTCCTCCCGTGTAGTTCTGGGCTGATCCCTCACCGTTCTCATGATCATTGAAACTCCACGAGGTGAGATCTTGCATGGAGCCCCAGACCGAGGGAGATTGACAGTTATTTTGTGTTTCCTCCATTTGCAAATAATCACACCAACTGTTCTCACCTTCTCACCAAACTGCTTGGAGATGGTCTTGTAGCCCATTCCAGCCTTATGTAGGTCTACAATCTTGTCCCTGACATCCTTGGACAGCTCTTTGGTCTTGGCCATGTTGGAGAGTTTGGAATCGGATTGATTGATTGCTTCTGTGGACAGATGTCTTTTATACAGGTAACAAACTGAGATTAGGAGCACTCCATTTAGTGCTTCTAATCTCAGCTCCTTACCTGTATAAAAGACACCTGGGAGCCAGAAATCTTGCTGATTGATAGGGGATCAAATACTTATTTCACTCATTAAAATGCAAACCAATTTATAACTTTTTTGAAATGTGTTTTTCTGGATTTTTGTTGTTGTTATTCTGTCTCTCACTGTTAAAAATATACCTATCATTAAAATTATAGACTGATCATTTTTTTTGTCAGTGGGCAAACGTACACAATAAGCAGGGGATCAAATATATATTTTTTCCCTCACTGTACATAGGGCACCAGCTACCAAGGGGGCACCAAACAGATTTTTACTGAAGGGAACCTCCAAAATGCACACCAGCAGTAATAAGCCCACCACTGACCTCTGATGCAGGGGGATAGATAATATGATCACCCGGTTGACATAGACATCAGCTACTTGCGTATTCAGTTTAACAGAGCTTTCAGCATGCGCACATGCACAGCCCTCGTTCTCCAGAAAAAGCTGCTTTCCTCACAGGTGAGGTAAAATACGTTGTGTATCCCTCAGGCTTGGGAATAACTTCTCCAACTGTCAGTCTCAGCTTGACATTGATTTGCACACATGCCATACACACATACACACACACAAACACACACACTACACATTTCTCCAGGAGATATGTGTGGCATTAGCAGGAATGCTGCTTTTATAAACAGTATACTCTCACTTACAGTTCCGCAGTCTGCGTGCTTTTAGCTTGGAGGTATTTTTTCTCCCTGCAGAAATTATTTAATATGTGACACCCAAACCACATGCATAGCAAACACGGCGCTTCTCGATTTCTGCCAATGAACAGGTTAATTTTTAACAAATTTTATTATGTTGGAGAATCAGTGCGTTGGGGAATCTACAACTTGGGGTATGTTGATGCATAGGCTGTTTATTTAATGTTTAGAAACCTCTCTCCAAACCATTGCTCATCACTTATTTATGGTGGCTTGTTTGCCTTGTCAAACTGTGGCCTTGCTTCTGGTGCCAGCGTGTGCCCCGTCTAGGTTTTTGCATCTCACAGGGCTAACCCATATTAATATTTCACATAGGCAACGCAAACCAGCCCAACATCAGCTTATGATTGGCAGTAAATATAATTTCTTATTCACATTATTGATGTATTGTTGAGAAGGGCTTGTTGCGCTGAAAAATTACTTAATGGAAAACAGTCCATCGGATCTTTAATATGATTAAATCTTGTGTTATTTAAGAGATGAGGGAGGCAGCTTTAAGGCAGATGTAGTATGAATAAAACAGTGATACATGTGTGAAGTTTAGTATACTTTTAATGATACTAAATAATTACTGTCAGGCAGGATGCAGTATCTCATATGTATTAAGTTGATTTTATAAAACAGAAAATTCTAGTTCTGGATCTTCATCAGTCAATAGTGTATAGTATATGGATGTCACTTCACATTGATCAGTGTTAATTATGCTAGCTATGCTAACACTAATAGTAAATGATATATCTGTATTTGTATCTCGAAATAAAATGTGCCTACATGCCGAGCGTACAGTACATCTATAGAGCCTTTAAGGGAACATAGTGATGGAAAAAATGAGAAGAAAGGGAAAAAATCAATCCTTTGGCGTTGGCTTGCAAAAGATTGGCATTTCCTCAAGAAACTTCTGCTTACTTCTAAACTTTTGCGTTAAAAAAGTTCCACCACAAAACTTAACGTTTTCTTGCAAATGCATAATTTTCTTTCCATTTCATAATTCTATCAGCAAACTTTGCTTTCACGTGCATAACTTTTGCATTCCCAAAGTTTCTTGGGAGAATATCAAGAATATCAAGATTTCAATAATTTTGCGTTGACTGGCAAAAATTTTGCATTCCCCCGGGAAACTTTGCATTCACTAACAAAACTTTAACAAAGACGTTGCATTCCCCCAAAAAACTTTGCATTTGCTTGTAAATACCTAGTTTTTTTTTTTTCCTTTTCATCTCATATTATTTTCATTACCAAACCTTGTGTTCTCTCGCACAAGTACTGTGTTCCCATGCAAAAACTTGCATTCACATGCATATGCATACATCGCCTGTTTTGCATACATCGCCAAAACAAGTTTCTTGGGAGAATATGAGAGGAAAAATATTTTTTTAGTTATTTTGCATTATTGCAAGAGAACCATCACCAGTTATTTCCATCACTGGGTTTGTGTTAGCTCACATAACTTTGCAAGGGATTGGATTCTTGGGAAAATGCAAAAGCACTGAAATACAGTGTTTTTTATCCCCCTCTTAGTGCTTCTGTAGATGTATGATGGCCACAGAGGCACATTTTATTTTGTGATTTGATTAACTTTACCTGTCCTGTGTGCCACTATTATTATCCTGCTCACGTTTTTCACTTAAGCAGGTAAAGAAGATTTTTCCATGGCCAGCCTGCTTATCCTATTTCTATGGTGCAAACAGACTGAAGCCCGGAGAAGAGAAGGCGGTGAAGTAAAGCACGGGGAACAGCTCGGAAATAGTTACTAGCAAAGTCACAATTCATTTTCAATGAGAAGGAAGAGCAGAATGGAGAGGGTGTGCAATCCTGTGAAATTGCCTTGAATATGGAGCGTGCATCTGAGGCTGCATTTACATGGTTCAAGTGACCCAATTCTGTTTTTTTTTCCTCCTACGTGGCACCAATCGGATATGACCCACGAAGGTGTAAGCAGGAAGATTCCAATTTTCTCAGATTGGATTCAGGCCTGATTCATATGTCGAAATAGACCTGATATGAATCGGATACGTGCATTTGCAGCTGCCATGTAAGCAGATTAGTTTTGATATTTCCCTGTCAATGTGAATCGTTCATCACAGAAATACCATTGGTGGACAAACTACATCAACTCACCAACCGCAATCACATGACTCTTCAATGGCCTTTTATATTTCCTGTTCAGCCTAAGCTTTTCTGGGTATCTGTGTCTACCTTGGGTTGTTTCGTTAAATGGGTCACATATGAGGCACTTTTGAAAGAAGATATAAGCTGGTCATCCAAAAAACGGATATAGTCAAGAAATCAGAATTGGTCATCAAGATCCGCAGTGTAAATGCGGCATGATAGTACTGCCACCCTAAGTCTAACCAAATTGTGCAAAACTGGTCATTAAGGACCCTTTCAGATTTTGAAGGGTACAACAAATGGACATTTTGCTTCCATGATTTTTTGCGCAAAGTTGGCAAGATGGTGGCAGAAGTGCATTCCAAGAAACAGATTTTTGGTCACCTACACCAAACCCTCCAGAGTGGGAGGAGCAGGATTGAACACCCCTGGATTAGGGCATAGGGATGAGCCCTTCAGAATGGAACACAGGCCCTCCTGTTCCTTGAGGGCCACTGTCCTGCAGAGTTTAGCTCTAACCCTAATAAACACACCTGAACCAGCTAATCAAGGTCTTCAGACTCACTAGAAACTTTTAGGCTAGGAGTAGGCAAGATCGGTCCTAGAGAGCCTCTGTCCTGCAGAGTTTTGCTCCAACCCTGAAAAAAACCTCACCTGCCTATAGACTTAGTAATCCTGAAGACATTGATTAGCTTGTTCAGGTGTGTTTGATTAGGGTTGGAGCTAAACTCTGCAGGACTTCGGTCCTCTAGGAACGAACTTGGCTACCCCTGTTCTAGGCAAGTGTGTTGGAGCTGGTTGGAGCTAAATGCTGCAGGACATTGGCTCTCCAGGAGCAGGATTGGACCCCTGGATTAGGGCATAGGGATGAGCCCTTCAGAATGGAATACAGTAAGAGTAACACATGTGAAAGATATAGCCTAATGGTTTGAAAAAAAAAAAAAACTTTTTGGCCCTGTATCTAATTTCATGTCTAATGTCTACATAGTGGCATCTACTGAGGTAAAAAAAAATAACTGCAGGGGAAAGTTAAAGCTCCAAGATTTGGGGTTCAGTCTTTTGTATTAGAAACCGCAAGAGGAAATGAGAAGAATTAATTGAATCACAGAGGCACTCGTCTTAATCAGCCTTATGTCAGGACTTGTGTGAGGACAGGAAATGGTTCGTTATGTCTTCGCTGGAGGGCATCCCATCCCTGATCCACTGCTTTGGTTGTGAAAACATAATTAACCTGGTAGACAAATAAGAGCAAATAATGATGATATGATAGCTTGTGGCGGTGTAACTGTGTAAACCACACATTTAAAGAGTGTCCAAACAAAGGATGTGATCCGGACTACAGCTGTTTCACATGAAACCACAAGATTGCGAGTGTGATGAAAATGTAATAATTATCTTTTTAAAAATAAGATCAGAAAGATCAGGCCCTTTCTGACAGAGCATGCTGCACAACTTCTTGTCCAGGCCCTTGTCATTTCTAGGCTGGACTACTGCAATGCTCTTCTGGCTGGACTTCCATCAAACACAATCAAACCTCTACAAATAATTCAGAATGCAGCGGCACGACTGGTCTTCAATGAGCCCAAAAGAGCCCATGTTACACCTCTCTTTATCTCCTTGCACTGGCTGCCGTTTGCAGCTCGCATCAAGTTCAAGACACTGATGCTTGCATATAGAACAGCCACAGGCTCAGCTCCCGCCTACTTCCACTCACTATTACGAATCTACATCCCCTCCAGAAGTCTGAGATCTGCTAGTGAGTGACGCCTCGTGGTACCATCACAGAGAGGCTCAAAATCACTCTCCAGAACATTCTCGTTCACCATTCCTGGCTGGTGGAATGATCTTCCCACCCCTATCCGGAATGCTGGATCCCTGTCAATCTTCAAGCAACAACTGAAAACTCATCTCTTTCGACACTACTTGACTTCATCCTAAAAAAAAAAACCTTTATCTTTCTCCTTATTTATTCCTTCCCTTGCTAGCTTGTACTTATTTGAACAACGCCTGAGACTTGGTTACGAGCACTTACTCTGTCTGATTGCCTCTTCAAGATGAATCGCTTTATGTATTCCACAATTGTAAGTCGCTTTGGATAAAAGTGTCTGCAAAATGACTAAATGTAAATGTAAATGTAAATTATTTATTTTAGAGAAGTTTTATAGAAGAATTAATTATAAGAACTAAGAATATTATAAATAATAAGAAAAATAAAAGAAAGAAAGAAAGATTTTCAAAACAAAAGTCAATGTGGTATAACCACCAATTATTAGAAAAAAAAAAAAACAATAGCAAGGTTAATACAGGTTATAAAATACAATCCTCTTGAAAAATCATGATATTCATGTTTTAATATTGTAAAGAACAAACAAAAAATGCTCGATATTTACAATTTTAAAATCATTTAAATATTTTACAATTAGAAAAAAAATAATACTGTTTGAAGCGGCGTGAGAGGAAGCAGAAGAGGGGTAAGCGCGGAGGTATCCGAGCTAGGCTAGCGGCTAACCCACACAAGCCAGCTATCCCCACCATCTTACTGGCGAACGTACGCTCTTTGGACAATAAACTGGACTACATCCGACTACTTCGCTCTACTCAGAGGACTGTAAGAGACTGTTGTGTTTTTGTGTTTACGGAAACATGGCTTAACAACAGCGTTCCGGACTGCGCCATTCAGCTCGAGCAGCTAACATGCTATCGAGCAGACAGAACTCTCGTCGAGGGAGGTAAGAGACGCGGCGGCGGGCTTTGTGTTTACATCAATAATGTATGGTGCCGCGACGCTGTTGTGGTCTGCAAACACTGCTCACCCCTGGTGGAGTTTATGATTATTAAGTGCCGGCCATTCTATCTACCGAGGGAATATACAGCCATTCTGCTCGTTGCTGTATACATCCCTCCCAGCTCCATCAACATCAACAGGAGTGAGGCACTACATGATTTGTACCAGCACATCAGTGAGCAGCAGACAGCCCACCCAGATGCTTTTCTCATCTTGGCTGGAGACTTTAATCACGCAGACTTAAAGAGTGTGTTCCCAAAAATTCACTAACACGTAGACTTTCCAACAAGGGGAAAAATACGCTGGACATTGTTTACACCACCCAGAGAGGAGCTTACAAGGCCCTCCCCCTCCCCCACTTCGGAGCCTCAGACCACATCACTGTCATGCTAATGCCTGCATACAGACCGCTCGTCTAAGTCATCAAACCAATACACAAACAGATACAAGTGTGGCCGGAAGGGTCGTCAGAGGCACTTCAAGACTGTTTCGACACCACTGACTGGAATATGTTTAAGCAGGCTGCCACATACAACAACACCACAGACCTCCAAGAGTACTCAGAGACTGTCACTGCCTACATCACCAAGTGTATTGATGATGTAACAGTCACAAAGACTATCACTGTCCGGGCCAACCAGAAGCCGTGGCTGACAGGGGAGGTCTACAGACTTCTGAAGGCTCGGAACGCTGCCTTTAGAGCTGGAGATGAGGAGGGCCTGAAGACAGCTAGGGCCAACCTATCCCGCGGCATCAGAGAGGCCAAGAGACAGTACTCTAGGAGGATAGCCCATCGTTTCAGCGACAGCAGAGACACTCGGAGCCTGTGGCAGGGGATCCAGACCATTACGGACTACAAGCCCCCACCACAGACCTGTGACAGCACCATCCCCCTGCTGAACGAGCTGAATGCCTTCTTTGCTCGCTTTGAGGCACAAAACAGCACCACTGCACAGAAGACTCCACCTCCTCCCAGCGACCAGGTGATGACGCTGTCCCCGGACAGCGTGAGGAGATCCCTCAGCAGGATCAATGCACGCAAAGCTCCGGGTCCTGACAACATTCCTGGCCGTGTACTGAGAGACTGCAGTGGAACTCACTGATGTCTTCACAGACATTTTCAACATCTCACTAAGCCAGGCTGTTGTCCCCACATGCTTCAAAGCTACCACCATCATTCCAGTCCCGAAGAAGTCATCTCCATCCTGCTTCAATGACTACCGTCCAGTAGCACTCACTCCTATTCTCATGAAGTGATTTGAACGGCTAGTCATGCAACACATCAAGTCTGTCCTCACCCCCTCCCTGGACCCCTTTCAGTTTGCATATAGGTCCAATCGCTCGACCGATGATGCCATCGCCACTGCCCTCCACCCAGCCCTCACACACCTGGATAAAACGGACACGTATGTCAGATTGCTGTTCATAGACTTCAGTTCAGCATTCAACACAATCATCCCTCAACAGCTCATTCATAAACTGGTCCAGCTGGGGCTCAACACCTCTCTGTGCAACTGGCTGTTGGACTTCCTGACCGGGAGACCTCAGGCAGTACGGGTCGGCAGGAACACATCCAGCACCATCACACTGAACACAGGGGCCCCCCAAGGATGTGTGCTGAGCCCCCTCCTCTTCACTCTGCTGACCCACGACTGCACACCGTCACACAACTCCAACCTCTTCATTAAATTTGCGGATGACACAACTGTGGTGGGTCTCATCAGAAACAGAGATGAGACAAACTACAGGAGCGAGGTGAGCCGCCTGGCCGGGTGGTGAAGTGACAACAATCTCTCTCTGAATGTGGAGAAGACGAAGGAGATTGTCGTTGACTTCAGGAGAGTGCACTCTCTGCATGCTCCTCTGACCATCAATGGTGCGACCGTGGAGAGAGTGAGCAGCACCAAGTTCCTGGGTGTACACATCACAGAGGACCTCTCCTGGACCAACAACACTGCAGCACTAGCCAAGAAAGCACAACAGCGTCTCTACTTCCTCCGCAAACTAAGAAGAGCCAGAGCCCCGGCCCCCATCATGTGCACCTTCTACAGAGGCACCATCGAGAGCATTCTGACTAGCTGCATCACTGTGTGGTATGGCGCCTGCAACGCGTCCTGCCGCAAGTCCCTTCAACGGATAGTGAGAGCAGCTGAGAAGATCGTTGGTGTCTCTCTCCCCTCCCTCCAGGACATTTACAGCACCCGTCTCACCCGCAAAGCCCTCTGCATTGCAGGTGATCCCACCCACCCGACACACAACTTGTTCAGTCTGCTACCATCAGGGAGGAGACTGCGGAGTCTCCAAGCCAGGACCAACAGACTGAAAGACAGCTTCATCTACCAGGCTGTCAGCTGAACTCCCTTCCGACACACACTGTGACAAGCACCGGTCACTTTGTACAGCATTGGACTGACCTCATACAACTACCTCTTCTGACAGTCTGAATAAAAAAGACTGCTCTTTGTCACTTTAAATAGAACAGTCTTGATAAGCTCTTTGCACTACACCACTTATATTCTGCACTGTTTGTTTGTTTGTTTATCTCACTGGTTTGCACTATCTACCATGTGCCTTATGCCACTTTATCCATTTTTATATTATTATTTTTTATTTTTATATATATATATTTTTTATTTTATGTTTTATTTTTACTTTTTTCTACATGTCCTTATTTGTATATTTGTAATAGTTGCATTTTTGTGTATGTATATATATATATATATATATATATTATTTGATTTGTACTTATCAGTATTTTTGCGTTCTACTGTTAGTGTTTAGTGTTATCTGTATGCACCAGGGAGTAAGAGAGTAACGCAATTTCAATTCTCTGTATGTATGTACGGTACATGTGGCAGAATTGACAATAAAGCTGACTTTGACTTTGACTTTTGACTTTTGAAATAACGTAAAAATAAAAATAAAACTGATAACATTGTGTACAAACATAGATATAAAGAAACTATTACTACTTACATATATAACTTTTTTTTTCTTAGCCCTTTAGGTCATGACTGGTCTGGAAATCTAAACTTCCTTTGCCTGGAAGCCTTTAGAAGAATCAGAGCCAATGAGCCCTCGAGTCTCTCAAGGCCTTTTGTTTTATCAGTTTGACAGACTAATCATCTCATCAGGTGTACATGACAGCACTGTCACGCTCCCTTACACCGCAGTCAAAACCACGCCATCTTGTCAGAGCTTGCTGATTCAGGAAAATGTATGTTATCTCAGCTCACTGCATAGTGATCCACGTCAGAGCAATGACCAAGACATGAATGACTGCATGCTTGTGTCTGCCTTAAATAGCAACACGATGCCATGATATATACATTGGAAAATGTATTTAATTTCATAGAAAAGTATATTATATTATTTAAATATTTTCAAATGCTTCAGATGAGCTGGTTAAATGTTTCACCAAATATCTGAATATATACATTAAAGCTACTGTTTGTCTCTATAGACATTTGTTTGATTTTTGCGTTCAGCCCATTGATTATCATGCACTCTTGTGCTTATTTTGGATATACTTCACAAAATTGTGAATGAAAGGCATTGTCAGTCCTGCTTATGCTTTCTCACTTGGTGGTCCTGCATCATGGTTGGATTGTATATTTTGTTTACCAAGAGGGCATGAGAAATGACTTCCCCCGAGTATACGGGAGGTCCGCGAGCAGGCGTCAGGCCTCTCCTGAGGAACACTTGACTGCTTCTGCTGACAGGTCACCACAGGACTCGCTCAGACTGATTGACATGTCAGGAAATGAGCAATCACTGCTGTCCAGTTTGCCCTTTAATTGCATGAAATGTGTGCGTGAGATGATGAAGTTATCAAAACACTTTTTTCGCTACTTGATGTATAAACTCAGCTATTTAGTATTATCACACCTTCTGACCAATACATTTCCATGACTTTTGAAGTTATTTATTATTATTTTATTACTGGAAGACAAATCACACTCACAGCAGTGAGGAATTTCTCTCTCTCTCTCTCTCTCTCTATATATATATATATAAATAAATAAGGCCTATAAATTAATTAAAACAAAATAAACATCACCTCTAAAGTACTTTTGTGCACCTCTACTTAATGTAAATGCAAATTCATAGTTTCATATTTGACACAAACCTAGAGCTTGCAGGAGCCAGGTGATGTATGAAATATGATATTAGTGAAGTGGAAAGGCACGGTTTCCTGTCTCAGGTGTCTCAGTCCTTTCATCAGGCTTTGCTTTCACCACACCGACCCAGAAAGAGACGGGCCACAGCGCTAACGGATTGCCCCGAGGAAAAGGCCAAGGTCCCTTTGGAGGAAATGTGGTCAGCCCAGCTGTTGCCAGGGACAACGGGCTTTTCACATCGGCCAAACCCAAGACGGATGTTAGTGGTATTCCAGGCTTGCTTACCCTCCGGTCGAATGGGCCTGCAGGGGCTGTGGGAGCCCCCTGCCCAGCAGCTCCTAGATGGATTGGAGCGGCCCCAAGATCTGCTGATTGTTTCACGCCCAAACACTGTGTGGTCTGACAAATGATGGGTCGCAAAGGTCAAAGGGTGGAGCTCCAGTGCCTATTAGTACATCGTTTGAGCTGTCGTTATGTTAAGAACTTGCTGTAATGTTGGTTTGACAGACAGCTGCTGATTGGAAGGTTGACCGTAAGAATAGCTTTGAAAAGAAGCGTTTTACTTCAGAATAGCCAGTGAGAAATACAACCCCAAATCAGAAAAAGTTGGGACAGTATGGAAAACACAAATAAAAAAAGAAAGTAGTGATTTCTAAATTTACTTTGACTTGTATTTCATTGCAGACAATATGAACACAAAATATTTCATGTTTTGTCTGGTCAACTTCATGTCATTTGTAAATATACATCCTTCCTGTCATTCAGACCTGCAACACATTCCAAAAAAAGTTGGGACAGGAGCAATTTAGGGCTAATAATGAGGTAAATTGGTTAAATAATGATGTGATTTGAAACAGGTGATGTCAACAGGTGATTGTAATTATGATTTGGTACAAAAGCAGGATCCAAGAAAGGTCTAGTCCTTTAGGAGCAAAGATGGGCCGAGGATCGCCAGTTTGCCAACAAATACGTGAGAAAATTATTGAAATGTTTAAAAACAATGTTCCTCAAAGTAAGATAGGAAGAGATTTGGATATTTCACCTTCAACAGTGCATAACATAATTAAAAGATTCAAGGAATCTGGAGGAATTTCAGTGCGTAAAGGACAAGGGCGCAAGCCTAAGCTGAACAACCGTGATCTCCGATCCCTCAGGCGGCACTGCATCAAGAATCGTCATTCATCTATAAGCGATATCACCACATGGGCTCAGGACTACTTTGGCAAACCTTTGTCAAGTACCACAATACGTAGTTACATCCACAAATGCCAGTTAAAACTGTACTGTGCCAAAAGGAAGCCCTATGTTAACAGTGTCCAGAAGCGCCGTCGACTTCTCTGGGCTCGGAGGCATCTGGGATGGACCATCACACAGTGGAAACGTGTACTGTGGTCAGATGAATCAGTATTTCAGGTATTTTTTGGGAGGAATGGACGCCGTGTGCTCCGGACCAAAGAAGAAAAGGATCATCCAGACTGTTACCAGCAACAAGTCCAAAAGCCAGGGTCTGTCATGGTATGGGGTTGTGTCAGTGCCCTTGGCAAAGGTAACTTGCACTTCTGTGATGGCACCATTAATGCTGAAAAGTACATAGAGATTTTGGAGCACAATATGCTGCCTTCAAGAAGACATCTTTTCCAGGGACGTCCATGCATATTTCAACAAGACAATGCAAAACCACATTCTGCACACATTACAAAGTCCTGGCTGCGGAGGAAGAGGGTACGGGTACTTGACTGGCCTGCCTGCAGTCCCGACCTGTCTCCAATAGAGAATGTGTGGTGCATTTTGAAGCGCAAAATGCGACAACGAAGACCCCGTACTGTTGCCCACCTTAAGACTTGTTTACAGGAAGAATGGGACAAAATTACACCTGAAACACTTCATCACTTGGTGTCTTCAGTCCCTAAACGTCTTTTAAGTGTTGTGAAAAGGAATGGCAACATTACAAAGTGGTAAATGCTTTACTGTCCCAACTTTTTTTGGAATGTGTTGCAGGTCTGAATGACAGGAAAGGATGTATATTTACAAATGACATGAAGTTGACCAGACAAAACATGAAATATTTTGTGTTCATATTGTCTGCAATGAAATACAAGTCAAAGTAAATTTAGAAATCACTACTTTCTTTTTTTATTTGCGTTTTCCATACTGTCCCAACTTTTTCTGATTTGGGGTTGTACATGTTTGGGACAAGCCATCAAAAACTGATTGGATTCTGAGAAGTGAGCACTGTATACCATAACAGACGTAGATGTTTAAAGGGGTGATTGAGTAAATAAAAGGGATTGGTGGAACGTTATTGCAGTTGATTTAGATAAAAAATTACAAAGACAAACATTTAACTTCGGAATAACATAACAATTAAATAAGATAGATTATGAAAGAAAATAGGGTTAACAAACTAAACAGAAGCTTGGCTAGGCTGGGAATCCATCTTAAACCAGCTAAATCCAGCTTGAAACTGATAAGACCAGGAAACTAGTTTGTGTGTAAATTAATATCACAAATGTACTTCTGTCATTCGAAAACTTTTCTTGTCATATAAATGATTCATATTACATTATCAATTAGCATTATCAATATAATCTTTTCTGAAAAAAGTGCATAATGTGCACTGCAAATCATAAAAATATATAATATCATAATAGTATTGCAGATATTATAATAAAATAAAAGGCCACCTAAGTCTACTTAAAGTATATTTTCATGACTGTTTTCTACCAAACTTAACTACACTTTTAAAAAGTGCACTTTGTAATATTGACAAATTAAGTTTTACTTCTTATGTTTTAATGATATTTTGTCATGCTTTATAGAATTTTACACTTATTTTGATGTGTTGACTAACATACTAAAGCACATGTAAAGTACTTGATTATATTTTTAATTGCACTAAATTGCAACTTCATTACAAATAAAAAAATACAAATATGTTTTAAAATACATGCCATACAGTTCAAGTTTCAATAGAAATAACATTAAAGTCAATTTTAGTTTATCATAAAAGCTTGTCAGTACATTCAACAGCAAACTATAACCATATTTCAAATACATGGTAATTATGAAATTGCATATGAAAATGTTCTGAAGTCCTAAATAACAAACTTTAAGCTAATTGCATTTAACACCAATTTGAACTGTAACACATTTTCATTTATGGAGTGTCTATTTACACTAAGTGCAAATAACCTACCTTGTTGGCAGAGGCTATTTGCACTAACTCCACCCACCAACGTGTGGTTGGGCTGGACAGCATTACAATATACAATATGCCTTCAGTGGTGTAGATTATAAATAGCATAAGGCATTCTTTATGACACGAGCGACCCAAATTCAAAACCACCTTTTGCCGAGCCCTTTTCACATCTCTTATCACATCGGAAGGGCATTTATTTGCAATACAATTGATGGAAATATGCATCTAATTGCTATTTACACTCTTAAAAATAAAGGTGCTTCACGATGCCATAGAATAACCTTTTTGTCTAAATGGTTCCATAAAGAACCTTTAACATCTGAAGAACCTTTCTGTTTCACAAAAGGTTCTTTTTGGTGAAAGAAGGTTCTTCAGATTATAAAAAGGTAAGAAAGAGATGGTTCTTTAAAGAACCTTTGACTGAATGGTTCTTTGTGGAACCAAAAATGGTTATTCTATGGCATCGCTGTGAAGAACCTTTTGAAACACCTTTATTTTTAAGAGTGTACACTTAGTGTAAATAGCATCTATCTCTATTTACACTTAGTGCAAACAGCCACTGCCTGTCATTTATTTGCAATTTAAAATACAATCTGAAAACATTATATTCACTTTACACTGTGTTTTTTTTAAAGTACAGTATATTATTTCCGTAATAAATACTCTTTTTAAAAGTACGCTAAAGTGTACTTCTTTTTAAATGTATTGCCCCCTAAGTAGCTTCAATGTATTCAACTACTTTTTGTTAGTACCATTTTTCAAAAGATTACCACCACTGAAGTCTAACTGCTTAAATGTATTATAGATTGGAAAGCTTCAGTTTCAACAGCTGACAATAGAGTGTGTACTTGCTAAAATTTAGCGCTTTGTCTAGCGCTTTCCAACTTGTTTCATTTGTTGAAATGGTCTCCCAGATCTTTTGTTTTTCTGCAAGGCTGACCAAACTTATTGAGGTGATGTTCCCCACCGCGGCATACAATCAACACCACCACAGCGCCTTTCATCAAAACTTGGAGCGTGCAGTCAAATCTGTTGGCGCTAATTTATTTCATTAGCGTAATAAGAGCACCGCAGAGAGCTGTCCTTCACTTTCCTGTTGTGAAAACATCATCATTTATTTCCACAGTGTGAGCTCCCTCTTTGACTTGTCCTCCCTTCACCCCAACGGGTTCATCCGTTCACACGGTGAAACTCATGTGATGAATGAGATTAGGCTAATGTGTCAGGCACGAGATGCTTGGAAAATGGCTTGAATTACCCTCGGCAAAGCTACATAGCTTCCCCATGCTGCTTTGCTTTTATCGGCTCGGTGTTTACATTCATTAGCACTTGTCTGAAATGTGTCACATTTGCACTCCCCTCCATTTTATGCATTGGCTTGGCTCTTCACGTCTATTTGAGACAGCCCCGTTCGGCAAGCAGATGCTATCAAGCAAAAAAATGTTTTGTCTGCCTTGCATTAGCAAGACAAACGTTTCCTTCAAGACTTTACATGCCTGTGCACAGAGAGTCTCGCAGCATTACTCTGAGCCAAGCATGTGTACCTTCACAACCTTTTCTTTCTTAAGTTCATTCTTGAGAAACTCAAAGAAGGGAGGAGAACACCGTGACAGTTATAAAGTGGTCTCGCTGGGCCTGAGATGCGTTAAAACTTAACTTGCCGAAACAAACACCACTATGAGTCCTGCTCAAGAGGGTCACACATTGATTGAGAAGCACCAAGCCATGCTTTATGCTCTGATTTATAATACAAATGTTGGAGCAACAGCAATTTATTCATTTGTGTTAAGCGTATAGGGATTTTTGAATTGCATAAAAATGAATTTATCGGATGCATATTTACATTTACATTACATTTACATTGTCATTTATCCAAAAGCGATTTACAAATGAGGACAACGGAAGCAATCAAAATCAACAAAAGAGCAATGATATGCAAGTGCTATGACAAGTCTCAGTTAGCTTAACACAGTACACATAACAATAATTTTTATTTTTTTATATAATAAATAAAAAGAAAACAGATAGAGTAGAAAAAGAATAGAGCAAGCTAGTCTTAGATGCCTTTTTTTTGCTTTTGTTAAATTTATAATAAATAAAAATAATATAAATAGATAGAATACAAAAAGAATAGCGAAGCTATTTTTTTAAGAATACAAGTTAGTAAATGAAATGCAAGTCGAAAAGGGGCAATTATTATATATTTTTTTTAAGAATAGAATTAGAATAGAGAGTGCTAGAGTTAAAAGTTCAAATAAAGATGGAATAGATGTGTTTTTAGCAGATTCTTGAAGATGGGTAAGGATTCAGCTGCTCGGATTGAGTTGGGCAGGTCATTCCACCAGGAGGAACAGTTAATGTCAAAGTCTGTGAAAGTGATTTTGTGCCTCTTTGTGATGGCACAATAAAGCGTCGTTCACTTACAGAACACAAGCTTCTAGAGGGCACATAGGTCTGAAGTAATGAATTTAGGTAAAAGGGTGCAGAGCCAGTGGTGGCTTTGTAGGCAAACATCAATGCATTGAATTTCATGCGAGCAGCTATTGGTAGCCAGTGCAAATTTCATGAACAGAGGTGTGACGTGCGTTCTTTTCAGCTGATTAAAAATGAATCTTTCTGCCGCTTTCTGGATTAATTGTAAAGGTTTGATAGAACTGGCTGGAAGATCTGCCAAGAGACCATTGCAATAGTCCAGCCTGGACAGAACAGAATCTTCTTGATGTTGAATAAAGCAAATCTGCAGGACCGGGCAGTTTTAGCAATGTGGTCTGAGAAAGTCAGTTGATCATCAATCATAACTCCAAAGGTTTCTGGCTGTTTTTGAAGGAGTTATGGTTGATGTGCCTAACTGGATGGTGAAATTGTGATGAAACGATGGGTTTGATGGAACCACAAGCAGTTCTGTCTTGGCAAGGTTGAGTTGAAGGTGATGGTCCTTCATCCAGCAAGAAATGTCTGTTAGACAAGCTGAGATGCGAGCAGCTATCGTCGGATCATCAGGATGGAATGAGAGGTAGAGTTGAGTGTCATCAGCAAAGCAGTGATATGAAAAGCCATGTTTCTGAATGACAGAACCTAGTGATGCCATGTAGACAGAGAAGAGAAGTTGTCATTTGTTAGTCGTATGAATAATTTATTGCTATTGTGTGAATAATATGTAATCATGCAATCAATAAAAAGTAACTGTTGTCTGATTTTGAAAACTTTAAAATGTAATGCAGTGTAATTACAAGTACTTCATTTTTGAAATCTGATTATATAATCCAGATTACATGTACTCAGTTACTACCCAGTACTGCTCACTAAATCAATTCATAAATAACACAAGTCATTCAAAACAAGATTATTTGTTAAATTTTGTGAGTACATGCATATCCATTTAAACCATTTATGCATCTCGCAAATGACAACTGAACACATCTTACATTTACCCTCTTAATTTTCATTCATGAGCAAAACACCACTATTGCGCACAACCTGGGGTGCGTTTCCCAAAAGCAACTATGTTCGCAAGTTCTGTCGTTACCAATAGAGTTCAATGGAACTAACAACCATAGTTAGCTAACAATGCTTTTGGGAAACGCGCCCCAGGTTGAGAGACAGAAATATGGCATGGTATATCACCCTTGGAAGATTTAAAACATTGTGATAATTATTTTAAAAATGTGAGCGTGTATATGATTCAGTATCTTAGTTTAATGTTATTCTTGGATTTCTAAGATGTGCACAGTAAAAGGAGATCCTTTCTTATTATTCGTTAGAATTCATTGTTATTTGGCAAAAAATCATTATTTGTGCAAATATCTGGCTTCAGGCCAACCTGATCTCATTAGAAAATGTAACTGTTTTACTATTTCATGAATTCGTGCGATTTGATTAGTAAGAAAAAGTGTTGTTTTTAGAAACAATTTTTAAGGTCCACCCCTAAATCTTCATGCACTCATGTATCGCAGTTTTAATTACGTAATGGAACGAGAGGGGTTAACAGCTTCTGAACCTGAATAACAAAATAACCTCATAAAATCTGTATACACTAGACCGAACATAGTACATAGTGCATACAAATTAAATGCATTGTATGGTATCCCAGTTAACAGTGACCTTTTCACAACTTTCATTAACATTGTTTTAAGTTATATACATGTTAGAACAAATCATTCTTAAAATTATGTTTATGGAATGTTCTTAAAACTTTATTAATATATGATATACACTCATAACATTGAGTGAAATGTTCTTAGAACAACATTCTCAGGAATGTCCTGATTTTATTTCTACAAGATGAACATTCATATAATACAGAGAGAAAACATTTTTAGAATATTAAAAATAAATGTTCAAATAACGTTATATTTTGGGTGAAAATAAAGTTAGTGGAACATTGTTAGAAGCGTCGCTCGGTGGAAACGAGCCATTAGTAACATTTAAATAACGTTCTAATCATGACAAGACAACTGTACATTTTAACGTTCATAGAATATAAAAAATAAACATTCAAATAACATTATATTTTGGGTAAAAATAAAGTTAATAGAACATTGTAGGATTTTTTTGTAGCATTTAAATAAAGTTATAATAATAAAAAAAATACAAACAAATAAAAACCTGGACATGTCAACGTTTTAGAAACATGTGAAAATAATGTTCCCATACATTTTTTTTAACCTAAATTTATTATCTGGCATGTAATTTTGGATGCACCTGGAAAAACCTACTGTTCCAACATTAAAACACTCTCAACACCTCAGCAATAACATCCACCAAGACCCTAGAAACGGCATAGAAACACTCTATTGAAAATTGTATAAGATCTATCACCTAGCACTGCACTTTTACGCAGACAGGCTAACTATTTTTTTTTTTTTTTTTTTTTCAGAAAATGTAAGAAATGTAGTTTGGGTTTAAAGTAGCTCAATTCTGTTTGCGCTCTTGAGCAATTGTTTTCAAATTTTGCAATTCTTAAGCAAGCATTGCTAAACAGATCTGTTGGACTAAAACTGTCCTTATTCTTCAGTTTTGAGATGAGGTTACATCTGTTAACATTACACACACACACACAGGTGTGCTTTCCCAGACCGGGTATCATCCGTCAGTATGCCTCTAATCCAAACAGACCTTAACCAGAGACAGAAGCTTACACAGAATAATGTCCTCCATTAAACGGATGTACGTATTTGCCAACTGTCTCTCCCCAGTCCACTTGTAAGACAGACAGTGAACACAAATATTAGCATGGCTTGATGGCGCAGCAGAGATCTTGTCATCTAAACGATCTCAACTTTGCAGCTTCTATCTCCACAGTTTTTTGTCTTCTGGCATTAACGTCGCCCACCAGGGTCAAACTATCCAAACAAAATGACACAGCGGTGCTGACGGATGATCTAAATATATGTTTGAGTGATGACTTCTTGCACATGAGTGAAGTCTCTTTCTCCACCCCCTTCCACCCCTGGGAGCGGTTTACGGCAAACCTTTTACCCTCAAAAGCCTCCATCAACATTGAACTTTTGGACCTTTCAGTGAGGCACAAGGGCTACTGGGATATAATGAAGAGATGCTAATGTACAAGTGGTAAATTGTTAGATTAGTCAAGGGAGTTTTGCATGGATCTGTAAATTATTTATGTTACTCAGAATCCATTAGAATGAAAATGGATTATTCAGAAAAATCTTCAAGTCAATTTTCCAATAAATATATGTAGGCTACAGTGAAAAAGCATAATAAATGTTGATATTATCTCTTATATGTCTTTTTGTTGTCTATATTCTCTTGGATGTTTATCATTATAGTATAATGTGTGTTCAGCGGTGTTTAGTACATACCATGGGTGACTTGCTGGACTTCCAAAAAGTGCATATCACGGAAACCCATTTAGCATGAGCATCTGTAATCTAATAGCCCCATTTTTTGGTCTTTTAAGACCAACACAGTTTTGGATTATGACTTTGTAAATAAATCATAATAAGAGTTCATCAGCAAAGAAAACCGAAAGCGAATTATAGGGACTGAAGATTGTATCCAAACTGCGGCAAAGACAGCAAATTTCAACATCCACTCTGAAGACCAGTACCGCAAAAAACAACCTCAGAGAACTTCTCAAATCCAACATCCATGAAAGGGCTGCAATTGCTAAGTTTTTAATCACAGACACCATTGCTAAAATGCAAAAAAAAAAAAAAAAAATGGTGTCATGATCATAAAATCTGGACAGTTGGAGCACCAAGATGAACCTCAGCATCTGCCCTTGCCAGACAAATCACCTTAGTTGAACATTATCAAACCACTGTGGACAGCTTTGGAGAGAAGAGAGAGAAGCAGATTCTGTCCTCCAGTCTCTGTGATTCAACTGACAGATGTTTTGATAGGCAGCATTCAACTGGATATTATTCAAAGGTTATTCAAAAGAGCAAATGGTGGCCAACACCTTACTAATGAAATATTACCTATTTCCCAGGTGTTCAGAATAAAAAAAAAAAAATCTATTTAAATCTATCAAGGGTCAGAACGGTTTATTTTGCAAACAGATGTAGTTCTATCAGCTACCAGCAGGGGCTAACAAGGCCAGACCAACTAAACAAACACAAAATGAATAAGAGAATTTTGTATGAATTTTATATTGCTCAGGATTAGAACATAAATGGATCATTCTGAAAATAAATTAAAGGTGCCTCTCCACTTTATTTTGCATGTTTTTCATGTAACCATCCTTCATTCTGTTCAGTTTAGATTAAGAACATACAGCACCCTTCTAAAATGATTTTGTGCAATGTGAACTTTAAACTCTAACATGACTTTATTACTGACTTTGCGCAAAAACAGCTTGGCGTTGGGTCATAATTTTCCTGTTGGAGATTATAAATTGGGGGCTCTCTTTGCACAGCCAAGGCACTGAAAAAGGGATGGAAGAGATTTGAGGAATGTTATTACAGCTGTGTTCTTTCTTATTGCAGGGGAAGTGAAACAGCAAATCGACTCATGAAGAAACAATTAACAGTCTCTCTTTGTGGGCAAGGAATAAAACAGCTGAACCTTAGGAAGAGAGAGAAACTAGCCACAAGAAGCTTCTCAAACGGTAACCGCTAAACTCCAGTCAGCGTGCAGCCAGTATGGCGGTTATTTGATTGGACTGATGGTCTAATGGCGTTTGAAGTGAGCCTGGGGCCCGAAGGCCCCGGCGAGGGGGCTGAAATGCAGTAAGACGTGTGGAGCTAACTGATGAAACGGACGCCTGGTGACTTAAGCAAAGGAGCGGCGAATTAGAGCATTGTGACCTATCAGCAAGCATCAGCTCAGGTCACTCAATGACAGCCCCTATTAGACGTACCGCTGCGCAAACCGCACATGCCAGGCGGCGTATTGAAATGGAGGAGGCCTGCCGGCTGCTTGGTGGGGCCGTGTTGCGAGCTTTCCGTACCAGTGACCAGGATCAAGGCCGTCTGAGCGGGCCCGGCCCGATACTTTCTGTCACTCCATTATATGGCATGGGCGGCGTGTTTCATGCCTGGTAAATGAGGTGACAAGGAAAGTCAACCTGACCTTGAGATGAAGGGTCCACCACACTGCAGGTTTCCACTTCTCCACAATGAACAGAGATTCAGGAAAAACAGTGCATGTGCTGTGTAGATACATTTAAAATGTAATATGTAAGTTTTATTAAGCAACTAAAACCATAGCAAATAAATGAATGAATGAATGACATATTTTTTAAGTATTTTAAAATATATATATATATATATATATATATATAAAAAAAGGAAAATATGTATTTGGAAAATATATTGCTAATACTTATTTTAAAAAGAGCTGTCAATTTATCATGCTAATTTACCACAGTTAATTATACAAAATAATATCAGTGCCAAAAACAATAATTTAGTTGTTGTATGTCCATTGCAAAAATATTACACTGAAATAATATTATAAAAATGTTATCAAGCATAACTGCATGTTAATTAAAAATACATTATAACTGTATTTAAATGTATATTAATTGCAGTTAGCTGAATTTCAGTGTTTTTTTTACCCACTCAAGTAAAATAAATAAATAAATAAATAAATCTAAAGTGATAAATGCAAAGTAATTTAAAGTAACATGTAACACACTGAATTAAATCAAATTTTGAAGTAGATAAGCTGAAATAGTATTAAAATAAGCATAATAATCATCTTTTTAAATTAATTAATTAATTAATTTCATTTATTTGTGTATTATTTGTTTATTCGTTTATTTATTCATTCATTCATTCATTAATTCATTCATTCATTCAGTTTATGTAATTTCATAATTCAAAAATGATTATAGTGTATTGTCGAATGTACCAAAGTTCACTAAAATATATTTTAAAGTAATTTCTCCTGAAACTTGTATTTTATTGTAAGATTAGGTGGCAATTTTGTACATTTATAATACATAATTTTAACATATTGTTAAAATTATAATCAGGTATATCATATGCTGTAGTATGTTAGTTATAATAATTATCTGCTAGTACAGTTTGTTTTTGTTTTTTTCTGCTGTGCCTTTAACTCTTAAGGTAAACTAGCTCTTTGCATGTGAAATGAGTAACAGAACTTAGTCATGGGCTCTCGGTTTCCTGTTAGGTCAATTATAGCCTGAGCTGCTCCATCCATAACAGCTTCTTTGCAAAGCTGCATTACATTATGACAGGATCACAAAACAATCTGCTCTGAAATGTGCCACAGAAACAGTTGAGGTTGGACTGAAATCATCAGGGACCTTGTTAAATATAAACTTCAGCCACTTGTTTCTTTATGCAAGTGCGACCCCACATCCAGGAACACCACAATGTTTGGCAAACTCCCCCCACATCTTACATTAATTATATGCTAGTTTAGACTTTTGATTAAAGGCATGACGTTCACTGTGCAGTTTATACTGGCAAAGAAGCACCTACTTGGATTTGTAAAGTGACCAACTATATGGTTCATTTTTTTACGTGTTTAGAGGCGGTCTGTTTGAAATAACTGATCCCACAACCCAATTTCCACCTATTTCAAATTAAAACTTGAGTTAATTTGCTGCCTTACAAAAATTCTGATTACATAATATTTGACAGATATAACTAAAAATGTGGCATATACACTTTCTAGTTTACTTACTAATTGCCTCAAACTAAATTCTGAATACTTTCAAAAAACTGAAATTCCATCCCATAAGAAGAAGTATGGCGTACGTTTACGATCTAACATTAGGGGATAATGTTGCAGGGCTGTAGTGGTCAGTCACCACATTCCACATTCTGCTGTCTGTATTTTGATTACTCTGGTCAAATAAATGAAGATGAAGTCGTGTAAATATTTATAAGCTTGTAATGTCTGCTCAGTGACCAAAACAATCTTCTGCCACGTTCTCCCCATCTCTGAAAAAAACACTCCTGAAAGCAAACATCCACATGGACTTTCTGCCTCATCTCTGGAACATAACCAGCCAACAGGAAACGTTCTCAGAACTTTGGCTAACGTTCTGGAAATGTTCTCTCAAAGTTATGAACAATTCTTCGAGTAACGGTAATGGAATGTTCATTCAAAGTTATCTGGTCTTTAATAATGTTCTTAAAACATTAAAGGGGTCATGAACTGAGAAATCAAAATCCCTTGATCTTTTGACATATAAGAAGTCATTGTACTATAAAAACATTCTGTAAGTTTCATAATTCAAGACTTTGCCGTTAGTCTAAAAACAGCTTATATTGAGGCCATTCTGCCAAAATGACAGCTTGTGGAACGTACAACGCCTGCTTCTACATCTCTGCTATTTAACCCCACCCACCGATTCACACATGTACTGTAAATAACGAGAGCCGCAAACATAGATCTACGTAGAAACCAAATGATAAACTTTATTTGGTGAATTTTATTTTTAATGAAGTGCCAGACCGCGTCAGTAAGTCCTTTGTTCATTTCATTTTACAACCCAGGCTCATTCGAAATACGTGCCTCTAAATACATTTCTGCAGCACCGTTATTACGTACCTTACTGCACGTTTCGCGGCAGTTTCAAAGTGAAACGTCCAGTGAGTGGCGCTAAAATGTGGGTTCAATACGTGACTCAGGCATGTTTTTGTTACGTTGATATAGGTGCGTATTGCTGTGCTTGTATTAAGTTGCTTCAGGTACGTATTGTGGTGCTTCGTAATTCAAATATCCGGGGAGTGACGCTAAAAGTTAATTATGTAGCATATTGAAAATATCCCCTACACCAAACCTACCTGATAGTGTTAACAAATGCAAAAGTGATATAAAAATGAGTGGTGTCAAAATTAGCGCATTAACGCATGCGAATCATTTTTTCAGTTTAACGCATTAAAAATATTTAACATAATTAACGCAGGGGCGGGGCTATAGGGTTGGCCACCGCACTCACAACTGCTGTTTCTGTCACTTTTTCTCTTGACAAGAAGTGCATTTATTCAGTCACAGAACGTCCTTATGACCACATCAAACGGAAGATGTTTCAGACGCGCGCTCCGGCTTTACCTCAGCGGCAGGCGCGAGTCAAACGAGCGCGGAAACGGTACTGTGCTCGGTCTTCTATTGCATGCACAAAGACACTGGCGCGTGCTGTAGCCTGTCTCATTTCTTATCAAAGCGCGAAATAAACTATGTGCTTGTAATGTCGTGGTCAGTTAAGTCATGAAGTTACCATAGAGGCGATTAAAGCTGCCTTAAAACTGTGCATGCAATATATTTTAAATGAGTCACATTTAAGAACATGTCTCTGAAATGGTTTTCAAAAGTGTCCTGGAGCAGCACAGCACTGTCTCACTCATCTAACACACCTGATTCAACTCATCAGTCAGTTCATTAGTAGAGACGAAGTGGGTCAGAAAAGAGTTGAGAGAAAATATGATGTGTGTCAGATCTGCGTCACGTTCAGCAGCAGCAGCTCTTAAAGAAATAACAGCCAAAATAACCTATTAACCAGCTGCTGTCTGTAATGTAATGATAATAGTAATGGCAATTAACCGGACTTAATTGTTAATCAAAGGACAAAGAAAAAAGAGGAAAAAATAACTTGGCTTTAAGGATTCATCTATATTTAATTTAGAATTTAGTTTTTGATAACTTCAATTTCAATTTCTGCATATTTCTGCTGAAGGGCACAGGTAAATATGACATTTATTATAATGGGTTTATGTGAAGATTGTTTTAAGTTCATTTAAATACTGTCTTTGTTGTTTGTACATTAACTTGAATATTGAATGTGAAATTATTGCAATATAAAAGTATATTTAAAAACTTTAATGTTAGGTGGGATTAATTGCGATTAATTTCAGAAAAATGTGCGATTAATTAGTAAAAAAATAATTATCAATTGACAGCACTAATAAAAACACATTTATTGATGCAGCCGTGCTATTTTAACTTCCTTATGCGGATTTGAGCTTTTGTTCGAACCGTAGCTTCATGGGAGCTCTTCATCTCTCAAGTGTAACGCCGTATCGCGTGAGCTACCAAGCAAACCAACTGAGTTAGAAAACAGGTCGACACATTCAAAAGCATCAGTTTTCAAATCGTGCATGTTAAAATTGTTTTGAATTCATAACATAATATTCCTCAAATAATTATGGGAAAATTAGGCTTTATTAATCGAAACTGTGGACCTGCAAATCTTACTTTGTTTGAAAAGGAATACAAGTTGTGTGAGTTTTACTGCCTCTAGTGTTCATTTCAACTGGAAACTGCAGCGATTTGTATATGTAGCTATACTGTAGGTACGTTTTTTTGAGTTTCGCAGAAATGTATGTAGAAGTATGTATTTCCAATGAGCCTATGTTGTCATTTTGCCACGGATTTGTTTACAAACAAGGCACAATTCGATGTGAGATTTTCAGAAAGATTGAAACTGAAAGACAATGCTGTGCTGACTATATTGGATCCGACAGTAATGTCACAACACACAAGTGTGAGTAACTGTCTTGATTACGTGATCACTATTGTTTTGTCTGTTATTACAGATTGTTTGAGATGTATTGAGTATTAACCTAAACCTTATCCTTTCACCTAAATCACAGCAGTGTACATCTGTGTAGGATGTAGGCAGTGATGGGTATAATGGCGTTACAAATAAACGGCGTTACTAACGGCGTTATTGTTTTCAGTAACGAGTAATCAAACTAATTACTGTTTCCCCCGTTACAACGCCGTTACCATTACTGACAATAAAATGCGGCGTTACTATAATTTATTATAATATTATTATCATTTTATTTTTCAGTTCATCTGAATGGATGCGCAGTGTAGCTGTATTTGACGTACCGTAAACTCTAGTGTGAAGCGCACGGCTCGCCGTAGCTTTGTCTCTCTCTCTCTCACACACACACACACACACACACAGACACGCGCGCGCGCGCAAAGAAAGATACAGAGCGAGATAGTCTTTCATAACATGCAGAATTGACGCGCCACATGTAAACGATATTCTTTGTTGTGTTTTTCTGTCAAAATAACGGAGTTCCTTTGGAATTCTTCAGCTTTTAAGAACTCCGCTAGTGGGCGGAGCTAATGCGCAAACGACAATCTCATTGGCTGGCGTTCACCTATTATCATCCCTGTTTTGATTTCAGCAAATCAATTCGAGCGAACCCATACAACGTGATTAATATTCATGATGAACCCAGCAGCTCATTAATCCTTAGTGCGTTTTATATTGTTATTAGTGGTATAATTCGTAGTAGTTTTGTTATCTTATCAATTTTTCCCCCTTTTTTAAACACTAAATGACAAACAATATCTTGTCCAATATCAACATCAAACAATATCAACACCACCACCAGTCCTAGGTTCAGTCAACATGACAAATATGCATTCATACGGTTATTCTATTTACTAAAGTTCTATCATCATATAATGCTAAATTATCATAATATCATATTATAATGCTTGACTAACTGATGCTAAGTGTCAGTAGATAAATAGTGTCAATTAATGTACAATGTTTTATTATAATATAATTATATATTTTTTTTTAAAAGTAACGCAATAGTTACTTTCCCTGGTAATTAGTTACTTTTATAATGATGTAACTCAGTTACTAACTTAGTTACTATTTGTGAGAAGTAACTAGTAACTATAACTAATTACTTTTTTAAAGTAACGTGCCCAACACTGGATGCAGGCTGTCAAACATACACAACTGTATCAACAATCACAACCAATCATAGCAGTGGGCGTTTACAATCTGCCACGCCTATTCAAACAGAGAATTCCAATAATGGGGGTCAAAACTGGACAGAAAATAGCTTATTACTTCTAAATTATTCTTGATAAAATTTTAAGTGGACTTCAGAGAACAGATATATATATATATATATATATAAATGAAATAATGTATAATGTGGTTGTTGTTTAATATCAAACGACAACTAAAAAATGTTGCAAAAAAACAAGCTGAAACCATCTTAAAGCGATAGTTCACTCCAAACATGAAAGTTCTGTCATCACCCTCAAGTTGTTATAAACCTGTATGAATTTCTTTCAGCTGAGAAGAAGACAATTTGAAGATTGTTTGTAACCAAACAGTTTACAGTAGCTACTGACTTAAATAGTATGAATGAAATACTATTGAAGTCGATGGCTACCAACTGTTTAGTTAACAAAATTCTTCAAAATAACTTATTTTGTGTTCAAAAGAAGAAAGTAACTTGCATGTTTTGGAACAAGTGGAGAGAGAGTAAATTATGAAATAATTTTCAATTTTGGGTGAATTCCATCCCATTAAGATGCTTCTTCTGACTGATGGAAGATTGTTCTTCAGATTTTTTGTTATTTCTTTAACTCACAATACTAGACCAGTCAGAATAGCTTGGTGATTTAAAACCAGCAAAACCATCTCATGCTGGTTTAACAGGTTTTCTTATATTCCAAATGGAAGTTATATGCAGCAAATCTGAATAACTATTAGCCTTCACCTTTATTTACTCAGATCTAGTCTTAAAAATTCACAAAGTCATGAGATACTCAATTACCACGTTTAACAGCAGTGACACTTTAAAGTTGCTGAACGTGTTTGCACGCAGATCTGTTGGAATTAGTTCATGAATCCATCCAAATTAGCCTTTTGACCAGCCTTTAACTGCTGTCTCCTTAATTACATGGCTGTTTACGCTGTATGTGTGGTCTGTTTACACTGACGTACGTGGAGAGAGAAAAGCGCTCCTCGCACATGAGTGAAAAACCCAACGGTAATAATTGAGTTCTATGTGAAGGGAAAATAAGCAAATGCCTGGTAAATTTCAAAGAGTAATATTTGCTTTGGAATCCATGATCGCAGAGTGCACGACTCCAGGCTAGGGAAAGACCGTCTACGTGCTGCAGAGAGATTTTTTTATTTATTTTTGGTTAATAACCATAACCTTGACACTAAGCATAGTTATCCAAGTGAAGATAATCATCATCTGAAGCCATTTTAAAATGTAATGTTTTTATTATACACATGTGTGAGGGGACATTTTAAACATGACATGGCTAGTTGATATGAGAACTAAAGTGCTGGTGTAATATTTGTAAAAAAAAAAAAAAAACATCAGAAACGATTCATATATATATATATATATACAGGTATATATGCGTTCATATGATTAATCACGATTAATCATATCCAAATTAAAAGTTTTTGTTTATGTGTGTATATTGTGTATATATATATATATATATATACAGGTGCATCTCAATAAATTAGAATGTCATGGAAAAGTTCATTTATTTCAGTAATTCAACTCAAATTGTGAAACTCGTGTTTTAAATAAATTCAATGCACACAGACTGAAGTAGTTTAAGTCTTTGGTTCTTTTAATTGTGATGATTTAGGCTCACATTTAACAAAAACCCACCAATTCACTATCTCAACAAATTAGAATACTTCATAAGTATTTTTTTTTTTTAGTGAATTTTTGGCCTTCTGGAAAGTATGTTCATTTACTGTATATGTACTCAATACTTGGTAGGGGCTCCTTTTGCTTTAATTACTGCCTCAATTCGGCGTGGCATGGAGGTGATCAGTTTGTGGCACTGCTGAGGTGGTATGGAAGCCCAGGTTTCTTTGACAGTGGCCTTCAGCTCATCTGCATTTTTTGGTCTCTTGTTTCTCATTTTCCTCTTGACAATACCTCATAGATTCTCTATGGGGTTCAGGTCTGGTGAGTTTGCTGGCCAGTCAAGCACACCAACACCATGTTCATTTTACCAACTTTTGGTGCTTTTGGCAGTGTGGGCAGGTGCCAAGTCCTGCTGGAAAATGAAATCAGCATCTTTAAAAAGCTGGTCAGCAGAAGGAAGCATAAAGTGCTCCAAAATTTCTTGGTAAACGGTGCAGTGACGTTGGTTTTCAAAAAACACAATGGACCAACACCAGCAGATGACATTGCACCCCAAATCATCACAGACTGTGGAAACTTCACACTGGACTTCAAGCAACATGGAATCTGTGCCTCTCCACTCTTCCTCCAGACTCTGGGACCTTGTTTCCAAATGAAAGGCAAAATTTACTTTCATCTGAAAAGAGGCCTTTGGACCACTGAGTTCTTTTTCTCCACAGCCCAGGTAAGACGCTTCTGACGTTGTCTCTGGTTCAGAAGTGGCTTGGTAGCCCTTTTCCTGAAGACGTCTGAGCGTGGTGACTCTTGATGCACTGACTCCAGCTTCAGTCCACTCCTTGTGAAGCTCTCCCAAGTGTTTGAATCAGCTTTGCTTGACTGTATTCTCAAGCTTGCGCTCATCCCTGTTGCTTGTGCACCTTTTCCTACCTAAATTCTTACTTCCAGTCAACTTTGCATTTAATATGCTTTGATACAGCACTCTGTAAACAGCCATACCTTTCAGTAATGAACTTCTGTGACTTACCCTCTTTGTGGAGGGTGTCAATGTTCGTCTTCTGGATCATTGCCAAGTCAGCAGTCTTCTCCATTATTGTGGTTTCAAAGAACAAGAGATACCCATAATTTATACTGTAGGGATGGTCATTAATTGAAACTCAAATGTAAATATTCTAATATTTTGAGATACTGATTTTTGACTTTCATGAGCTGTAAGCTCTAATCATCAAAATTAAAACAAACAAAAAAAATGTGTTAAATGTTTTACTTTACGTGCAATGAATCTAAAATATATGAAAGTTTCACTTTTTGAAATAACTTACAAGAAAAAATGAACTTTTTCACGACATTCTAATTTATTGAGATGCACCTGTATATAAACAGCTAGCGATCAGAGTCAACCAGTACGAGCATGAGACATGTGGCATGTGACATGACAACAACATAATACTTATTTAATATTATTATATTGCTCCCAGGTAACAATAAAATATGTAATAATATTTTATTTGTAATTTTGTTGGCCTGTTTGTTTTATTCAGAATGTACAATTTTATAAGTTTTTTTTTATTACATTATTCATATTTATATTTATGTTATAAACATTATATTTATTGTACTTATAAATAATAATAATAATGACATATAAATAAAATGTAATATACAAATATAGTAAAATAAAATATATATATTTTTTATATTTATTTTACATATTAATATTTTGCATACAATTATTTTATTTCATTTGTAATTTAATTAATTGCACTACTACTACTACTACTACCAAGTTTTGTTGAAATATAAATAAATTTATATAAATTAAATAAATGAACAAACAAAATATTTAATAATATTTTACGAAAATAATTTAATTAATTTAATTATTTTCAATAATAATAATAATGATAATAATAATAATATGTTGTTTTTGTTGTTAGAATATAAATAAAATGAATACAAATTATATAAAATATAACAATATAAAAAATAAAGAGTTACATTATTTGTAACATTATTTGTAAAATATTTACTATTTAATATTTAAAATCATAAAATATTTTTTTATCCAAATCAATACTTCATGTCCATTTCTTTACTTATTTAATTTGCAATTTAAATGATGATGGTGATACACACACACACACACACACACACACACACACACACACACACACACACACACACACACACACACACACACACACAAACCCCTTACTCATTTCAGGGTTTATTTTGTGATAATAACTGGAAGGTATCCCATGGCATTAAAACAGATGTAACCTAACAGTGCAGAGGTCTTCTTTCTTTTTTTCTCCAACTTCTTTTTTTTTTCTCTTTTCTCCATTTGCCAGAAAATTCACAAGTGGACAGTATAAGCGACCAGATGGAGAAAAGATTGACAGATATGGTTTGACTGGGACAACCTTTAGCATCCCTCTCAATAAAGCTGAGGCCCTCATCTGGTGACCTTCTATCAGGCCCAGGCCTAAGCACATAGTCAACAAGTGCCCTTTAAATGCTTTACGAGTGCAGGCATACTTTCCAGTGCACTCCCCTCATCAGATAACCGCCTCACGCTGCAAATTCCCCTGATGACATGGGCCATGAGAAGTTGATGGCTGCAATGATATCTGGAACAAGGTGCTGCAACCAAAGAATGCCTGACTGTGGTTGAAGATTTCTCTTGCTCACCAGATAAGGGACAATCCTGTTTTATTGCTGTCTCAGCCTTATCTATGAGTCTGACAAGTCAGTTCGGATGCCATCGACCGTCCATCTTGCTCACGGTTGCTCCAGTTTGATCACCCTCTTCTAATTGAGAGTGACTGCACTTTTTGGATCTTGAGCTTAATTTAATCAATGCTACAGTGAAAGAAAGAGTCCTGGTCGCTTTCTGCCAGGACATTATCCATCACATTTTCCTAAAGCATAGCATTGCAATACGTAATTCAAAATACGGGTAAAGCACCTGCAGAAAGGCATGGAAAATGTCTACATTGTTTTTACAGGCTTTTCTTAGAGTATAGTATCAGTCAGTTCAGCACTGGATTATTTGGGAGTCTCTGGATTTTTAAAGTGACGGTATATCATTTTCACACTGTCTGCTAAAGTTACTCAGTAATGCTCTGTACGTAAAGCACATGACTGCTGTATAGGTTTCTGTTCTCACAGTGCAAGACATGCTTTCATCAACAGCCCACTCCAAAAGCTCCATCCTGTGCTTCCAGGGAAATAAATTAATTAATTTAAATTAAGCCACACTAGGCTGCGTTCAGCCCTAATAACGGCCCTGTGGGAGGACTAGCGGCCAAGAGGGAGATGAGAAAAAAACCTCTGGATCTCTGGAGATGTAAACATTGTAACTGATGGTAAATCGCAAGCTGTTTTTCAAGAGTTTGTGAAGAATAATGAGAGTTGACATTATTCCCAAAAAAAAGACTAATAATTTAAAAACGTAATGGTATATGTTACCTTATTGGACATTGAGAACGAATGAGAAATTGAACAATTCTGGGATTGATTCTGATTGAAAATTGCACTGTATAATTCTTCTTGTCTACAACCAACAAGAACAGGTGTTGTCTATTTATTGCCTTTGTATTTTCTCATTATTTGTCCTTCATCACATTTAATACATTAATTTCTCTTAAAATCAACAGAAGAATTCAGATCTTTAAAGGAATAGCTCACCCAAAAATGATAAATTACTTAAAATTTACTCACCCTTAGGTCATCCAAGATGGAAATAGATCTGGATAAATTTATAATTACATCACTTGCTCATCAATGGATCCTCTGCAGTGAATGGGTGCCGTCAGAATGAGAGTCCAAACAGCTGATAAAAACATCAAAATATTTCACAAGTAATCCACACCACTCCAGTCCATCAGTTAACATCTTGTGAAGTGAAAAAACCTGCATGTTTGTAAACCCATCAAGACATTTTAACTTCTGGCCAAAATATGAGTCCATAATCAATTTAAAGCTTCCTCCAGTGAAAACTGTTGTCCTCTCACATCAAAAATATTTGTCTAGAATTGTTTTGGACTCTTTTCATCTGTAAACGGTAATTTATCTGTGCATAATTTTCTCATTATTTACACAATACGACTTTTTTTCACTGGAGAAAGGAACATTATGGATAAAGGACTCATTTGAAACTCTTAATTATGGATTTGTTTCTTACTAGCACAGCTTTTCGCTTCACAAGATGTTAATTGATGGACTGGAGTGGTGTGGATTACGTGTAGGCTTATTGTGCTTTTAATTTATTCATTTTTTTAATCAGCTGTTTGGACTCTCATTCTGACGGCACCCATTCACTGCAGAGGATCCATTAGTGAGCAAGTGATGTAATGCTAAATGTCTCCAAATCTATTCCAAAGAAGAACTTATTAACCAGGATTTGGACATATGAATGAACTGCAGGGCTGCTCTCCCAGTCCTCTACTGAAAGAAAGAGAACACAGAAGTGTCCTGCTGAAAGACATGTGATGAATACTATCGTGAACTGGCTGGTCTGAGCGCTGTAACCGTACCTTGAACACATGTTTTTGCTGAGGAGCTGAAAGATGGCACTCTCAGGGCCAGAGTTGACTTCTTCTAACCTTGAGCAAATATAAAACTGATTTACCTCCACTACTCCTATTTTCTGCATAGGAAAAGGACACAAAAGAGACACTGAGGCAGCAGCAAATTGTTTATTTTCTTTGGAACATTCCAGCGGTTGATAGATATTCCCCTCGCCCAAAACGCCTGTAATATTTCTCCACACTTAGAATGTGTCACGCTCTACCTTTGTTTCCTGAGTCCTTACTCGTAAAGGGGTCATTTTATGCTTTTTCACTTTTTCAGCTTAGTGTGTAACGTTGCTGTTTGAGAATAAAAAAAAGATCTGCAAGGTTACAAAGCTCAAAGTCCACTCCAAATTAAAAGAGCCTATTCTCTTTAACAGAAAACACTTTTCAAGAACTACAACAAACAACGCATTGGAACTACAACGTGCTTCTTCCGGATATTGTGAAATCACAGTCTTACTCATTTAAATAATTCCTGTGTAAGAAATAAAAAAATAAATACCCAGGCTTATTGGAAATGTTGTACACGCTTCTACCTATGTTTCTGCAAAACTTCAAAATTGTACTTATATGTATGAATTTCTGCAGTTTCCAGGTGGAATGAACACTAGAGGCAGTAAAACTGAACTCTGACTTTTATTACTTTTCACACAAATTGTGATTTACAGAGCCAGTTTCAATTAAGAAATCCAATTTTTTATAATACCTTGCACAATATTATGTTATAACCTCAAAACAATTTTAAAATGCTGTGTGATTTGAAAACTGATGCTTTTGAATGTTAGCGTCACATTTACAATCTCATATGTGTGGGTTTTCTAACTCACTCTAGCTCACACGATATGGCGTTGCACTTGTGAGGTGAAGCGCTCCGGTACAAATCCTGTGAAACTACAGTTCCACAAAACACGTCAAACCTGCGTATAAAGTTAAAATAGCAGTTGCATCAGACAAATCAGACACTATTGGGTAGTTTTAGGGTTGGGTTTCGTGTAGGGGGGTATGTTATTTTCCAACACGATAAAGCATTAACCTTTAGCGAATTCTAAACCACCGCAACAAGCGCCTGAAGTAATGTAATAAAACTGCAGCAATACATGCCTGTACCAACGTAATAAAAATGTAGTCACGGTCACATATTGAATGCACGTTTTAGCGCCACTCACTGGACATTTCACTTTGAAACCGTTGCAAAACATGCAATAAGGTACGTCCCCACAAGCACGTATTTTCAATGAGCTTGGGTTAAAAAACAAACAAAAACAAAAAAACACCTATAAAATCCATGCTTGCAAAGGTTCTGCACGATCCTTTTGCTTGTAAACATTCAATTGGGCTCTAATTGGTATAGCAAAATTGATGCAATTTTTTATATTTATGGCTGAGCAGATAAAACACGTGGTTATGGTAAGGGGCGTGTCATTTCCAGAACAAGCTCTAAGCAGTTTGCGAATTTGGGAAGGAAGTGTTTCATTGAAAGAGGAACTACACAGGAGTGCATTTCCCAAAAGCATCTTTAGCTAAGTATGGACGTTCCATTCCAAGTTCCACTGAATTCTATTGGTAACGACGAAACTTGCAACCATAATTTGATACAGACTAGGAAGAGAGGTGCTGCAATAATGTAAAATATGTGTAAAAATATTTTTTTTTGTTTTTGGAACAATCAACCATACAAACCTATTCTAGTACACCCCAAAAATGAAATCAAGACTTTGTAAAAGGGCATAATAAGACCCCTTTAACACCCCTTTATTACACCCCTAAAACACACACTTACAACCCTAAAATCCCCAAATCTCAGTTTTCCCCAGTTGTATTTGTAAAAGTTTCAGAAAGGTTTGCAAATCTATTTTAAAAAATAGCTGAGATTTTCACTTTCACTCACTCAGGCTTTCCAAATCTCTGTTGGCATAGAGAGCTTCTCAACAAAATGCCAGAGTAACCAGATCTCTACACACGCGAGTCCTGTTACAACTCCATTAATGACACCAGATGACCCACGTGCTGCTCTCAAGAGAAGATTCCAGTGAAACTCGTCTGCATGCATGATGTCATTTAAACTTTAAACTAAACTAGACTGTCTAAGATGGCTCTGGTTCTGCAACCTGAGCTGTATTCTTACAGTTAGATTTGTTTTGCATTGTAATTCTTCCAGTCTAAGACACTCAGTTGAGTTCTGAGAATTCAGACTATTTTGGCACTGGTCTTGGCGCCGTAAAACTGATCCATATTGGAATGGACTTGTTACTCAGCAATTCAGGAGGCAATAAAGAACTGCACAGGTCCCAGAAGGCAATGTTTCAGTCATCGGCCCTCTCTGGAAGGAGGACAGGGATTTATCCTGTGGGACTAGAGGTCAGAATGAATCTCCGCCTCTCTTGAACCCCTGCCTTAGAAATGACTTGCATCTTGACATTGTTTTTCAGTGGCTGCTACTTGGTTGCTAGGTAGTCATTAGGGATTTTTTTTAATGGTTGCTATGGTTTTCTGGGTGGTTTCCAGGTGGTTGATAACTAGTTGATAGGGTATTCTCTCTGGTTGTATGGTGTTGCCAGGCAGTCCTAGAATGTTTCGGCTGGTTTTTAGGGAGTTTTTTACAGCTGGTAAGGCATTGTCAGTTCAGGGTGTTTTGGAAAGTTGCTTATGTGTTGCTACATGGTTGCTAGAGTGTTCTGGCTGGTTGCTAGGGTGCTGGTAATGTGTTCTAGCTGGTTGCAATGGTTTAGTCAGACAGTTACTAGATGATTTGGCAGGTTTCAAGTCAGAGGTTAGGGAGTATTTTTACAACTTCTTGTTGGGTGTCTGCTAAGGCATTGTCAGTTAGGTGCTAGAGTGTTTTAGGCGGTTGTTAAGGTGTTGCTAGGTGGTTTCTAATGTGTTCTGGCTGGTTTCTAGTCCATTTATAAGGGTTTTTTTTACAGCTGTTTTTGGTTGGCTGCTAAGGCATTGTCAGTTGGGTGCTAGGGTATTTTGGAAGGTTGCTAAGGTGTTGCTACATGGTTGCTAGGGTGTTCTGTCTTGTTGCTAGGGTGTTCTAGCTGGTTGCTATGGTGCAGTCAGACAGTTACTAGGATGTTTTGGCTGGATTTTAGGCAGCTGTTGGGGAGTGTTATTTATTTTATTATTTTTACAATTGTTTTCGGATGGCTGCTAGGGTGCTGCTTGGTGGTAATTGGAGTGTTTGGGCTGGTTTCTATGAAGTTGTTAGGGAGTTTTTTTTTACAACGTTTTTGGGTGGGTGCTAAGGCTATTAGCTTGGTGCTAGGGTGTTTTGGGAAGTTGCTAAGATGTTGAAATGTGATTGTTAGGATGTTGCTAAGATGTTCTAGCTGGTTGTTAGGTATAATTACAGAGTTATGGGTTGTTTTGCTGGTGTTTTGGGGTGGTTGATTAGCTGCTTTGGTTGATTTGTGGGTGTTATTAAGCTGATAGATAAATTATAAACAGTAATTAATTAATTTCTTGTTGACTTGTAGAAATGCATGAGATAAACTGTCTCTAATGTTTTACATCATTTACTGGCTCATGTTTGCCTGGGAAGTAAAATATTGCCCACTGAACTCTGACCCCTCGATGTATTTTATCCTGCTGGTGCTCCAGGTGCAAAATAAGACATGCACTGGAAGTTATAGATGTCAATCAAATCTCTCCACAGCTAAATAAATGTGATAACCATATACTCTGCACACTGGGTCAAAATCATGAAAATGGAACAAAATCAGTCCTCTGTATGGGATGCATTGATCCTGTTGAAATAGGAAAGCAAATACATCAAATGACAAGAAAATAGCACATTGCTGAAATAAAATGAGAAAGAAAGAAGTGGGAGTAGGCGAGAAAGAAAAAAAAGAAACCTAGACCACAGAGGAAAAACATGAAGAAACAGTTCACGGGGCCAGCTGGAGGTGGCGGGCTGGCCCCCTCCGAGGACTGTTCCCATACACTGTGTTAATTTGTCTGTTTGACAGAATCAGCAGACAGCCTGCTGGAAGTCTGCCCAAACTGCTCAACTATTTCCTGAATGGGACTCCCTCCTGGCCCCTTCTCTCTCTCTCTCTCTCTATCTCTAGATCTCTCTCAGTCCACCCCTCTTCTCTATCTAACCTGCCTATTTGACCAAGGTAAAAACCTTTTTTTTCATGTTTTGCGTAAATGATTAAAACGTACAAATTTAAAATCCAATTGAGATTATGATTTTATATTATTATTATTTCATTTTTTTCCAGGCTTATTTTATTGTTAAATTTATATTACATGAATGTAAGTTTAAGAGATTATTTTGCTTGTTTTATCATCTGCCAGGCAAAGATTGTCCTGCATATTATCCTGCATATTATCAAACATATCATCAAGCCACCAAATTTCAGGTGTAATTTATATCTGTAGCACAAATTGTGATCAAATTTTTTACCTTAAAGGAGCAGTTACATTAGTAAATTTTTGGTGGCAAAAAAGTCCATTGTCTATTGTCAACTGTTTAGCGACATAAAAAGCACCACTCTCACAAAGTTCACTTTCAAACCAAGCTGCTTTCTGTTGACCATCTTGAACCCGATATGAAATCTGTGTGAAATTCCCAAACAAAAATGAACGCAGAAATAGTGCACAATAGTAATCGCAAGCACCACTAATATTATATCAGTCCATCCAATAAACAAAAGCCTAGACCATTATTATATATTCACATGTTCACATTCCCAAGGTTGCAAGTTTAAATTTCAGCCTAAGCAATCTTTCAACTCCAATCACAAGTACAAGTACCTGATCAAAATTTCACACACATCAGGAAACAATCGGTGCATCTCAGAAGCATCATATAAATTCTTGAGGAACCTTGAAAGATCCCTTCAGATTGTCCATCTAAATCCTGCAGGAATAATGAAGTGATAACATTTCTTCCTGAGTGCACTGACAGTCATACTGTTGAAACCAAAACCTTTAAACTGGAAGATGGCTGTGCTGATGTTAATGTCTTCTTCATTAGCTTAACCAGCAAGTTCTTCAGCATATTTCTGTTGGTTAATGCAACAAATTTGCAGGGCCATCTTGAAATAATGTGAAATTTGCATGTTCTATTTTCCCTTCACATAACATTCCAAATCACGTGCAACAGTAAAAGTCAACACACCTTAATTTAACCTGATAACTGACAGGGCATCAAATGCATGAGTGTCACACTGCCGGATATTTTTGGTATAGCTCCTAAACTAAATCTCACAGGAACCTCAATTTCTGTGATATCAACTTCTAATTTGTAACATACCTTGTTTGAACGTATGGTTTTTGAGGGGTTTCAAGAGGGTAACAATTAAGAGGTTAAGAATGAGCAATAGCTTCCGAATGGATATGCTGGTCCATCAGCAAGACCAGCACCAAACCAGCAGAAACCGGCCTGCATCAAATTAGAAATTCATGCTGGTCTTTTCAGCAGGCCACAACCCTAGCGGGATCCCAAATGTTTAATTTCCTGCTCCATAACACAACTTCAGACATGTCACTCCACATTTGGACACTTGACAGTTTGGAAGAGCATTGTGTTTGGTTCGGTAAGTCGGCACCCTGTGTGTGAGACTGTTTTGGTAATGAACACTTCTTGTGGCAGGAGAGACTGTAAGGTCATGGGAGTATTTGAGGATCTTAACATCTGCCATCTCTTAGCATATATGAAATTAGGAATATTACATGAAACTTTATAGAGCAGAAGGAAATTAATTGGCGACTCAGACACTGCAACTGCGGTCCCTAACGTCCAGTTTAATGCCTGTGGAACGCCCCACTACACATATTTATTCTCACAGCCTTGTATAACACTGCCACAAACCCAATAGACTCTATGAAGTGTCTTTGCCTCTCATAGGAGCAACTGCTGCTCATTGCTTAATGACCACAGTATTGACGGTGTGCCTAATGTAAAGCCACGGGGGTCATCTAATGAAGCCCAGCTGACCACCAGACGCCAATTAAAACTTCTTAAAATTATACTCCAACTGACACAGCTCTACAAATACCCAGACTGCACTGCATGGTAACAGTTTGTGATTAGAGCTCAGTTAATAATTTTAGCACTTGTGTATTATGGTTTTCTGTGACTAATACAGGATTACAGAGGTTAAATAAAGGTGAATATGGTTGGGAATTGTGCCCAGTGCAGTTTTACAAGACGGGATGTGTCCTAATGAGTGAAATTTGACCTAGCACCAAGTTCTGGTGATGTTTAATGTGATGTTTGCCAGTATGTATCTTCGATCATAATAAATCACTGTTGAAGTCAGTGATTTATGCTTAAAATTGAGAGGAAACAGCATGCCTGCTTTCATTTCTTATTATTTATGCCAATAATAAGAGATGATATGTCATGATGCAATTGTGAAGTTGATTTTATGGTTGATAGTTAAAAAAAAAAAAAGAAATCTGAAATAACTTTACTTGTAGACTTCTGTCACAAATAACTCTTAATGTTCATTCTTCCATTCCAACCATCTGGCTTCATTCTAGTATGTAACACTAATTTTTCAAGATCAAATTAATTATTCATTGGATAAAATCATGTCCCATCATACATTAATCTTGTTAAATATTCCATTATGAATACTGTACATCATGCAGTATTACATCAGTCAAATGGGTTACAAAGAGTGTTTCACATTGAAATGGAATATATATATATATACATGTTGTATGATCTCTCTCTGAATGATTTCAACACTAAAAAGTTGCTATTTTCACAACTATTTGCAGGTAAAGTTGTGGGACACATTTTGTCCCATGTCTCAAGAATCAGTCTGCTGTTTCTGTTTGCTAGTCTTGTCACGTGTGCAGCATTCTCTGTTTCACACAACCATCTCTGTGTATGACCCCCTGTCAACACAAGCAACTGTCTGCTTTCAAGCATTCACACATCAAAATAATTCCACACACGCCCACAAAGATCAGCGCTGTCAAACACACACACACACACACACACACACACACACAGCACTCCTGAACGATGAGCAGTTGGATGCCGATGTCAGCTGAGGTTAGCAGAGAGCCTGAGGCAAGATGGCATAGTAAAACACAGATGCCTGGTGAGATGTGGACATACAAATACACACACACACACACACACACACACACACACACACACACACACACACACACCAGTTCAACACCAGTTGTTTCCAGTATCTCTGGATTCTGCTCATGGTCAAGTACATGGTGGGAAACGATGGCATGAATAAATGATTAGCGGTGAACACACACTTGCACCTTCTGCAAGTGAACTATTCCTTTAACATGGATTTCAGTAAACAAATGTGTCGCCATTGCTGATTTACATCTACTGACAAAAGATGCAATTTAGATTTTTTCAAAAAAGTAAGTCCATATGATAAATTACTTTGGAAGTAAGATATTCTCTGAGCTTCCACGGCACATGTTTAGGGCTTAAAATGTAATATGGATGGGATACGTTTGAATTTGGATGTGATTATTTATGCATATTCTTTTGTTAGGCTGCTTTGTACCAGAATTAATTCATACGTTTTCCAATAAATAATAATCTGTCATCATTTACTCAGCCTCTCTGTCCTGCCTTGTCTTGCCTTGATGTCCTCATTAAATATTATTTGAGTTTATATCCTCGTCTGCGTGTTCCTGTTCCTCCCTCGTGTGTGCACCGTGACGGCCTCATGTGGTCATGTTTTAAGAATGTCCACTATTTTCTGGTGTTTATTTTATTTTATTTTATATTTGTTTGTTTGTGTATGTATTTATTTATTTTTGTGCAGTATTTTTTTTTGTATTAATTATTAGCTATTATAGTTTTAGCTTTTATTTTTTATAATTTTAGTTTCCATTTTAATTTGTTTTTTTTTTAGTTTAGTTTTTATTTTGTTGTGTGCTTTTTAATTTTCATGTTATTTCAAATATTATTTTCTGTTTTAGTTTCAGTAATTTTAGTACTTCAACAGTTAGTTCAAGCAAATTAAATATTTCTAATTTTCAAGTTTTCTTTTCATTTTTTTAATCTAGTATTTATTATTTAATTTTATTTTATTTTAGTTAATTTAGTTTTTAAACAGTTTTTAATCATTTATAGCTTTAGTTAACATCATAAACACTGCTCTAAAGCACCAAAAATTACAAAATGCATGATAAAAAAAATAGCATTAAAGATTTTAATACAACTTATTCCAAATTATCTGAAGCCATACAGAATAACTGTGTGAAAAATGTATTGTTGTTATTAATTAACTAATAATATTGATCTTAAACTCCATTTGCGTTTGAGGAATATTAAAATACACATCATGAAAATGTGCTCCACAAGGTTTGATTCTGAGCACAAATGGTTCTTGCATGTTTTTGGAGCCCACGGGTAATGTATGAGTAATTTATATTGGTAACCAATACAGTGTCTTTTTAAGCTTGGTGCCAGCTAAACCTGCTTAGCAGTGATAACCATCACAGAATCTTTTGACGTGTGTGTGTTTATGAATTACATGAATTAAATGTCAGTATGAACTCCGATTCAGCAGCACGTTAACTTACCTGAACTCATTTGAAGGGGCCTGAGGCTACTTTACACTAAACACTTCCTCTTCACACAATGTACCATTCACATGGCGTACATCCCCACGGTGTACAACCCCACCTCCACCCATACAAACACTGACCTCATATCCAGGTCAGCCTGATACCTAACTCCAGTTTCATTCTAGCGCCTGTCACATCAAAAAGGCAATGAGTGAAAAGAGGGAATATCCGCCCTTTAGAGATGTCAACATCATTATACACGGAAAAGACATGATAGTCCATCAAGAGAGTTTCTCCATCTTGATGGTCTTTGGATACTGACGGACGTTCTTATGGTTTAACCATGATTCATTTGCTTGTCTCGTATATGAAGAATGTATTGTCTGCCGAATGTGATGACAATGAAAGAAGTGTCGACTTTTTTGATGACACAAGATCTCCAAAAGCAGCAAGGTCCTGCATGGTATCCTCCCTCTGGATGGCAGTCTTCTGAATTGGAATTTATAACTTGCATTTGTGACTTTATATCTCACAGTTCTGATAAAATAAATCAGATTTGTGGGATATAAACTTGGAATTGTGAGAAAAAAGTCAGAATTCTGAAATATAAAATCACAATTGCATTAAAAAAGTCAGAATTGAGAGTTTATATCTAGCAATTCTGAGAGGAAAAAGTCTGAACTGCAAGATTGTGAAATGTAAATTTGGAATTACAAGAAAAAAAAAAGGCAGAGCTTATATTTCCCAACTCTGATTTATTTATTTATTTATAGTGAAAAGAAGAAAGAAAGAAAAAAGCAAGGGGTTAATCAAAATGTAAAAAAAACAACAACATGTTTTTAGCCTGAAAGAGAAACTATACAATAATGCATTGTGACATTATTCTATATATATATATATATATATATATTTTCCACCATGTTAAACTGGGTCAAAAAAAATAACTATACTCTTACAGATTGCATCATATCTAATTAGGTCAGACCATAGTCTATGCTGGTCAGAAGTTATTAAAACTTAAATACAAAATTAGTTGAATGACCAAACAAATCTAATGTTTTGCCACTGGTGTGCTTAGCTTTATATTGCTGTTTGCAATATATTTGATATCAAACTTATATTTATTTACAGAAATATACAATGCAATCATACTATACAAACCACAAATCTCCACAAAGTGTGATCTGTTTTGCACTGTAAATGAACAAATGCTGTCAAGAGAGCAGTAAACGCTGCATTGGGGCTCTGGGAATTGTAATGCAGATGTTGACATAGCTTCTCTCCTTCCTCAGAGCCATTCACAAGGAAAGCCAGTCAAAAGAGATCAGTGGAATGAATCAGGCAGAGTGAGTGTATATGTTCTTGTTTTACACTCTCTTTAAATTAAGGTACTAAGTGCATTTGGTCCACACTTGACCTTTATTTCCTCACGGACGTAAAGGTTGGCTTGGAATTAGATAAGGGCTTTCCAGTCCCCCCGTGTCCCGAGCTGGATTTGGAGTAGGAGTGGTTTTGGCAGCGAGAGAAGGCCCAAACATGTGGAGCACTGTTTAATTCTCAGCTATTTCAAGCTGGGGTCAACTGTTAATGAGCTCCACTCTCACAGCAGACTTTCTGCCCACAGGAATAGTGTTGATTGAGGAAAAAAAAGTTTAACTCAGCAAAGGCAGTCTCTGTTTTTGCTATAAACTTCTCAAGGTCGCATTCTATCCGCGTTTCATGCCAAGAAGACCGTATTCAGAGCTAGCAACGCATATTTAAAATCAAGCTAAGAGCATTTAGCATATTAAGGACAACCGTACAAACCCAAACACTGCTTGGTTTTGTCACTGAGAAAAAAACACTGGAAGTGGGTTTTAATCTTGCATCCAATCTGTGCATTTTAACAAGAAAACAGCCCCAGTGTGTTTTCTTTGGCCACTTTTTTTTTTTTCACTCCAGCAACCAGCATAGGCTAATGGAGCCAAGAGGAAAATATCTGGGACAAACGTTTCTATGGGCAATTAAGTATGACTTAACATTTATACAATTCAGCCATTCTGAGAGATGCCTGCTGTGATAGGGCAGAGGACCTGTGTGTGTGTTTGGCTTCTGTCACGTCTGCCAGAGTCAGTGAGTGTAATGACAGCTCCGGTTAGGCCCCATTTAGGTAACCGTAGACATTTGTGTATTTCTTCCTGTTGTCCTTGGGGTTTCTAATGAGCCTGCTTATTGTTAGTAGTGGAGGAATGTCTCTGAATTGGTAATTGTTTTCTTAAGATAGAGAGAGAGAGAGAGAGAGAGAGAGAGAGAGAGAGAGAGAGCTGTGAACAGAAGTGAAAACATGATGAAGCCATTCTCACGCACTGCCAGTTTTGTTCTGCCGACAGTATGTGAATCTCATAAATGTTGGTGTCATATTTCATCCCAAAATCAAAACAAGAAAGAAATATTGGTAACACTTTACTACAAGATTCCATTTAACCACATTAGTTAACAAACTAACAAATGAAAAATGCTTCCGTTTATTAAAAATTTGACTATAAATATATAAATAAATAAATAAATTTCAGCCTGAAAGAGAAAATATACAATAATGCACTGACATTACTTTCGTAATAATTATTTATTATTATATAATTATTTCCCCCCTAATTACTAATACTGTAATGCAATTAAAAATGTTATAATAATAATAATAATAATAATAACAAATACAGTAACAATGCAGTAATGAAAATAATTTGTGAATGACACAATGCTTGAATAAAACATTATACAATTAAAATCAACAGAAATGATACATTTCCATTTGTGAAACAGAAATGTGCCTTTTTTATTTTATTTTAAAAACTGTACTTACAGAAAATATAACCACTTATAAGTGGTAAAAGACCACTAAAAGAGAGTACACTTCAATAAGTATGTTTTAAAACACTTAAAGTACACTTTAAAAGTGCTCTTAGTGTAATAATATCAAGTTATGTTACTTTAAAGTACGTTCTAAATCATGTTTTATTAATAATAATTCATTTTGTTATTCTTTAAATTACACTTATTTTGATGTGCTTATTGACATTTTAAAACAATGTATTTGAATTCAAATTTAACTGTAGTGTTATTTTATGTTACATTTAAAGTTCATACAGTTTACATGTAATACATTGCAACTTGCAGCAAATGTGTAATTTATATATATATGTATATATATATATAAATATATATAAATACATGACAAACAAGTTTCAGTATACAATTAAATTCAAATATATTTTAGTTTACCATGGATGCTAATCAATGCATTCACAGTACACTTCAAAGAAGTCGTTCTGAAATAACACTCAAATCCTATTTAAGTGGGTCAAATAAAATATTAAAAATAAAATAAAATAAAATCTCTACATTTCTCAATAATTGTGAGGGCATGATTGTTGTGGCATTCAATCAGATTAACCCCATTTCAGTTCAGTTATGTTCAACACTTAATATGCCAGTTCTCTAATTAGTATGCATTAATTGTAGAAGATGATGTTTACCACAGATAACATCTTGTAATATTGGAATACAAGGAATATTTAATTACCCCACTCGGGTGCTCTTTGAGTGCTTTTCAGTTTCAGGGGCCAAAACAAACAGCTTTAGGCATCATCTCTCCTGAATTGTGACACAACGTGATCGTGCTGAAACTCTGAGATTGCAAGCGACGTCAAGATCACTAAAGTTTCCAGATGATCGATTCTCCTCAGCCGCAGCCGGACTCTTAGCAGGGATTAAAGGATGTCATTGAAGCCCTCTGTCCTGTCTGAAACTGATACCAGGATTTAATCTGCAGACTCCATGCTCACAAAATGATGATGATGATGGAAAACTAAAGCTAGATTTCCTTTTGCTGCCTTATCTAATTAGATTAATTTTACTTTAGAATCTGTGAGAAATCTTTTTCACTGATAATACTGATTTATAATGCTACTTTCATCTTTCCGCTTGGAAAAAGGGCCTTCTTTGAGTTTCAATAACATGAAACTTGCAGTGCCCAAACCCCATAAGTGTCCAAAATCAATAAACGTCAAAGTAAAGAAACAATTGTGAGACTTTTTGCTTGTACTGTGGATAGACATGACTGTATGAAAGAACAAACAATTCTGTGAACAATCAGCATAGACAACTAAAATAAATAACTTGAATAAAGAAATCTGTTTTATATTTACAATTATTGGAACACACACACACACACACACACACACACACACACACACACACACACACACACACACTGGTTTCCACGTTTGAAAATGGATATTTCTTAAAGTTTGTTTGTTTGTTTGTTCATTGGGAGGTAAGTAATGGTTTTATGACTATATCTATCTATCTATCTATCTATCTATCTATCTATCTATCTATCTATCGTACTAGTCTGACTGACTACCATTATTATTATTATTATTATTATTGTCATTGTTGTTGTAATATTGGTAGTCAGTCAGACTAGCACATAGAATAAACAATAAATAAATCAATAAAATAATTCTGCTGCTGGTGCTATAACAACTACTATAAATAAGTAAATAAAAAGTAAAGTAAAGTAAAGTAAAGTAAAATAAAATGAATAAATCTTTGTGATATGTGGGTCCACTTGACTGACTGACTAACTAACTAACTAAATAAATAAATGAAGTAAAATGTTTTTTTATATATATAATAAATAATAATATACTAAATAATAAAGAAATAAATTATGACATTTTTACAATAAGCAAAGACAGTGGACATACAATTCTGTTGCATATTCATTGTGCTTTGTGGCATTGCATTTGATATAACACAAAAGAGAGAAACCAGTCAGTCTAGTTGTGTAATATCTTGACAAATCATAAAGTTTAATTGTATTAAAGGGATAGCTCATATGAGTTTCTTTCTTCTGCTGAACACAAAATAAGTTATTTTGAAGAATGTGAGTACCCAAACAGTTGTTGGCAACCATACTATTGAAGTCAATGGCTACCGTCAACAGTTTGGTTACACATTCTTTAAAATATCTACTTTTGTGTTCAGCAGAAGAAAGAAACTCATACTGGTTTGGAACAAGTGGAGGGTGAGTAAATGGTGACAGAATTTTCATTTTTGGGTGAAGCGTCCCATTAACACTCTGCACGTTTCTGCATATGCATGCAAGGAATTTGGTGTTACTTCCTGCAAACCCCAAACAGATCAGAAGCACTTCAAAATAGCAGCATTCTCTCCTGATTAATTCTCATGTTTTATGGTCATGTTCACAAACTATAGTGTCTTTTGTGTAAAATCTGTGTGTTTTTTTTTGTAACCCAAAGCAATTCCAAGAACTGCAACGTTTTCTTCTCACACATTCCCTCTCTACCAATGCAAATGTCTTTTTTCCTCGAATTCTATACAATCCAAGTACGAGACGTAAGGCTGCCCGTGATCAAAAGCTCGACAGTTGTTGTAATGAGGTCCCGTCAAAAAAACGTTGTAACAAGAGGGCCTAAAAGAGCAAATCCGTGCCTATTCTTCCCGATTCCATTGTGTGTGAGTGTTCTGGGCACAGCCGTCTGGCCCCTCTAAACCGACAGGCCGATGAAAGAAGCTCGATTCTCACGGGCCGACCCGAGAAGAGCAGGTGTGCCTCAGATTCCCTTACAGCCCTCCCCGAGCGCTCACCACCTGCCTCAGCTCACCTTCACCGCCCCGACAGCGCCACTTTATCACCTCCATCTATCGCTGGAATAACCTTTAAGGCTTACACTTAGTTTGCAAATGGAACTTTGCATCCGGTGTTCGTGGTTCGGAACTTCAGGGATGGATCTCTCCTGCGCATCCCTGCAGTATTCCCGCAGCTGTAGTAGATTTCTTTGTGTGATGTCTGGACTTCCTTTCTTTCCAGCAGTTTCTATCAAGTTCATGACATTATGAATGGACAATGATGTTCCATAAAAGGCTGATCATGTTGCCTCTAAAATAGCGAGGTTTCTTTGCTTTGAGGGTTGTCACCTGATCTCTTCCTGAAAACGGATATTGTAAAAGGAAAAGGTGGGATTAGGCTTCTGTTTGGCAAAACTCTAAGAACAATAATCTACTTTTTGTTCCTTTGACTCGTTTTTGTACAACATGTTTGCCTACAATGATACCTGCGTAACCAGGCAGAATGAGGTCATTCTTTACTAGTGGTAAAGATTTGGATATTTGTCTATTAAAATTAAGAATTGCTGTCACAACAGTGTGAATTCATTTGGGATACACTTCCTAATCCTCAAATAAGAATAATTTAAAAGGTTAAACTATTCCTGATCCTGACGTGTGTCAAGGTAAAAGGCTACATTGTGAATGGAATACTATATTGCGCAGTATACACTATATACTCTCAACAGTTTTTAGAATGAAAAAATAGCAGTATGAAACAGTATAACAGTCATTTTAATGTATGTAATATGCAATGATACATGATAAACAGTAGTATGCTAAACTGTTGTCATATGACCTCAGCATCATTCACTTATGATTTGGAAATAACATTTCTTTATAAAATTTGTTTTTAATTTTAAAGTAAAAAAAAAATTTAACTCTTGTCAAAATCATGACATAATATTCCTGGTTTATTCGTCACATTGGGGAGGGAGGGAAGGAGGTAAGTAAATAAATAAATAAATAATTATTAATAAATAAAAAAATAAATGGATAGAACACATGGACTAAACTACAACAGGTAATTCACACACACACACATGTATATGTGTGTATATATATACGTATCTAGTATCTAGTATCTCAAATGTTTTTTTTTAAGGCCATATGGGAAAGTCGAGTCAGGCTAAAGGATATGGTATTTGGTTCAGTCATCGTATACTGCATATTTTTGTATCATGTGATCCTTGTATCATATAGAAAATGTGCACAGTACACACACATTATACAATGGAGAAACAAGTATTATGATACTATGCAATTTCAAACAAAAACAATCTCAGCTGTGTTGACACTTCCTGTGAGCACAAAAACCATCACAAGAGACGTTACATCCTCTCTAAAAGGTAACATAACCAGCATTTGGGGAAGCCCTGTGGATAAACAGGCACGTCAGGATTGAGAAGACTTAGGAGTCAATGTAGCTGAAGCCTCTGAGACATATGCTCTCAAATGTCATCTGAGGAGACTTTTAGTTGTTTGCTATGCACGCTCAGTCATTTTCCCACAAAGACACAACCACACACGCATACAATTTAAACCCAAATGCAGGGCCTATTAGCATTACATTATGGAGGGCAGGCTTGTTTCAGTATAATAAGCCCCAGTGTGCTTACCGACTGAGAATGAAATTCTCTGTGCATATGACACAAAACAGGATAGACAAATGAAAATAATGACAATACTCTCTCAAATAGGAGGAACTTTTTTTTCACAGTCACAAATGAGAGTAACTAAGGTATTCAGAGTGGATATTAGCATGCAATGAGGTTGCTAGGTGGTTGCGAAGTGGCTCTTTTTACAAAATTCCAAAAACGTACCAATGCATACCTTTTACTGTGGTTTCCAGGTGAAATCAAACAGTAAAACACCACCAACTTTTATTCCTGCACAGACAAATGATTATTACAGGGCAGATCAGTGATTAATAAAGGCTTACTTTCACACAGTTCCTTACACAATACCAACATATAGGCTCATTGGAATGGAGTGTCTATAAATTTCTGCAAAACTGAAAAAAAAAAAAAAAACTATATGTACGAATCACTGCAGTTTCCAGTTGAAATGAACACTAGAGGCAGTAAAACTCTGACAACTTTTATTCTTTTTCACACAAAATATGATTTACAGGTACAGAGTTTTGATTTATAAAGGCTAATTTCACACACTTGCTTGCAGAATATTATGTTATGACTTCAAAACAATTTTAACATCCTGCGCAATTTGAAAACTGATACTTTTGAACGTTTTCGTCACATATACAGATTCATATGCATGAGTTTTCTTATTCAGTAGGTTTATTTGTTAGCTCACACAATACAGCATTGCACTTGAGTGATGAAGAGCTCCGGTAATGAACCCCGTGAAATTACGGTTCGATAAACAGTTCAAATCTGCATGAGGAAGTGAAAATAGCACGGTTGCATCAACAAACACGTTTTTATATCACTTTTGCATTTGTTAACACTATCGGGTAGGTTTAGGATTGGGTTTGGTGTAGGGGATATTTCCAACACGATAGAGCATTAACCTTTAGTGACACTCCCCGTATTTTTGAATTCTGAACAGCTGCAATACGTACCTCAAGCAGCCTAATAAAAATGCAGGAATACATGCCTGTACCAATGTATTAAAAATGTGCCATGGTCATGTATTGAATGTGTGTTTTAGTTTTAGTATTTCACTTTGAAACTGCCGCAAAACATGCAGTAAAGTACAGAAATGCAGAAATGTATTTAGAGGGACGTATTTCAAATGAGCCTGGGTTGCACAATATAACATCACCTAAAACCCTTTTACCATAGTGCATGATTTGTAAACTAATACATTTTGAAGTTTGCATCACAAAACCAGCTCCATGTGTAGGCTTTTCTGACACAGTAAACTTTCTTGGTAGCGCACCCGGTACGTTCCATGTGGAATGCTGAGATACAAGTCCCATGACAGACAAGTGATGATAAAAGAGCTCAAAGACCTAAAATGGCATGATTGCTTCAGCAAATGTTTTGTTGACACTATTGGTTAGGTTTAGGGTAAGGTTCAGTTTAGGTGATACTTTATATTTAAATGTGATGGAGCATTAACTTTTAGCACCAGACATTTCATTTCCAAAGAGATGTGATACCTATAACAACCAACATAATAAATCATTGCCAAATTCACGTTTATCTGTTTCAGATATAACTGAAATCACTTTTGGTACTACTCACTAGATATTTCACTTTGAAAGTGTTGTGAAACATGCAAAAAGCAGTGCAATATAATTTTGCAGAAATATAACAACATGCACATTTTTGCAATGAGCCTGTGTTGATTTTATCAGATTACTATGATGTTGCTAGGATGTTCTGTATGATTGCAAGGTGCCTCCAAATGGAGAGTAGCTATTTATTTATTTATTATTATTGCTTAGAAAAGTAAAAGCACAGCTCTCTTCAACAAGCCGCACACATTGGTATCATGATCACAAATGGTGCAAGATGAATGGCAGAGCATAGGTTTATTATTTAGGGTAGTATTGAGCAGTCTCTAAAGGTTTGTCAGATCCATGATCTCAGCGTCAGCTCTGACCTTTTAAACTGAAAGGTTAAAACCTTTTATGGCATCTTAAATGCAGAGAATCAGCCACAAATCAAGATCAGCTTCTCTTCCTGGGCAGATAATTCATAGCGTGCGGTTTGAGATAACTCTTCTAAATGGTACACTAAAGAAGTGGCAAAGGGCACAGGTGGGAATTCCGAAGCAAACCTACAGTCAAGACTAAAACCCAATCCCTCAGGATTCCCTCGCATGGCAGGCACTTCAAAACTACACGAGCCATGCAGAGAATGCACAATGAGCTTCCCTCTGCTGTTTTCCGCCTCAACCCATATTGTTTCACTCCCTAGTCCTGTGTATATTAGAGCTGACCTCATTCTACCAGACTCTGGCTCCTTGCGGTATCTCACAGCCTGCGGGCCACAGACATGTGGTGCTGACACAACCCCAACCAGCATCCCCAGAGTCCCGCCGCACGAACCCCGGGTCGTTCGCTTCATATCGCCTGAAGGGGACCAGGTTGCATAGCTTGTTACAGAGAGGATTGTGAAAACAAACCCCTTAAACATGGCTCTGATGTGGGCATTTACACAGGTGCAGCCCCATGGTGCCTAATCCCTTTTAATAGAGGAAGTAAGGAAGTTATGTGAAATGGAAATGTCTTTTTTATTTTTATTTTTATTCCTTTTTCTCATTTTCTGTACCCAAACGCACACAACTGTGAGATTACATCACCATCAGGCACAGCACGCCTCACAAGCCTGTAAAACTCGAGGTCCTTCATCATAAATTTAACTGTTTGTGTTGGCATGCTTGCTCACGGTGAAGTGAAGTGAAGCTTTACATGTTGACTGTGGCGTTCCAGTTGGTAAACAGGCCTTTATGAGTTTGAACAGGCAAACTCATACTAATTAGTATTTAATGGATGATTTAAAGACTGTTTTTTTTTACAGCTTGAACGAAACAGACACCCTAAGTACAAAAAAATATAGTCATACCTTATCATTAGCTATGCAAACAAGCTAACATAATGTTGTTCTTTCCACAGAATGCAAGCTAAGTTCCACTTAGATTCTGGAAACGCATCTGGAAGACTGATTGAAGTTGCTAGTTAGAGGTTAAACTGCTATGAGCTGTTAGCCCAGGCCTTGTACACTTAGATATGTGTGATTTTGGGCAATAAACATGATATCAACAATAAGTAGACAACATTTTAATTATATACAACATTACAATTGGTTACAGATATGCAAAATTATGGTGCATTCAAGTCCTCCAGGGAAGTTTTTATTTACGAGTTGTGAAGTAATTATGAAGTCAGGTGTGTTCAATAAACTCTAATTCTACAAAATGACAAATGTGAATCAGTGTGTTTTTTTACAGTGGCCGAGAGAGCAGCAACTTCAGAAAACACATGCAAATAGAAAAAGCACCAGCAAATCAAGAAAACATCTTCATCAATTTGACAGCAGGTGCTGCAAATGCTCACAACACAAACAAATAAAGAAACACACTGCAAATGCTCACAACACAACCAAATAAAGGTTTCTTTGTTTGGTTGTGTTGTGAGTATTTGCAGCGCGCGTGTTGTCAAATTGAGGAAGGTTTTTTTTTTTTTAATTTGCAGGTGTATTTTCTATTTGCAGTGTGTTTCTTTATTTGGTTGTGTTGTGAGCATTTGCATCGAGAGTGTTGTAAAATTGACAAAGTTATTTTCTTAATTTGCGGGTGTTTTTTTCCTATTTGCAGCATGTTGAGCTCTCTCGGCCATAGTTTTTGTTTTTTATGTTTTTATTCAATTTATGAAGGTGCTGTAAATGTAATCATTAAGAAATCATCAGTTACTTCGTTCATTGGTGTTAAAGATGTCATGTTACATGTCACTGTCTGTATTGCAAATGTATAATAGTATCATATTTTGTAGTTTCAGCTTACATAAAGTTTATTGAAAATGACAAAAATAATTTTATCCATTTCAACAAATTTACCGACAAAAGAGACCCTGCGTCCATTGCATCTGACTCACCCCCCAACTCAGAGACTTTAAGAAAAGGCTCCGTTCATAATTATGACTTTGCGGTGGCGATCATACGCATTCAACTCATGAATATGATTTTTTTATTTTCCTACATTAATTGAACACACCATCAGTCTAGGCTAACATTTAAAAAGCTAGCATTTAGCAAGCAAACAATTAGCAAGCTAGCGAGTATGGGGCCAGATGTTGTAGTTATTTATATTCTATATAGATTTGTAGTTATATATAAATGTGTATTTCTAAAAAAAAGATCTGGTCTTCTATTTGTATAATAACTTGACAGGGTTGCATTATTTAGTTGTTTCCCTGCTTCAGTCATCTTCTTCTTTTTTTTGGCCTTAGCTGGCTTACTGTTACAAGTCTCTTTATTTTTATAAACGTCCGAGGTTAATAAACATCCAGCCTATCAGTTCATGTATTCCGCTTCCTCAGATCTTGAAAACAGTGTTGTAAAAGTGGCTTGAACCTCGCAGCTTTAACTGGGAGATTTCCCCCATGTTCGCTCCCTCAGCTGGGCCAGAGAGAAAGATTTGCACCACTCATGCGCCCTGTGGGAAGGATATGGAACATTTGCAGTATGATTTTAAAGCCACTAATTGAAGGAAAGCCAGGGCCAAAAAACAAAACTTTACCCCCATACACAGTGGTCCAAAAGCCCTGCACTGATCCAATCTGTAGAACTCATAAAACTCTTCTTAGACCCTTTTCTATAGAAATTTGAACTTATTAAAAGCTCCATCATATCTGTGAGAGACAGATGGATTTTATTATCTGTGCTCACATGTCACTGTTGCTTATGGTCAACATGAAATCAACACTGAAACTACAGTATTAACTTTAACAGTTCCACTTTACATTAGGTGGCCTTGACTACTATGTACTCATATTTAAATTAATCATTTAATACAATGGACTTATTGAAATATACACATTTTTACATTGTACTTATATTTTTACAACCTGAATTCCAGAAATGTTGGGATGTTTTTTTTTAAATTTGAATAAAATTAAATCTAAAAGAATTTCAAATCACATGAGCCAATATTTTATTCACAATAGAACATAGATAACATAAATGTTTAAACTGAGAAATTTTTAAATTTAATGCACAAAATGAGCATTTAAAATTTGATGCCTGCTACAGGTCTCAAAATAGTTGGGACAGGAGCATGTTTACCATGGTGTAGCAGCTCCTCTTCTTTTCAAAACAGATTGAAGATGTCTGGGCATCGAGGTTATGCGTTTCTGAAGTTTTGGTGTTGGAATTTGGTCCCATTCTTGCCTGATATAGGTTTTCAGCTGCTAAAGAGTTTGTGGTCGTCTTTGACGTATTTTTCGTTTAATGATGCGCCGAATGTTCTCTATAGGTGAAAGATCTGGACTGCAGGCAGGCCAATTCAGCACCCGTACTCTTCTACTATGAAGCCATGCTGTTGTAATAGCTGCAGTATGTGATTTTGCATTGTCCTGCTGAAATAGACATCGTCTGGAGGGGAGCATATGTTGCTCTAAACCCTTTATATATCTTTCAGCATTCATAGTCCCTTCCAAAACATGCAAGCTGCCCATACCGTATGCACTTATGCACCCCCATACACCAGAGATGCTGGCTTTTGAACTGAACGCTGATAACATGCTGGAAGGTCTCCCTCCTCTTTAGCCCAGAGGACATGGCATCCGTGATTTCCAACAAGAATGTCAAATTTGGACTTGTCTGACCATAGAACACTTTTCCACTTTGAAACAGTCCATTTTAAATTATCCTTGGCCCACAGGACACGACGGCGCTTCTGGACCATGTTCACATATGGCTTCCTTTTTGCATGATAGCGCTTTAGTTGGCATCTGCAAATGGCATGGCAGATTGTGTTTACCAACAGTGGTTTCTGGAAGTATTCCTGGGCCCATTTAGTAATGTCAATGACAGAATCATGCCGATGAGTGATGCAATGTCGTCTGAGGGCCCGAAGACCACGGGCATCCAACAAAGGTCTTCGGCCTTGTCCCTTACGCACAGAGATTTCTCCAGTTTCTCTGACTCTTTTGATGATGTTATGCACTGTAGATGATGAGATTTGCAAAGCCTTTGCAATTTGACATTGAAGAACAATGTTTTTAAGTATTCCACAATCTTTTTACGCACTCTTTCACAGATTGGAGAGCCTCTGCCCATCTTTACTTCTTATTTTTTTGTTATCAACATTTTCATTTTATTTTTTCACACACAACATCACAACATAACATCATAACATCAACTCAAAACAAACAAAACAAAACAACAGACACACACTCCACGTTCCAAAGGTCCAAGCAAAGGGGAGAGAGAGAGGGAGGCCCATCTTTACTTCTGAGAGTCTCTGCCTATTTATAGCTAATCATGTTACAGACCTGATGTCAATTAACTTAATTAGTTGCTAGATGTTCTCCCAGCTGAATCTTTTCAAAATGTATTGCTTTTCCAGCCCTTTGTTGCCCCCGTGCCAACTTTTTTGAGACCTGTAGCAGGCATCAAATTTGAAATGAGCTCATTTAGTGGATAAAAGTGTAAAATTTCTCCATTTAAACATTTGTTTTGTTCTCTATGTTCTATTGTGAATAAAATATTGGCTCATGTGATTTGAAAGTCTTTTAGTTTTCATTTTATTCAAATAATAAAAAAAAAATGTCCCAACATTTCCGGAATTCGGGTTGTAAAAATACCTGCATGTAAACACATCTGTAACTAATTTCTGTAATTACATTTATACACTGAACAAAAATATAAACGCAACACTTTTGTTTTTGCCCCCATTGTTCATGAGCTGAACTCAAAGATCTAAGACTTTTTCTATGTAGACAAAAGGCCTATTTCTCTCAAATATTGTTCACAAATCTGTCTAAATCTGTGTTAGTGAACACTTCTCCTTTGCTGATTAGACAGCATAATTATTGCACAGGTGTGCCTTAGGCTGGCCACAATAAAAGGCCACTCTAAAATGTGCAGTGTTACTGTATTGGGGGGTCTGGGGGGGGGTCCGAAAACCAGTCAGTATCTGGTGTGACCACCATTTGCCATCTCCTTCGCATAGAGTTGATCAGGTTGTTGATTGTGGCCTGTGGAATGTTGGTCCACTCCTCTTCGATGGCTGTGCGAAGTTGCTGGATATTGGCAGGAACTGGAACACGCTGTCGTATACGCCGATCCAGAGCATCCCAAACATGCTCAATGGGTGACATGTCCAGTGAGTATGCTGGCCATGCAAGAACTGGGATGTTTTCAGCTTCCAGAAGTTGTGTACAGATCCTTGCAACATGGGGCCGTGCATTATCATGCTGCAGCATGAGTTGATGGTCATGGATGAATGGCACAACAATGGGCCTCAGGATTTCGTCACGGTATCTCTGTGCATTCAAAATGCCATCAATAAAATGCACCTGTGTTCGTTGTCCATAACATATGCCTGCCCATACCATAACCCCACCACCACCATGGGCCACTCGATCCACAACGTTGACATCATCAAACCGCTCACCCACAAGACGCCATACACGCTGTCTGCCATCTGCCCTGTACAGTGAAAACCGGGATTCATCCGTGAAGAGAACACCTCTCCAAAGTGCCAGACACCATCGAATGTGAGAATTTGCCCACTCAAGTCGGTTACAACGACAAACTGCAGTCAGGTCGAGACCCCGATGAGGACGACGAGCATGCAGATGAGCTTCCCTGAGACGGTATCTGACAGTTTGTGCAGAAATAATTTTTTTATGCAAACCGATTGTTGCTGCAGCAGGTGTCTGGTCTCAGACGATCTTGGAGGTGAAGATGCTGGATGTGGAGGTCGTGGGCTGGTGTGGTTACACGTGGTCTGCGATTGTGAGGCCGGTTGGATGTACTGCCAAATTCTCTGAAACGCCTTTGGAGACTGCTTATGGTAGAGAAATTAACATTCAATTCACAGGCAACAGCTCTGGTGGACATTCCTGCAGTCAGCATGCCAATTGCATGCTCCCTCAAAACTTGCGACATCTGTGGCATTGTGCTGTGTGATAAAACTGCACATTTTAGAGTGGCCTTTTATTGTGGCCAGCCTTAGGCACACCTGTGCAATAATCATGCTCTCTAATCAGCATCTTGATATGCCACACCTGTGAGGTGGATGGATTATCTCGGCAAAGGAGAAGTGCTCACTAACATAGATTTAGACAGATTTGTGAACAATATTTGAGAGAAATAGGCCTTTTGTGTACATAGAAAAAGTCTTAGATCTTTGAATTCAGCTCATGAAAAATGGGGGCAAAAACAAAAGTGTTGCGTTTATATTTTTTTTCAGTGTAATTACGTACATTGTAGACCCATCCCTTACACCTAAACCCACTCTTTAACCTACCCATACCATCAAACCTGTCCCTAACCTTACCCGTATCCCACCTCAATAGCAGCAAAAGTGTTTTGCAATACAATATTAACACAATAAGTAGATTATATAAGTACATACTTATTTTTTATACAGGTACATAGTAGTTAAGGCCACCTAATATAAAGTGAGACCACTTTAACCAATTCCTGGTCTTTTGTGCAGGATTCTTTCAAAAATAATCTATATATCAATATCTATATATTTACACTGCAGTCAACAGCACATGCTTCCTTAAGCCAGTCAAATATTGAGAGACTGGGGGTCATTAGTTTGAGCTGTAGGGAAGTTTTCAAATATGCGTCATGCTGTGAAATGGCCTGATTAAATGCAACTCAAAGTTTCCTTTTTTCCACCTTCAAATTGCACAGTATAACATTTTGAAAGATTAAATTTAGTGCTCTATTTTGGCTCTTGCACTCAAAATACTATAGATTGTTGCCAAGTCATTTCATGGAGTCATTTAAATGCAGATGAGAGAATGCCACCTTTTGATGCATCAAAACAACATTATCACAATTTCTGTGTTTACACCAACCACAAAATGCATTAGTGGTATTTGCTTAGGCAAGCATCACTAGTATTACTGCTCATACTTGGGATTTGAATAAACCACTAAAGCTAGAATTAAACAACTTCTTCATGTAACATATTCTGCAACTCAAACTATGTGGCTTGTTAAGGACTGCTATTACTTTTTGAAAAACAATTAAATAATAATAATAATAAAAATCACTTGGCAGATGGTAAAATTGGTTAAAAATATATATATGAGGGACCTCTTCCAATATTTTTGTTAAAAAGGTGTGAACACACCTTAAAGGAGAGGCCTATATAGTAAAGATCTGTCTTTAAAGAGACATATATAGAGACCAGATTATCTTACACTTGTGAATGGGATCGTTTAGCCTGTAAGGAACCACCAAGAGCACCCTAACTACCACACAGCAAAGCAACCACTCACAGCATTGTATTGGTTGAGTTTTTCTTAGCATATTGTAAAAATCATGATGAATTTACTCTCCAAAATGCAGTTATACTTCCACATCAGCTTTTTTTTCCACAGGCAGCTGATTTTCAAGAATGCAGACAACACATTTCTCTCTTTCAGACTTACATGTTCCAAGTGCTTGTTTACTCTGGTGTAGCATGAAATCTCCAAAAAAAACTGATGTGTTATTTTGCTGGCAGACTCTAGATTACTAATCTGCTGACTGGGTATGTCCAATTGATTCGGTGCGGTCTTTAGAGGGAATGAATGTGGGGCACAGCTCACAGTAATGAGTTATATGCTTGGAGATAAGACTTGGAGAATGGAACATGGACACAACACTCGACCACAATCCCACCAATCACTCAAACCAGAGTGGGAATTGTGAGGCTGTCACATACAGGACGTAGTTAGTGCGTTATCTGCGGTTTGAATGGTGACCTCTGGAAAAAAGGCTAAAAGCTCATTCCTTGTTCTCCTGCCTGCTCCTGTTCTTATCATTGGGAATTGTATTTGCAATTAACCTTGGAGACACCCGTCACTTCATGACAGCACAAAGGATCTTTGAGAAAATGAGCCGAGGATCGTCTTATAACTAAAGCAGATATAGAGAGAGTTTGACTTCAGCCAATATTGAATATGGATAAAGATCATGTTGCACTTTTACCCTCTATTAAGAGCTCTGAACCATAACCAGTGAGTTTTGGCAAGCAGAGAAGTGTGTGAGATTGCTTCTTGAATATTAAAATATCAAAGGTCTTTAACTCTATTCCCTTTTGAACAGTTTGAACACTATTAAACTGTTTACCATTCCTTTTTCCTCTACGTTGGCTTGAACCAGACTCATTGGTTTGAATGTGAAAAATCAAAAGCAATTTTGGGGGGAATGGTATGGGGAAAAAGACAGCTAACTTTAGCTTAACATTAGATTCAGAGGCTCCTTTTTAATCTTCAGTGTTTTTCCTCAATTTTCCCAAGACTTTGTTTTCAACCAAGGACACCCGTGTTTCCATGAACACTGCAGGTGCATCAATATAAAATATTCATTCAGGACATATAAAAATATAGTATTGTTAAGACAAATATTCTGTATGCTGTATTATTCTGTATCTAAATATGGTGCATTAATGAGCTGTTAAACATTATAGAATATAATGGTAAATAATAATTGCAAGTATAAAATTGTATCTGGAATATATTTTTGGTTTATTTAATAACAGAAGTATCTGGGTTGGCTGAGAAATAGGATGGTGGGGTTGTAAAGGTTGATAATTTCTGAAGTGAGACAATTGTTGACATACGGTAAGAGCACTCAGCTATAAAATCACTTGGTCTTGGAAAATTTTTGTTGCAAAATTAAAATCTTTGAATTTTGAATGCAAATTTTGGAATCTTGTCAAACCTGAGCACAGTTTGAGACATTGTTAAGATTTTCTGAAACTCTAACAGAGACATATGTAAGATTCCCAGGGTCCTTTTCTCAACACAAGTAAACTATTTGTAGGTTGTTTCCCTCTGAAAAGTGTAAACACTATGACTCTGTCTGCTATCAAAACATTGCCCTGTTTGTTTGAGTATCTCGACCAGTCCAACATAGCAACAGCTCGACCAATGGTTTAAGTTTGGGGTGGGGCTATCTGTTTGTCTGACCAATGACAGACGTGTGAAATATTTGGGAAACCTCTTTGAAAACAATTCAGTTTCTGCAATTCAATCAAAGTCTCAGTTTCAAACAAAGTCTCAGTTTGCTTTCCATTTTGTTGATTTACTTTGTTGTAGGCTCAGAAGCTCATGTTTTACATCCTGATTTTTGGAAGTAAAATTTAGAAGTAACATATGCTGTATATGCCAATTCAAGGTTGAGAAAAGCTGTTTCCACCGTCCCAAATATCTCAGTGGTCTAAAGGGATAAGACCTCCGGACACCCCCCACTTGGTGTGAGCTCAGAAATGGTGCTGCTCTTTTTTTCTCAGTGCGTGGGCAAACAACCAACCGGTGATTTTTGGCAAGGTTCTGCATGGAGATGGCCGTCCAGGGAGCTGTTACTACGGCGAGTGACTTTCCTTTCCGCTCGTTTGGAGGAGTAATGACACAAAAAAGAAAGTGAGAGAGCGGCGCTGCCTGTTTACCTTAGCAACAAGAGCAGCTGTTGTGCTGCCGCACACAAACGTTTTCATGCCTGTCTGGAAAAGTGTTCAAATAGATTTTCTCAACATTAACTATGAAAGTCATTGTGTTTTCATTCCAAAACTTAGTTAATTTGTTGAAAATAAATACATTTACAAAAATAAATGCATACAAATTAAATATTAACTTTGATGAGAAAACAAAACAACTTTTTATGCATCAACAAATAAAGAAATAAACTTACAAATATAAATGCATAAAAATGAAATCAACGTTGATGTAAAAAGAATGTATTCAGATTATAAATATTAATCAACACTGTCAGGTGTAACAAAACTCTCAATGTCTCTCAATGAATTATGGATTGCTAAAACTAATTGCAAATTGCTAAGCATTTGGATCTGTCCACACAGGCAAAATCAGTGTTGACCTTGTAGTCTAGCTAAACATTCCAAGCAGTTAAGTTGACCTTGGAAGCTGTGAGAATCCATGTTGCTTGAAGTCCAGTGTGAAGTTTCCACAGTCAGTGATGATTTAGGCTGCCATGTCATCTGCTGGTGTTGGTCCACTGTGTTTTCTGAAGTCCACAGTCAACGCAGCCATCTACCAGGAAATTTTAGAGCACTTCATGCTTCCTTCTGCTGACAAGCTTTATGGAGATGCTGATTTCATTTTCCAGCAGGACTTGGCACTGCCCACACTGCCAAAGGTACCAAAAGCTGGTTCAATGACCATGGTGTTACTGTGCTTGATTGGCCAGCAAACTCGCCTGACCTGAACCCCATAGAGAATCCATGGGGTATTGTCAAGAGGAAGATGAGAGACACCAGACCCAACAATGCAGATGACCTGAAGGCCACTGTCAAAGAAACCTGGGCTTCCATACCACCTCAGCAGTGCCACAAACTGATCACCTCCATGCCACGCCGAATTGAGGCAGTAATTAAAGCAAAAGGAGCCCCTACCAAGTATTGAGTACATATACAGTAAATGAACATACTTTCCAGAAGGCCAACAATTCACTAAAAATGTTTTTTTTTTATTATTGGTCTTATGAAGTATTCTAATTTGTTGAGATAGTGAATTGGTGTTTTTTTTTGTTCAATGTGAGCTTAAATCATCACAATTAAAAGAACCAAAGATTTAAACTACTTCAGTCTGTGTGCATTGAATTTATTTAATACACGAGTTTCACAATTTGAGTTGAATTACTGAAATAAATGAACTTTTCCACGACATTCTAATTTATTGAGATGCACCTGTATATACAATGCCAGCACGCTATTGGACAAACTTATTTTCAGTCAATACCTCAAGCAATTATGAAAACAGAAGGAAAACAAAGCCAAAACCTAGACATTTTAGGCAATTTAGAAATCCCGGCCAGGTCATGTCCAGGAAAAAGTGGATGTATAGTCACCCTAGAGATGTCCCCCTTAAAGGTAAATGGAAACCAACATCTCTGGATTGTATTGAGACAAATTGCTTTGCGACTAAGAGTTCTTGGAGTCAAATATCAAAGGTCATCACCATTTGCATCATGTATACTCGCTAATGTCAATAAATCTGAATTACTGCAGATGCTAACATCAGCTTTTAGGCTTTTTTTTTTCTTTTCTACAAGTGTCTCCTCCTTTTGTGCAATGGTGTCCTAATATAATCCCTGGGCCCTGAGCAGTGCTTGAGCTGGTCGACATGTAGCCATCAGCCACTTGTTATGTTGAGGTTGGGCCCCGTCAGGAGGGGTTGACAGCCCCCTGGGTCTTGTGGTCTCTGCCACACTATGATTCATGACTGGCTGGGAGACGGGGGAAGTATAAGTCTGCCCTAATCCAAACACTGAGAAAATGGAACAGAGGAAGCAGGGTCGAAAAGAAAACACAGCGAGAGAGAGCGAGCGAGAGAGAAAATGTGGAGGGATACAGTGAACTTGTAGAATGCCGGAAACGGCTTTCAGTGGCTTGAGCGAGTGATAAATTTACTCTAAACTCTGTTTGGCAGGATTACTGTATTTTAGCATCTTTCAGTCTTTCTTATTTTGATTTGAATTTTTGTTCAATAAATTTTGTTCAATGACAGTTTAGTCCCCTACACTGTAAATACCACCTTGACTTGCAATAGCACATAGCAGGGCCACCAATGGTGGGAAACTGAACCTTTTGTTCAGGGACTGGGCTTGAGGGGGCACCAGACTGGATCGCAAACATATGCTTGTGATGAAGGTTTTGTACCAGTCAAATTTATTAACATGAAAATTTTAATTTGGTCTGAAAAGGCATAATAGAGTGCTGCAGTCACAACGTCAAAACCTAATATTAAGGTAATAATAAGGTCTGTGGTAAACATGGCTTGATGATACTTGAACATTTTGCTCTACAACGTAAACTGCACAGACTCACACACAGAGTTTAGTAATTTAAAGAAGTGACAACTATATTCTACAACCAAATTAACTCGCAAAAAATTCAGGTAGTGACAACTGCAATTGCAAAAATGATATGCAGTACGAGGAACCGAACTAACTAGTTGGGTTTCTCTTCTGTATGTGCGCTACTATTGTTATTGAGTCAATCAGTAGGATTTCGAGAGCGAGTTCTGTTCCGTACACACAAAATGATCATTTACGGGATTTACACACCTGTATTTAAATGCGGTTGTCACTCTTGAATCTTTGTGATTTTGAGTTCAAACTGCAGTATGTTGCGTTATCAATGTGACCATAATTGGTTACCACTAGCTAGATAAAGATTGAAGAGAAGAACAGGGTTTTGCATCACTGAAAATTGAGAATTCCTTTTAAATTGTAATTCAGTTACTGTCAAATACTTTCGAATTGTAAGTCAAATAATTTCATATATCTGTAATTGATAAAAAAAAAAAATGTCTGTCAACACAACCGTTGAATGTTGCCTTTACAAAGCCTTGTTGAAAAGTTTAAAAACGAGTTTAAAATGAACCAAACTCTGACACGAATCAGACTAGCATGAAAAACACCAAAAGTGTGAGAGAGACTACATGAAACTGATAATTAAATGTCTGCACAAGTTACTGAGGTTCAGTCTGAGATCTCTGGTTAAATATCCCTTTAATTAAAGCCAAGCTGAATTGTTAGCATCCAGGGACCTCAACTCTATAACACAGCATCTGTTTTTTTTTTTTTTTTTTTTTTTTTTAAAGAGTTCTGGCATTTTCTATTTGAGTTAATAATTTAGGAGATCACTTGATATTAATAGCAACTGGTTTTCAATATCCAATATCCACAATATCCGCCCTAGAGCTCTTGTGTTTGTTGGTGCCAAAGTTGCTGTTCAGCAGTGAGAAGTTGCTAAGAGCTCTAACTTCTAAACACACTTTGAATGCTAATGAAGTCTGGTGCTTGCTTGGGCAGATAATTTCACTGTGATGCTGATTGTGTAGTTTGTGTTTCCACTGAGGACAACTAAAAAGAATTTGAAGGTTTTAAATGCCCTATATGGAATGGTCCTATATGGAATGGTCCTATATGGAACAGTTTTCGTCCTGTGTTGCTGTGTTTCCTTTTGAAACAGGAAGATGTGTGAGCATATGGAACTATCTTCTAATTTTTTCTAGAACAGTGAATGGCCACTTTTTACTACAAGCAATAATCCCTGAACCAAACTAACAAGATTGAGATGATTTGAAGCAGAAAAAAAAAAAAATCAAAATTTGTGTATATTAAATACACAATTTTTTTTATAACTGGTTTCAGTAAAAAAAAAAAAAAAAAACGTATTTATTTATTTATTTTAGTGCTGTCAAACGATTAACACTCAAAGTAAAAGTTTTTGTTTGAATAATATATGTGTGTGTTCTGTGTATATTTATTATGTATATATAAATACACACACATACTCTGTATATTTTGAAAATATTTACATGTCTATATTTATATTCATATAATTTATATTATAAATAAATATATTTAATATATAAAAATAACATATTTTTCTGAAATATATACATGCATGTATATCCTCTTTTGGCTATTATTAATTTGTCATTGTCATTAGGATATGTCCCCAAAAACTTTAAATTGGCTGTTATTAAGCCTCTCATTAAAAAAAATCACAACTTGACCCCAAAGATTTAGTTAATTACAGACCGATCTCGAATCTCCCTTTTCTGTCAAAGATACTAGAAAAGGTTGTATCCTAACAATTATATTCCTTCTTAGAGAAAAATGATATCTGTGAGGATTTCCAGTCAGGATTTAGACCGTATCATAGTACTGAGACTGCTCTCATTAGAGTGACAAATGACCTGCTCTTATCATCTGATCGTGGTTGTATCTCTCTATTAGTGCTACTGGATCTTAGCGCTGCGTTCGACACTATCGATCACAACATTCTTTTGAATAGACTAGAAAACTTTGTTGGCATTAGTGGAAGTGCATTAGCATGGTTCAAATCGTACTTATCTGACCGCCATCAAATCGTAGCAGTGAATGAAGAGGTATCATATCGATCACAAGTGCAGTATGGAGTACCTCAAGGCTCAGTACTAGGGCCGTTACTTTTCACGCTTTATATGTTACCCTTGGGAAATATCATTAGGAAACACAGGGTTAGCTTTCACTGTTATGCTGATGATACTCAGCTCTATATTTCTTCACGGCCCGGTGAAACACACCAAATTGAGTAACTTATGGAATGCATAGTCGATATAAAAAACTGGATGACGAGTAATTTCTTACTGCTAAATTCTGAAAAAAACAGAGGTGTTAATTATTAACCCCCTCAAGTAATAACCTAGAACACTGTCTAACACTTGATGGCTGCTCTGTCAATTCTTCGTCATCAGTCAGGAACCTAGGTGTGCTATTTGATAGCAATCTCTCCTTTGACAGCCACGTTTCTAGCATTTGTAAAACTGCATTTTTTCATCTTAAAAATATATCTAAACTGAGACCTATGCTCTCGATGTCAAATGCAGAAATATTAATTCATGCATTTATGACCTCAAGGTTAGATTATTGTAATGCTTTATTTGGGTGGTTGTTCTGCACGCTTAATAAACAAACTACAGATGGTTCAAAATGCAGCAGCTAGAGTTCTTACTAGAACCAGGAAGTATGACCACATTAGCCCGGTTCTGTCAACACTGCACTAGCTCCCTACTAAACATTGTATAGATTTTAAAATCTTGTTAATTACCTATAAAGCCCTGAATGGTTTAGCTCCTCAGTACTTGAGCGAGCTCTTATCGCATTATAGTCCTTCACGTCCGCTGCGTTCTCAAAACTCTGGCCATTTGATAATACCTAGAATATCAATATAGAAAATCAACTAGAATAGAAAATCAACTGCGGGTGGCAGATCTTTTTCCTATTTAGCTCCCAAACTCTGGAACAATCTACCAAACACTGTTCGGGAGGCAGACACACTCTGTCAGTTTAAATCTAGATTAAAGACCCATCTCTTTAACCTGGCGTACACATAACACACTAATACACTTCTAATATTCAAATCCGCTAAATGATCGTTAGGCTCCATTAATTAGGTCAACCAGAACCGGGAACACATCCCATAACACACGATGTACTTGTTACATCGTAAGAAGATTGACATCTACGCTAATATTAGTCTGTTTCTTTCTTATTCCTAGGTCACTGCAGTCACCAGATCCAGTCCGTATCCAGATCAGATGGTGGATCAGCAACTAGAGACGACCTCTACAGCCCTGAATGTCAGCGGAGACCAGGACACCTAGATGAGCCCCAGAGACAGACCCCCAGTGAGGACCCCGTCACCTAGACAGCCATCGGGAAAAGACCACTGGAACCAGTTGAGCCCTTACAATCTGACTTTGCAGCAGTTGGAATTGAACTGCTTGTTCGTCTGGCCAGAGGAGAAATGGCCCCCCGACTGAGCCTGGTTTCTCCCAAGGTTTTTTTCTCCGTTCTGTCACCGATGGAGTTTTGGTTCCTTGCCGCTGTCGCCTCTGGCTTGCTTAGTTGGGGACACTTCATTTCCAGCGATATCGTCGACTTGATTGAACAGAAACTTTTTGAACTGAACTGAGCTGGACGATGCCATCACTGAATTCAATAATGAAATGCCTTTAACTGAAAATTGAGTGTTTAATCTTGTCATTTTACATTATTGACACACTATTTTGATATTGTGCAGTTGCTTTGACACAATTTGTATTGTTAAAAGCGCTATATAAATAAAGGTGACTTGACTTGACTTGTATTTGCATATATACATAAGAAATATACACAGTACACATACATATATTATGTAAACAAAAACTTTAATTTTGGATGCGATTAATCGCGATTAATTGTTTGACAGCACTAATTTATTTACATAATATAAATGTATATGCATACAATTGTTTATATGGCCTAGATCAGTAGATAATGTTGTCAGCATCTCCATAGCTCCATTTTTTTAGGTACAAAATAACTGCAGATTGTTTTTTTATATTAAAAGTTAATTCACTTTATTTATTCTACAACAAACTGACATGAAGCAAAGACATGAAACATCAATGGCCTGTTTAGGTTGCTTCCAGTCTAAAGGATCAAAATCATCCTTAGCTTTGTTTTTACCTAATGCATTCTTTCAGGAGACTGTGATTATTTTCACTGCGATTTTGATATGCATCTATGACATATGCTCTTCAAAGCCTAACCTACCGCAGAGACACTCAAGCTCCATTTTCAAAATGACCCTCATTACATCCACTCTCATTGAAGCTTTTAGAGCCATTTTTATGGTATTGAAATGTCCATAAATTACCATACAAGATCACCTTGCATGATATCATCAATGCAAATTCTATAAAGATGCATGACATGGTGCATTATCTCTCAGGATTGATAAATCACACATTATAACAGAGACTGTTGAACTTTTACTGTTTTTAGCTTATGAAATATAATTAAAAAAAGTAAAAAAAAACCAAAAAAAGATAAGATGATCTTGACTATAAAACAAGGGGAGACTGAAGAAGGCCTTGTGACCACTTCTATATTAACTTTTTATTTATTTACTTTCTGAACATACCCCTTACCACCACTGTATAAAACATTTTAAAAAGAAATATAAATAGAGTAGCCTCTTTAACTATTCTACAGGTTGTTTTACTGAACAGCTGTCCCTACCTGAAATTCCTAAACAGAGTACATAATGAACACCATGGCTCTTTGGGTTCTGGCTGGAAGATTGAATATTAGAGTGTTGGATGCATTTTAAATGTCCATCTAGATTTAATATAGGTCTATAAGGTTTTTTTTTTTTTTGCACCTCTTAATTACTCAGAAATGGTGGTTTTGATGCAGCCTTATTTAAAATAGAATTCTTTAATCCTGTTCTATTCATTCAGTTTGCAGGTTGTTAGCCTCTAAGTCTGTGATTACCGAGCAAACAGCTGTCCCTGAGGAAATCCCTGAAATTCAGAGCTGAAATAAACAGAGTGGATCATAATGAACACAAATCATGGCTCTTTGGGTTCTGGTAATGAAGTTATCTTCGTAATAAATAAATAAACTATATGAAAAATGCAGTAGAACATTTTGAAATATATTTTGAATTATTCTTATATGGGAAAAGGGTGTTCGTATAGCCTTTATAAACCAATCATAAAATTATATAGGAAAACATTGAACAAAAATATTTTAGCCCCTTGCTAGTGCTTCCACAGGCTACAAGCTGTGCATGATCTCTTACGCCGTTCTCGTCAAATAATAATAATTCAATAATATATATGTTACAAGCACACCGCTCCACTGAGATTTCCATTGGCACCCGCGGACGTTTTGAAGGCATTAAAGGCGTGTTGAAGGTGAGGGATTTTGTAATCGTCAGGTGAAAGGTCATCATGGGATAATTTAATTTACGCTAAACTATTATTAATTAATTTTACTAATAGTTAGATTGGGCAGGCATCACAAAAGGGGTTTAATTCATGCCTTGACAAAAGGGCACTTTGGGCATCAAGGGGAAAAGGGGCAGGTGCTCAAGCACCCACCGCCCCCCCCTCTGCACGCAGAAAGGCCCCTAGTTATCAGCATGTGCTGCTCTTGCAGAGAGGCCTGGTGGCACTAGTGGACATTTGGAATGAAGCCCTGGTCTTCAGCTTCATTTGGCAGGCTTTGGAGGCCCTGGGCCCTCCGGTCCAGTCCATAATCCAGCCCTGCTGTGTCTACACATCCATTAAATTCTATATTAATGTGTCAACTTGTGATGTTGCTTGGCAACTATAAACAACTACACTCTACTTCACGTTACACCCACTAATAACAAGTCATTGCTTTCACAATGTAAATAACATAAAGCAGTTCTGATATCCGCAAATATATCTTGTGCTGAATAAACATACCTACGGGTTGACACCTTTCTACCAATGCACAGTAGCTACAGTATATAAAGTACCATCATTCAACCAAGCCTATAGTGAGTCACTGTTGGCCTACTTGTCTTCAACTCATCAAAAGAGTACAGTAAAGTGAAAAAAGGCATGTTTCTTAATGTGCTTAAACACAAACCATCCATTAAGCAACCAATATGAAAATGATGTTTTTTAAAGATAACTTAGTGTGACAAGTATCAGGAGACAATGACTGTTGTTTTCTTTCCCTGACACAACTAATGCTTACTATTTCCCTTTCTTCTGCAAGGTTGCTCTGCTTTTCTGTGTAAAAACAGCAGAGGAATAAATTTGGAATAATTGCAGCCAAAGTGCCTGCCGTACTCCGCTGCAGCTTCAGGGAACGAGGAGAAATCATCTGCCGCCTTTTTCCTCCTCCAGCTCTTTGCGCACTGGTTCCCTTGTCATTGCAGAGCAGAAGTCTTGCCTGTTTAAAACAGACGTAATTAAACCTCTCTGCTCTCATTAAATATACAGCTGTCTGCAGCAGAGCTCCCCGGCACCTCTAAGTGAATGTAAATTTCCATTTCATGGTGCGAACGAAGGGAGCGAGAGAGGAGAGTCGTTCTACCAAGCCCAACTATCCTGCACTGCTGGCAGCATGTAAAAATTACCGCACCTCTAAAATAATTGCCCCTTTGTTTCCAGTGAAGCCATGTATGGAACAGCCCAAGCGTTATATAATTCATGCATTAGGTAGAGTCACAGGTCTCCTAGTCGTAAGGAAAATATGGAGCTTTGCGATATGAATAAAAGTGCAGCGAATGTGGTAGAGGGTGAAATTTAACAGACTTCATAATGACTTCCTCTCAAATTTGAATGCTTATGCAATATCTCCACCAGATGAAGGGACACTGGAGGAATTGCAAGGTTAATCACAGACTTAATGAACTTTCTTTTTTATATAGCTCTATTCTGGGACAGAATATAATTGAATATGAATATTCTCAGAATTTAAAGGTGAAGAGTTTAATGTATGCGCCACCAGTGGCTCTGTCAACCCCTGCAATAACTTTCCCAGTCTGCCATTGGTCAGCCAAACAGAAAGACCCTCCTCTAAACTCACACCATTAGTTGAGCTGTTGCTGTGTCAGGCTGCTTGACAGATTCAAAAAGCCAGAGTATTGTTTAGAATGATTGTTTACAAATAGTTTCCCCAAACATTCTGCCTGTCAGCTATTGGTGGGACAAACAGTTAGCCCCACCTCCAAACAAACACCATTGGTAGAGCCAGTGTTGCTATGTCAGTCAACTCAAACAAATAGAGCAATGTTGAAAATGTATGAATGGGTTGCTTAAATTGTCTTTGCATGTTAATCTGGGATAGAAGACAGTAATGTAACTTCAAATAAAATTACACACAGCACCTTTAAATTAGGTGGAATATCTGGAACAGAAATGGCTGATGGGAATAAAGGACTAGCTGAAGTGGCCTTAGCAAGGCCTCAATGTTTATTTTAAGAACTACGCAAGATTCCGACAATACTAGAAGTGATTAATTTTGTCATATAGCGCAGCTATTATACATTCCATCTTTTATTAAGAGAGGTTTTAATGTGTGTACCATATAATTTGATGAGAATTACATTTTATAAATAAATTGAGAATTTTGATTGGCATGATCAAAACATTGCTGTTTGTTTAAGCATCCCAACCTGGGTCGCGTTTCCCATAAACATCGTTAGCCAACTACGGTTGTAAGTTCCGTTGTTACCAACATAGTTCAATGATTCAGTGTTTCCCGAAACCATAGTTCAAACAAACATTCGCAACGACGGAGAATCGACCGTGTTTGGGAAATAGTCGTGACTAGCTAGTTTGTTTCCACAACAATGCATCGTACTATGGTGGTTCATCAGTGAGTTACGTTGTAACTCAACGCTTTAACTCAATCAGCTTTAACTGAGATAAACTGAACTTAATGCCATTAAACATTTAATTAATAATCTTAATTAACATGTTAACTTTGGCAGCCTGATATTGAACATATTCTCTGAACATCACAGCACGACAATTCTCCATTCAGCAACAAAGGTAAGTCTTTTCTTTGTCATCATCCTGGTGTATTATATTTGACAGGTCATCATGGTACAGGTGAGTAAGCATACTAATATACAGTATGTTTTTTTTCCTATTACATAATTTCTTCATGGTACAAAAACGTTAAAAGCAACTGGTTTGGAAATACACAGTCAAATCAAAGGATTCAGATCAATCCACTAGTAATTCACAAAGCATCAGGCCTTTTTATCTGTAGTTCACATACCCTTACACAGATGGCACTCTGCAGTTAAAATGGTCTAGATAGTGATTACATCAACATACATCATTCTAACAGCAACTAACACTGTAGGGATGATTGACAACCTGAGTTGAGGAGAAATGGCCATATCACCGCTCCCTGGAGCCCTGCAGTTCAGCACTGAGGGGATACTGGGACTTGAAGCATTTCTGACAAATAAAGGAATGTAGTGCAATCCTGTGGACACACATATTTCTATATAGGGGGAAAACATGAGGGGGTGACCAATCGTAGATGCTCTTGAGCATTAAATAAATGCTCATTGCTGAAACCCGAGGTCTCAAGATCTCACTGCCAGTCACTCACCCTGCCAAAGCACATCTATAATTCAACTACAAGCCCTCATACAATTCATAGAGCCGGTGTGTGAGGATGGGGGTAGGCATCCTGTCCTTAATATTCGGTGTCTCTTCTTTCACCTGATCCTGTTGCGTTTACTTTTTAATTTCATAGCTGAGGCCAGCGTCATCTTGACCACCCACACGTTCCCTCAGCGTGAAAGGTCACATCACCCTCACTCACAAATTCAATTACCTCAGTCGGCCGTCTGTCGCTCTGCCATGCCCTCCGCTTGATGCAGCTGTCCACAATTTGCCCACTTCACTCTTCATTTTCACTAACATCTTCCACACACAGGAAATTTCATGCCTATCTGTGGATTTTCTGCACTATAAAGACGTCAGCGAAAACCAGTCATAAATCAAATGGCGCGTTGCTAAAGTAGTGCATCCTCTCTGAGTTATTTACATGGCTCAGGAGAACCTTATAGGAAGACACTGGGGTGGAAATCTGCTGTTTTTGCCAAACACTTTCCGCATCTTTAGTTTCATTACTTTGTTAAATTTATTAGTAGCATCTGCTAAAACAAACATCTCTATTAATATTGCTAATACCAAACATAAGGGATTTGTCTTTTCTCAGTATACGTATCCAAATATCTTCAAAGAAATAATTTTCCTGTCAAATCTAGTACAATTTAGTGAGGTTAAAAAAATCAGGCTAAAATATTATTTTACACTTTTTCAGTGTTGGGTAGTAAATTTATTACATGTAATCTGGATTATGATTCCACAAATGAAGTGCTTGTAATTAGATTAAACTGTATTAGATTTAAAAATACTTGTAATCAGACTACAGTTAACTTTTTTATTGATTACATGATTACATATTATTCACATGGTCACATGACATGCAGATAAACAGGTTTAATATTTCATATATTTATTAAGTGTTTTATTTTGGTTGTAATTTCAAAAACACAATAATAATTTTATCTTTATGATTTAATTATTACTTTTTCATTAAAATCACGAATCGCAATTTAGGAAACCCTGACACAATTAATGCCCTTCATGTTGTTAATAACAAATTGAATATATTTTCCTTCTCTTTGTATTTATATCAACATGATACAAGATTATCCTATTTAAATCAATGTGACAAACGAGTTAGGTCAAAAGTAATCTACAGTATAATCAAAGTAGTCTGATTATATTACTTGACATTTCTAATGTAATGGATTACGTTGCTAACTAGATGTTTTGTCATGTCAATAGGTAATTTGTATTGTGCTACAATTTTTAATCTACAATATACGTAGCACTGCTTGTTGTACAATTTTGCCTAAATTAATCATGCTTTAAGGATATTTCAATTAAAAAAAAGACTATTTCTTTCTTTCTTTCTTTATGTATATACACCATTTGTTCTACAGAAAATAATAATACCTCAACTCATGGGGCTTGTTATTATTTTCCGAGAAGGATCACAAAGACCAAGAATGAAGGAGGGAGCAGAATCATATCTGGAGACCAGAATATCATAGAGGCAACCATTCTCTAGAAACCACCCAGGAAACATTTTCTTATTTTTTTTAAAAAAAAGTAAGAATTTAGGTCTGTCCAATGTGGATTTGCTGGCATAAGCAATGCTGTGCAAAATAAAATAAAAAAAAGTATTTTTGAGAAGGGTTATCTATTCACAGAGCATTCCTAGCTTTCCTTAGCCGTGCTATTTGATATGCAGTATGCAAATATGATTCACAAACAGATAAATAATACTGAAATAAACTGAAGCATGAGTCAGGTCCAGCTGTCAGCAGGAGGTTCCAGGCCTAAATAAACACATCAGCTCTTAAGCGACCAGTGGTCCAACAGGGCTCAGCAGGGGTGGTCACAAACAGGAAAAAATCTCTTCACCTTCTCGTCTGAATAACGACTGTCACTCTTCCTGGACAGAGCTGCACAAGCTGGAAATGTGGATCTCTGTCCCAGTAAGTGGATTTGCTCTGAGAGTTCCTGGAAGTTCTGCTGTACCTACCACAACTGGTTATTTAAAGAGCCCTAAACCAATATTTTAATGTCACTGTGTTCAGGCAGGAGACCACAGAACTAGGCCTTTCACTCCAAACCATGCTGCTATTCTGTGTGTTGTCATGGCAGGCAAACTGGCAACCTCATTGGTAAAAGCTTATGGTAGAAACTCCCCTCTTTTCCATTCTTCCAGCTTTCAGTGTTTTACTAAATCTCTGTCTGGAAAAGCATGTATTCGTGTTAGTCTTGTGGTGAATGAGCTGTGATGCAGGTACACACAGGTCTATTCATTATCATCATGTCTGGGCCCTGCCCCCATTCACGTGGGTTTAGATGTTTAGAAAGTCTTCCTCTGTTGTCATATGTTGTCTCCATAAAAATAACACAAATCACTGAAGTGTGATGTCAACAGATGAATGAAAGAGAAGCAATTAAATACCAAGAACAAACAAACAAAAAATAGTAAATGTAGTTGTAGTAAATTATTACTATGAGAATTTTCAGATCTATGAAATCTATGAATTTTCACTAAAGATTATCAAGAACTAGAGTTCCCATTTATGTCATTATTTAAGGATGACTTTTTTTGAGTTGTCAAGATTCCCATCAAGATTCCCCAAAAATGGCTAGATCTTCCTATAGATATAAGCGAGAGGAAAAATGGGATATTAGCATTTCGTCGTCCTTGGACAAAGCATCCGATTGCCACAAGAAAGCAGGCGCCGAGTGTTTATGTAGGCAATAAAAACAGTAACTTGACACCTGAAGACAGATCCCTAATCCTGATTATGATCTTTATTATGATTACAAAGAACTAGTGAACTAGTCCAACTACTATCAGATCAGTGTATCAGGTCTGTTTTTGATGGTCACAAAATAGAAAAAATATATACTGTATATGTAAAACAGTGGCCAAATATTGAAGCTGGAGACCTTTCTAAAGTAGTTTTACCATACGCTCTTTTTTTCCTGTACTTGATCTGGCTAGGATTTATAAATTGCCTAAAATGTCCAGGCTTCGCTTTGTTTTCATATTGCTTTCATACTTGCTGAAGCTGATGACTGAAAAAATAGTTTGACCAATAGTGTGCAGGCATTGTACATAATCAACCAACTGTGGCATGTGAGAAGGTGGGATCTATCGATAACAGTCAAAGCAATGCAAATGCATGCAAGCATAATGTATAAGGACAGTAGAGAATACGTCGATAGGAAAAAAAATCCAAAACCCGGCCTTTTTGGGCAGTTTAGAAATCCTGGCCAGGACATTTATAGGAAAAACAGGACGTACTATAAGAATAAAGTTTAGGGAAAAAAAACACCAGAACACTAATGACGTTTGAATGGTTATGCTAAGTGTTTCAGGCTTAAATAATTGCAGAAGATACTAGAGCTATAGATTTAGATAACTCCCTAACCAAATTTTTTGAGTAAGTCAGTTCAATGCATCCTGCAAATATAAAACCCAAATCTGCAGACATGTCGTACAGCCTGGAACCGTATGGCCATTACACCTCCACTGGAAATATGTGTGGGGTCACATGAGATTAGACGCCCATTACGTCACCTGGCAGTGTTGAGCGTTCAGATATTTTCTATTGTGATTTTGTTGTTACAGGGGCCTGATCTGTTTTCACACTAAATCACCTGCAACCCTCTCGTTCTTCACCTCCAGACTCATTGGAATTACCTTACTGTCAGGTCCAGTCTTTTCAAACATGTGGAAAGAGGATTAATGGATGTTTTACACAGCGGTTATGTCTTTTTATTTCTTTTTATTTTGCCGTCTGCGAGGGCCTCTTGAAGGAAAAAAGAAAAGGAAAACAAAGCCTAGGGTAAGAGTAGGAAAGCAGGAGTGGCTTTACTTCAGTAAAGCGTGTAATCTAAAAACACAATTATCCAAACAAAGCCCCTCCATTCCCATTCCACGAGCGCTCCTCCTGGGTTAGAGCATCACCCACCTCCAGCCTTACAATAACAGTGGGAGCCTCTGGGATATTTTCGGCTTTCCCAGATTTCCTCGCGGGAGAAGAACAAACACTTAGCGGTTTTGGCGTGACCTCTCGCACTCTCTTTCTCGCTTTCCGTTCCTTCTTCTTTCGGTCTGTGTTTGTTGACATAGCTTAGAGCTTTATTAAAGCTGAGACTGATTGGTAAATAAGAATTTGAGGAGGGGTTTTCCTTAGCTTGGATCGGTTTGATCTCTCTGTCGACGTCCTAAAGGGAGAGGGGGTGAGATTCCCCAGGTTTTGTTATTTTTTTTTTTTTTTATTATTATTGGTGAGAATGGTAAACATAATGGGCTTGCCAAAAAATGAAGGCTAATGCAATTATCCATCCATGAAAAAGGTCTTTGATGGCAGGCCTATTCTTTTGGTGCTTGCATTCTCTTGAAACAGGGAAAAGGCACCTTCGGTTAAGGGAGGGCAAAGAGGCTGAAATGCGATCTTTGTACCTTGTCGAGGCATCAAGCACAGGTGTTCCTACAAAAGCATTGACAAGTTTTTCAACTGGCCCAAGAGAAGAGGTCAGGCACAATGGCACAATCTGAAATTCCTCCTTGAAGGCATGCTGTAAAAACATGGAGGAAGGTCACTATTTGACAATGGAGGGGCATGGGGGAACGTCTTGTCTGGTACTGAGTTATGTATGTATCATTTAGAGAAGTTAAAGTCAACATGAAGATGCATTAGCAAGGTTTTTTTTTTTTTTAGATCAATATTTGTACTTCCAAGCGAAGCAGGACATTTTATGTGAAATATAGGCCAGGACTTCAAATTAAATTGACTGGATTGGATTTGGTGACACTGGTTGATAAAGAAAGGTTTAGCAGGTATTTATTCAAAACTTTTTTACTCTTCGTGTACTTATAAAATGTCCTCAATAAGGCCTGGAACGTGCATCACAGACAGTGAAAAACATGGTACATATAAGTTGATAAATGATCTTCACATATTTTCATCTACCCAGCAAATGAACATAAGTTTATAAAATACATAAATACCCCTTAGTAATATATATATATATTAAATAAATATTCCTTGGAAACAAGTCTTAATATTTTGTTGTTATATCTACAGTGTTGCTTCTCAGTTCATCTTGTTTTAAGATATTAAACTAGAAAAGACAACCTTTTTCATTTTTTTTTTCACTAAAAGTAATAGACTTCTTCTTAACTACAAAATGAGGAAGAGATTCAAAATGCAATCACTTTTCAATTTATTCATGTGAACAGCTAAGGAATTACAACTTGAATAAACTTATATTTAAAATAGGCTCTGACTAAGACGATGTTTTAAAGGGGTCATCGGATGCTCATTTTCCACAAGTTAATATGATTCTTTAGGGTCTTAATGAAAAGTCTATAACATACGTTGGTTAAAATTTCTCAATGGTAGTGTAAAAAACACCCTTTTTACTATGGTGAAATCAGCTCTGTTTTCAGCAAGCTGTTTTTTTAGTCCATGTCGCTTTAAATGCTAATGAGCTCTGCTGACCCCGCCCCTCTCTTCAGTGGGGTGAGGAGCAGACTGTAAACTTCAGCCGCAAAACAGGCTAACTAGCACATTATTAGGAAAGGCGATTTGCAAAGATTCATAAAAAAAACCCTTATACTCACTTCTTCTGTAGATGAAGCTGGATCACGAATGATTTGCGCAAACATTTATCGCCACATTCCCTTGATTCCCTTCCCAAAAATGAAAGTAACATTAAGTCTCTGCGTCTTCAGCGGCTCAGATGTCGGGAGTAAATGATGACTGCTATAGTCATTATTACATCCAACATCAAAACACCTCAATTGCTTAATCGGAGACATCGTGTCTTCCCCTGCACCGGAGTCGACACAATGGGGGACAGCTCTCAGCTCACTCAGGGCGGGTCTAAGGTAAGACGGCCGTGTCAATCAACTATCGTGGGAGGGGCCTGTACAGAACTACGTCATTCTGACAGGAATCCCAGAACAGCCTGATTTGAGAAAGGGGATTTTAAAATAGGGATTTAAAAAAAAACACTGGGTGGATTTTTATCATTATAGGATGGATGTGTACACACACTTCCAACACACATTTATGTTCAAACAACTTGTAAAAGTGAATTTTGCATCCAATGACCCCTTTATGGTATAATAAGTGCACTCTCAACTCAATGGCTGTTCCAAAATGCTTTAACCATGTTTTGGCCAAATTCAAAGCAGTGCAATATGTATCCTTCACAGAGAAGACAATCACATAATGCACTTTGAGAAGAACAGTGGAATAAAGTAATACAGAAGAATTGTGAGGTTTTGGGCAAACTTTGTATGCTTGATATCCCATAAAAAGTTAATCATCTTCATAATGATTAAATATATGCAAACTTAAATTGGCAAGATCAGGAGTATACTGGCGAGAAGATACCGACTTGCTTATTTGGCGAGGTGTAGACACATTTTTCTGAGATTTGCCTCTAGCTTCCCTGCCTGAATGGGAGAGACGGATTGGGGACTATTGATAGGACATTTATGTGAGAAAACCATTCAGAACAGAGCTGGGAAATACAACCCAGAAAGCAGCAGTGAATGGCCACTCTGAATGGCCAGTTTCTTCTGAGGCCTGTGACTTTAAAAAAACACATTGCTTTTGGCTTCCCTTCTCTCCGTCTCCCTCCACTTGCAGTTAAATCAGGTTTAGAAAGGGGACGAGAGAGGAAAAAGAAATCACGTCTTCCTTTAGACAGAACGTCTCATTGTTTTTAGGCAGAATTAAGATGCACAAGGGGAAGAAAGAGCTAGCTCTCTTGCACGTCTCTTTATTGACTCTGGGTAATCTTGACTCCACAGAAAATCCTTAAGCAGCTGGCCGCAAACCTTTCGGCTGAATGCACAAGCATACAATATCTCTCTCCAGCCCTGAGGCTGTATCCCCCATCTCCCCGCACACATACACAAACACAGTCTCTATCCACACCCCTCCAAGTCTTCCCTTCATCCCTCTGGTGGCTCTCTGAGCCAACTGGTCTGGAAAAGGCAGGATTTGTTGGTTGGGAGAGGCGACTGGTGCCAAGAACAACACAAGCTCTGGGTCCTCTGGGAGTGCGGCAAATTGGTCTTCAGAAAGATACAGCTCAGTCAATGTCACTCGGGTCCAATTCGAAGCCTGAGACTTCAGGGTAAGACTCAGGGTGAAACCAGAGAAGGCTGGAGCCAATTCTGCTCAAATAGACAAGCTTCACCATTCAAGGTTCAAGGTTCTATGAAGTGGGATGGGAATTTGACTGAGCTCTAAAGTAATTGATTTCCTGTGTAAACAGGCAGCTGGTTGAGGAGTTGTTTTAAAAGTGTAAAGCAATAAGTGTTAGTGGTCAACCTCAACTTGGCTAGACGGATGCTCAAGCCCAGCGACTGCAGTGTTGAAATTTTGTACTTACCACAAGCTAGGGGTAGGCAGTATCACCAAAATCGGATAAATTTGCTGGAAGTTCTGAACTAGTAAAAACTAGTTCTGCCACGTCTTGACTTGTTTAAGACATTTCTTTCAACTCCCACATTAGCCTTTGAAATTAAATGATCAATGTACTTCCGATTAGCATATTTGGATTGTACTCCATACTAAATTTAATATAAAACTACCGCACAACAGCCTTAAAAGAAACTAATTAGTTTGAAATGTATGATTAAATCTTGTCCCGTTCATAGTGTATTAGTCAAACGGACACAACCATCTTAATTATTCAAGATGTGCTTTGTTGGTGACAATAACAGCACAGCCCATTCAGTGAGATATTATAGCACTAGAATGTATTGACCTTATATGTAATATGCATTATTACCTTCTCCACATCAAATAGCGCTAGACGCTGGATGACACCTTGTTTGAAGTTTTGATGTTTGATCGAGGTGTGTTTGATGCTTTCAAAAGGGTGGGGGAGGATGTCGGTCATAAAAGAAAGGAGAAACCCACTTTGCTCAAGTTGTGAGGCATCTTTTGAAGTGTCACACCAATGGGAACAGGAATCAATGGTCACATGACTGCTTCTTGAGCTGAATGACACATTCGATAATGAGTAGCATGTTGCCTACTCTTATAGATTCAATAAATATTAATTACACAGAATCAGACGCTGTATGAAAGCAAAAGGTTTTTTTGGAAGTTGTGGTTGAAAGGCAATCCCAGGCAGAGGTGGGTAGAGTACCCAAAAACTGTACTCAAGTAAAAGTAAATGTACTTGTAGAAATATTTACTCAAGTAAGAGTAAAAGTAAACGTCTGAATAGTTACTTGAGTAAGAGTAAAAAAGTATCGGATTAAAAAAAACTACTCAAGTAGTTAGTTACTAGTTATTTTGGATCATATACTGAATATAGTCTATTTTTATTTAGATATATAGATATTTAGATAAAATGTGTATATATATATATATATATATATACACACACTGCCATTAAACATATTTTTAATGTTTTTTTTTATGTAATTTATTTCAGTGATGCAAATCTGACTTTTTATCAGCCTTTACGCCAGTCTTAATAATCCTTAAATCACATAATCCTTCAGAAATCATTCCAATATGTTGATTTATTATCAATGCTGTTCTTTTTAGCTTTCTATTCATAAAAGAATCCTGAACAAAATGTCACAGGTTCCAAAAAATATTAAGGAGCAAAACTGTTCCCTGTTGAAAAAAACATCATATGCTGGTTCGGTATGTTTTGAAGCATGGGATGCTGGTTTAAGATGGTCCTTTGCTGGTTTATGCTGGTACATAGCTGGTTTATGCTGGTCCTTAGCTGGTTTAAGCTGGTCCTTGGCTGGTCATGTGCTGGTCGGACCAGTTTAGGACCAGCACATAACCAACTTAAACCAGCTAAGGACCAGCTTAAACCAGCTAATGACCAGCTTAAACCAGCTAAGGACCATCATAAACCAGCATCCCAGCTTCAAAACATACCTAACCAGCATATGCTGTTTTTTTCAACAACACTGGTAATAAATCAATACATTAGAATGATTTCTGAAGGATCATATGACTCTGAAAACTGGAGTAACAGCTGATAAAAATTCTGATTGGCATCACTGAATTAAATTATATTTTAAAGTATATTAATTATGTATTATATATGTATTTACTGTATGTATATAACCTCTAACACAGAGAAGAGTGAAAACTCTTCACATGACCGCTACAGAACATCTGAACATAACGAAGCAAATGCACATTGACGGATCTTCTTCCGTCTGTTCTGCAAAATGTAAACAAATGTAGCATATTTCTGCAAGCGTAAATATTGTGAAAATATCAATATCAATTGTGTCTAGGCAAAGGCATTCCTCCTGGAACTAATGCGGGTTTGGCGGGTGTTAATTTCATACTCTGTGACAGCTTATTTAATGACGAAATTGTATTGAATGTGTAAGGTACATGTACAACAAACTGGTAATGTCATAGTGGTATCGTGTACTGTAATTTAATCTATACCTGTGGAACCGTAGACAGCACACGCGGTGTTCATCTAATATAGATCTTCATAGCTAGCAAACAATAGCCTTTGCAGATTTGCTTTCAACTGACTGTAGATCCAAAGCCACGTCTTCAACGCTCTTGATGTTACACCTCTGAGTGAGAACCGCTTCAGACGACTCAGCGCGTGTGGCAGGGAACTGAACGAATCATTCAAACTGATTCGCAAACCAATTCCCTGGTTTGCCAAATGGTTTGACCAAGCCTTTGAACAGAATTGACTCAAAAGAATGAATCATTCGCGAATGGGCATCGTTCATTGCCCAGAGAAAAGTAGACGGTGCGTTTGGAATAAATTGAAGCATTTTTAACTTGTATTGCATTAAGATAAAATAACGAGAGGAGCGTCGCCCACAGTAATGAAGTAAAAGTACTGTTTTTTCACTAAAAATGTACTTGAGTAAGAGTAAAAGTACCCATTTTTATATATACTCAAAGTATTAATTACCCAAAAAAATGACTCAAGTAAATGTAACGAAGTAAATGTAACTCGTTACTACCCACCTCTGATCCCAGGATATATTCAGAATCTACTTGCTCTCCAAATGAAGATATTAATATTTTTAAAACTACTTTGAAAGCTTAAAATGATCCAGTCCTTGAGAAAACAGTCTGAATGATTTGATCTGAGTTTCAAACTGCTTTGGATTGCTTAGCTTGCCAATTAGACTCAAAAGAGTGAACCATTTGCCAATGGGGCATAGCTAGTTCATACTGTAAACAAGTACAACTACTTGGTTGAACAAATAGTTTGCTACTGGAAATGCTACTCTATTTAAAGGTAGAGCTGCTTCTGTCAAATGCAGTGTAGTTAAGCTAGTGGTGTCGCTACATGTAGTTATCTACTCCACAACACTGGATATATCACTCACTATATCAAGTTACATAATTCAGTGCATGTGGCATCCTGTCAGGGTTATGTCTGTGTCAGTCCTTTTTAACTTTCACCTAGACGAACCTTGATAAAAACTATATCTAAAAGTCTTCCAAATGTAAACATGAAGGTGGATACATATTGAATAGGCAGAGGTGTTAAGAGAAGCAATGGGACTGATTCTTTTTCTTCATACATGGACAGCAGTGGGTCAGATGTGCAGATGGCTAGAACTCAGACAGGGGCGTTTAAGATAAGCCACCGTGATTCTACTATACATGCAAATCCTGCTCAGACATGCAGAACGCACAGGCATGCTTTAACTCATGGCGAGTGGAGCTTGTTGCGACTTAAATTTTACAGTCTTTGAAGTGCTTCTTTAGCACACATGCAGAGTAATTGGAGGACAGGGGACAGCTTTCCAATTAATAGTAAGGACTGTTGGCTCCTCAAGTGAAAGCAAAGAATTACAATTAATGACAAAAAACCGTCAACTACTCAGAGCTGTTGTAGAAGTAGGCTTAATCTCCTTCACTTGAAGAAAAGTGTTTTTCATGAATGTTCATGAAAATTGGGAGGGTTTTGAAGGATGAAAGAGAAGGTGCAGTGAAACATGAGGCAAAATATTTTATTTGAGACAGTGTGTTTGCATATTCTCCTTAAATGATTCATTCAAATTGAACATTCTGTCAATTACTCATCCCCATGCATTTTCCATATTACTTAATTCCGTCTAACAAAAAAAAAATCCAAAAAAAGTTTACAAGTTTGTTTAAAGTGCTAGTCTTTATGCAACCAAATCATAGTGACCAGAAACTAACAATCTCCAAAAGCATAATAGTCCATAGTACTTGTGCATTATATTTTCTGAAACCATACACTAGCTTTTTTTTTTCTTTGTTCTGTGACTTCAATTTGCATTGGTTCTCATGTCATGTGACTGATCACTGACCAGCAACTCTGAATTTATGCATGTGCAAATGAGTATTGGGGGGGGGGTGATCATACTTTAGTTTGAGGACCAATACTCACTATTAAGTATAACTTTTAAGTATGACTTTTGCCTCAAACTCCTAATTTTACTAATTAGTTAGTAAAGTAGTTTTTAAGTTTAGGTATGGGGTAGAATTAACATGATCTAAAATATGGTCATGCAGAATAAGGCATTAATATGTGCTTTATACAGTAAGTACTAATAAACAGTCAGTACGTTACTAATATGCATACTAATAAGCAACTAATTAATAGTGAGAATTGGTCCCTAAACTAAAATGTTACCAAAATCTACATCAAATAGCAACTAAAATTTCAGGCTGTTCCACATACAAAGCTATGACTTCAGTAGTCAGAGTTCTTAAGTCACATGGATTACTTTTATGATGTTTGACTTTCATGAATCTTGAGGTCATATTCATAGTATGGAAAATTGCGCAAAGGATCTGCTGATCTTCTTGTTGCGTGTCGACCACAGACGGAATAAAACCATATGGGTTTGGAACAACATGCGGGTGAGTAAATTATTACAGAATTCGATTTTTGGGGGATTTTGTTGAACTTTTCGTTTCACCTTAAGTTCTTTGAGATCTAAAATCTTCCTGTCATAATGAGTAATGTTGATTTCAAAATTATAAGGGAGTTGCTCTCGTAGATGAACAGATTTGTTGCCTGGCTTGTTGAAAACATTGCTTTTAAACATCTTAAAGACTAAATTGCAAAGTTAATGTTATAAAATATACACCGATAAAACTTCAAATGTATTCACTTGTGGTAGAATCTTTTCCCTATGTTTCAATGGGGGTCTGTCTGAATAATGCACCTCCAATTGCCGTTTAAATAGTGGCGGCATTCTAGTGGAATGTAATAAATCAGCAGTGAGATTTTTTCTTCTTCCCAGCAGTCTCCACTCTCTCTGGCTCCTCAGATGGCTTCAAAGAGCAGGTATCCCACAAGACCCCAGGGGGCCCATGATTGAAAGCTCGGAAGGATGGACTGACTGCCAAAATCTTATAAAGAATGTAGCAGAAGATACATACATTATTCATATTAAATTTTAATGCCCGAGGTACATTCACAAACACGGGGGGAAATAAGGGGGGGGGAGCAAAAAGACTTATTGAAAAATTTCACAGTCCTTGTTGGGGACTTAAAAATTTGTTATGCCAAAAAAAAGTTGTTTGCATAAAGCGCCTATTAAATGCTGTCAGGTTTTTCTTTCTGCCTTTTTGACTTTGAATATGGAAATCAGGTAGACTGAGATGAGAGGACACCACGGTTCACAAGGGCCAAAGGTGCTATAACACACTTTTGACTGCTTTACCCAGTCACAGTCAGTCAGATAGAATGGAGGGTGGGGGGGAACGCTTATTTGAATACATTTCATTTCTATAGATTAGGTGTGACAACTTCAAATATTGGGGGAATCTTGGGCGTAAAAGGCTTGAGCGATTTTGCCCTCCACTGGGAGGTTTCCAGATGTCAGACTACCAAACGATTAGCATGGCACACACATTAAGAGGAGGAGGGAGACGCATATGCCATTGCGGTGAGGAGAGAGCAGCTTCCCTGCAGGCCCGGTCAGCCCAGCACTGCAATCCACTCTCCACTCAAACGGAAAATCAGTTTTCCTTGCTATGCTACGCTGTCTCAAAGATGTCGCCACATAATCAACTGATATCAAACTGCCTCGGAATGGCTAACTCTGCCTCATTGGAAAGGAAAAATAGGGCAAACCCCTGTTGGTCGAGCAAAGTAAATTGATTCTAGATTGATTTGCACATTACATTTGATTATGCTGGCTTGACAAAGCCAACAAACTGGCATTGTGCAAACTTGGTTTAATGTTCATTCCAAATCTCAAAACCCTTTCCTGATTTCAAGGCCTCTTTAACCTTTGAACAACATTTATCCAAACTTAGCACAGTTTTTCAGTTTCTTTCAGCTTGGCATCTTTTCTAACTGATCAGAATTATTTTTCCCCATAGTGCACAAACAAACATCTATCTAAAAATAATTGTATACTGTGATTCCACCTAGAGTCAATTTACACCAAACAAACTCAGATCTGGCACAGTAGGCTTCTCTGACTTTATCTATCAATGTCCCTAGAATACATTAGCAATCACATCTATGCATTTGTCTATATAGCTTCAGACAAGACTTTGTCAAGCCAGCATTCAAAGCTAGTCTTGTTTACCTTGTTAGACTGGTTTGTCTATCAATCACTACTTGCAATTTATAGAGAACGTATTGCCGAGTTCATCATATGGTTCTTTGAAATCAGGAATAATTACATCATAGATTAGCCTTGTACGTATTTCGCCTGAACAATCATCAGCCTCCCAGGTGCAACGGTGTGAAATGAATTTGTCATCAGCTTTAAAGCTTTTTGTGACAGGTCGTTTGAAAGTCAGACGGGTTGCTCGACGTGATGGGTGGCTTTCCCGCTGCTTAGCTTCTCTGCAACCCAGCAGGTTTGAGGATTAAATTTAGGGCTCCTGTCAAAGCCGGTGACAGGCCTCAAAGGGGCTTCTCCCCCGATCCCTGTTATTATTGCACAGGGGATATGTTCCATCTCTCTCTATTAGCAGCCAGAGGTACTCCGGTAAGATGGTGTAATGCGCTTTGGGCTTAGGCCTATGTCATTCACTCTTACCCAGGCCATGACAGTGCCGGGGCTAGGTCGATTTTCTGCGCCTTGCTGTTACTTACATGTTCAAAGTGAAGATGGGGCTCTGTCACAAGTCTGGAGTTTGTCGTGAGATCCTCTTAGTGATGGATGGATGACATTACATTGAGTATCGTGGAGGGATTATTGTCAAGAATGCCACAGCAAACAGACCACACAATAGCTTTTAATAGAGTCCTAAGTGTCATTTAATGGACGCTTTTGCACAGAGCTCAATGACATATTTCAGCTTTATTTTGGCAGGGTAACTCTAGCAAGCTAGTCAACGCGGTTGAGATGAAGCTTATGGCACAATATTCCCTGAAATGGCTTTAGTGAGATTCCTAGGATTATTAATAATATTTCAATTCTGAAAAATGTCAAGCCAAAAAGGGGTATAAATCTTTTTTTTTTTTTTTTATGGGGATAGTCTCTCTCTCTCTCTCTCTCTCTCTCTCTCTCTCTCTCTCTCTTTTCAATTAGAAGGATGAGAGTAGTTATTTTCTTGTTTTAGTTGTTAACTAGATAGTTAGTGGCTTTTGACAAATTAATGTATGAATCAGCAGTCTTATTTGCATGTTGTGGGGGAACTGCAAAATGCTAATTGTGACTTTAAATTGTTTTGTAGTGTTGACGAGTTAAAGCGTTAGTTCACCCAGAAATGAAAATTAGCCTTTTTTTACTCACCCTCAAGCCATCCTAGGTGTATATGACTTTCTTCTTTCAGACGAATCCAATCGGAATTATATAAAAAATTGTCCTGGCACTTCTAAGCTCTATCATTGCAGTGGGCGGGTGTTTCTGTTCAGCAGTCTGAAATACGTTAAATAAAGTGCACGCATCCATAATAAAATGTGCCTCACACGGCTCCAGGGGGTGAATAAAGGCCTCCTGTAGCGAATCCATGCATTTTTGTAATATCCATATTTCAAATGTAATAAACACTTTTCTATCACTTCCGCCATCTGTCATACGTGGAAGCAGTTCTGGCGGATGACGCGGTGCTTAGCAGTAGCTGTTAGCACAGGCTCAACACTTATATTCCTCTTTCCACTACTGGCTCCTTCAATCAGTTCCCTGGGCCAGTGTTTGCCATTAAACCACAAGTACTTGCTCAGTCCCCCTTAAGTTGGGTCTGTTACTACGCCCCTAAGAAAATCCTTGGGAAAATGTTTGTAAGGTTAATGAATTGCCCATCAGTGTTTACAGCAAACACAGGGTTGCCAGCCGCTGTGGCTAGCCTTGAAGTCAGCCACCCTGGGGTCACCGCTTGGTAGAGGCACGGACAATGCTGCTGATTGGAATAGCAAACATTAGCTGCTGAGATTAAGGGGTCAAAGAGAGGAGACTAGTTAAATGCAAGACCATGACGCACTGTGAAAAAGGCTAAGGAGCACAGAGGGAGAAAAGTCTGAATATATTAATGAAAGAAAAATTGCTTGAATTATGATTTAACAACCCCAGTACATTTGAATTAACACTGAATAACAGTCATCATTAAACTGATCTAACCAATTTTTTTTTTTTTTCAGTAAATGGATTTAACAATAAGACATTAACTGCAATATATTTAGAGTTTTGTTTGAAGCATTCAAAAACAGACCTGTATATTCCAGTTTTGAAAATTCTATCATTAATTACTCAGCCTCATGTCGTTCCAAACTCGTAAGACCTCCGTTCATCTTGGGAACACAAATTAAGATATCTTTGATGAAATCCGAGAGCTTTCTGACCCTGCATAGACAGCAACGAAACTACCATATTCAAGGACCAGAAACGCAGTAAGGACATTGTTAAAATAGTCCATGTGACATCAGTGGTTCAACCACTGAAGTATGAAGCTGTGAGAAGGCTTTTTGTGCACAAAAGAAAACAAAAATAAAGACTGTAATAAATGATTTCTAAACAAGGAGCAGCGCATGTGTGACACAGAAGAGAAGAATTGTTGAATAAAGTTGTAATTTTTGTATTCTTTTCACACAAAAAGTATTCTTGTAGCTTCATAAACTTACGGTTAAAACACTGATGTCACATGGACTATTTTAACGATGGCCTAACTACCTTTCCGGGCCTTGAACATGGTAGTTGTAGTGCTGCCTATGCAGGTCAAAAAGCTCTCGGATTTCATCAAAAATATCTTAATTTGTGTTACAAAGATGAATGAAGGAATTACAGGTTTGGAACAACATGAGGGTGAGTAATTAATGACAGAATTTTCATTTTTGGGTGAACTATCCCTTTAAATAATCAACACGTATTTTTTTTGAAAGGATAGAAATTCTGTTCACATCCACTCATATGCTCATTCTGATTCTATAAAACCCGGTCTGTTTTTGTGGTATCATAATTTTTAGATTTATCAGCCCACAAAATCCACATTTAAAACACAAAACTTTATTTGGCCTCTTCCTGTCTAAGTGGGCAGTTCTAGGCAAGAATAAGATGCAAAGCGGACATGCTGACAGTCAAAAGTCTGAAGAGTCCAAAATCAAAGCTTGCAGGGATAACATCCATAAACACACTCAAATTACACAGCTTATAGACACTGAAATTATACTGTACAGAATCTGAGGACAGGAAATACAATAACATATACTTTGAGAAAGCCAAAGAGCCAACTAGATGTAGGATAGCAAGCAAAAGTAGAGTTTCTAAATTTCCAATGTTGGTCTAAACCAAAAATGAGACCAACACACATAATATTCTTAAGTACTGACCCCATTCCATCCTTTTAAACATGCACAAACTGATTTAGCTTGTCCTAGCGCTAATGGAGCAGAATACTAAATGCGGTAATGTGTTTAGAAAAGCAATTCAAGAGCTTGTCTTCAAATCAATCCAGTTTAAATTCAATATAGCTCAAAGCTAACGAAAGGTTTCCAGTGGCCCTTGTTTCATAAAACCACTTTAAGGCCATTTTGAATCTCAACAGTTTAACCTCAGCTCAAAATAAATGGGGCATATTGACTTTTTTTTCAGAGAAATCTCCGGAAAGCCAGCAAATCCCACTTATGGAACACATTTAAAAGGAGAAAGCCCGTTAATTGGGTTTTAAATGAGGCGAGCTCCCTCTCTCCCTGGCTAGAGTCGAGGGGCCCTTTTAGGTTTTGCGAGTGGGGTAGGGGGGGCTCGGTGCAACTTAGCGTTACTGCATCCTCCCGGCCTTCGCTTCCATGGTGGGGCAGACAATGAGCTAGCTGTGTCCCCCACAGACAAGGCTCTGGCCTGGGAGACCATACCCATTGCTCTGGGGGCGGAGGGCTAATTCAGGAGGGGTAAAGGGAGGGGGCTTGCACACTGTGGGAACAGCCCCGTCGTCGGCCGACGGACAGCAGAGAGGCCAAAGCCTCTCATCATTTGCAATTCAGATCATGGGCAGCCAGTCCGGGAATCAATGGTGCTGTATCAATCTGCGGACTGCAAATGTCATCTGCATTTTGATTCTTGACCCCCTTTCTGACGCTCCCCACACTGGGGCCATTGTCCTGTGGGGGCCACCCCTCGCTGTGTTCTCGCGTTCCTTGCCCAAAGTCCCACATTAGCCAAGCAAAACCCACAAGCCGCGCTGCCTTTCAGAGCAGCCCCAGTCGCTGCTATTTAGCCGTGTGTTCTGCAGGTCTCTCACAGCCCCATAAAGGAATTAGGAGCGACAGACAAAGCTGAAATACCAGTCGCTATTTGGAAAGCTAAATGGCGCTAACCTTTGTGGCCATTGTGACATATAACAATCTGTGTCACAAATCTAGTTAGAATGTTATGGTAAATCAGAACAAAACAAAAAATGGCAAAAGTCACAGCGGTTGGAGCATGTTAGCGTGATGAATGCCTTGGCTGTGGGACCAAAAAGGGATGAGAATGAGAAACAAATGACAATGAAAACCATATAAAAAACACATTTGTTTTGTTGTTTTTATTGGACTTGTACTAATTGCTCACAGTTCAGCTACACTCTTTAGCTATTAAAAAAAAAAACAGTAGATATAGGGTTATAGTTGTTTCATAACCACATTGCACTTTTTAGGTTTGTTTAGGTTTGTTAATTGCTGTTTTGAAACAATGAGTTTTATGTTTTATGTCAGTTCTCAGACTAATCAACAACTTATTTACTTAAGGTATTGATAATAAAGTGCAATTAAATTATAAAATTATCAAACAAACAAAAAAGTAATGATAATGAACTTTGTGTGTGTACATTTCATCTTCTTTATTAATTATTATTATTTTTTATTATTATAATTGTTAGCCTATATCACATAAGTTTCAGCCACTGGCCATCCTGATCTCTAATAACGAACAAACAAATACATACATGCTTACATACATAAATCACTAATAAACACTAGCCAAACAGATATTCCTTTAATACGCTGCTATTATTGACTTTCATCCCTCTAGGGGGAAAAAGAGAGAGAGAGAGATTAATTAATTCTGAGAAATGTAATGTCATCTAGGAATATCCAAAAGAGGTCATATGAATTAATTACCTATTCATATGACTCACAAATTCAGATCTTTTGATGGTGTTTACAAGCAAAATTATGTATCTTTTGAATTAGCCATTTAAAATAATTTATGCTCAAATCTCTTCTTTCACATCTTTCATCTAATGCTCGAAACACACACACACACACAATTACACAATTGTGATAAACAAACAGACAATATGACTTTTAAATTACAGAAGCTCAATAGAATAAACAACAAATCCAATAAATAAACATACCAATTTTGTTAATGCATTTGCCTAGTTTTGATAGATTAAATACCCATGCATTTATGTATTACTGTATTACAGTTTCAATATGAGGTCAAAAACATACTCTACACAACAAGTATTTATAACAGCCATGAATGCTTGCCAAATGCATTGCAACATTAATGGACTCTATGCACGGTCTTCTATCTACATGTTTTCTGCTAAAATATCAGTGGCTACTGTTGTATCATAGCAAACTATGGTAATAACAAACATTTCATGTCATAATTTGTTTTACTAATTTAGTCAATTTACATTAACTACAAGACAAAAAAATAAAATAAAAACAGAATCCTAATGTGCAATAAATACAAAAATAGCATAATTTAACTAAATATTATTACTCAGGTGGTTCAGCTGTAAGTGTGGCATCAAAAACACTGATACCACAGTTTTTACATTGCTAAATGACACTATTATCAAAACATCTGCGGTAATGTCACACTAATGGAAAATGTACTCAAGTTAGCAAATAATGTAGTTAAGTTTAGTCAGATTCTCTCCAAAACTGCTAAAAACGTCATGTACTTGCTGTAACCTAGAAGACCACAAACCAAACACAAAAAAAACACCAGCTGTCCACAGAGGCCAAATGTTATTTTGAAATCCTGATGTTGCAGGTCTTTTCTCTCAGGCATCATTCTATTACTCACTGAATTTATCCTGTGGCAACACTCGGACACCAACTGAGAATAAACATATAGATCCTCCTATAGGTAAGACACCAAGGGACCCAGGCATTCAAATTTAGGCAGTGCACACTCATAAAAGGCTCTGGTTTTGAGCACTACTGAATAGACCAGCACAGTATGGTTATGTTTAACAGCACAAGCATGTATCGTGTGCAAAATCATTGCATTTTATTAGCAGCAATTTGCTAAAGCACCATTACCATTGCTAATACTTAAGACTAGGGATTTTAACAAACTCCTAACCATATTAAAATTCTGCATTTTGCCCTGTTTGTGCTGCAGACCTTGATTCTATGTGGCTTGTTGAAGAAAATAAGTCGCCCTTATAGTTTTTCTGCAGATCTCTGTGTTTGTATGCTAGGGGTTACAAAGTACACAGACTACATATACGCTACTCCCTGAGAGAGAAAAAAATAAGTGCTAGCCAAGGTTACAAAGTGCATGTTACCTCTTTCCCTCGCTGTCATGAGTGACACATGAAGAGTCTCCCCAGCTCACAGCGCCTCACTGCTGGTCCGCTTCCGTATGTAATGATATACAGTGCATTAACTCAGTCTGAAAGGCTTAATTTGGGAGACTGTGGGCCCCGTCTTCTTATGTTTCCTGCACAGTAACACCGCGCTCAGGTCCAAGCAGCGAGAGCAGCAGACTTGTGTTTATTTATGAGAGCTTCTTGCTTCATTCGCTCTCAATCATTCATGAGGCTGGAGTGGACGGCCAAGTCAACCCCAATCCAATTCAGTTCAAACCACTGCTGAGGAAGAGAAGGCTGAAAACACAGGCAATTTACTTTCCCGCCCAAATCCAAATGACCCCAAAGATAATGACTTGATCAATAAGTAATGCTTGCTACGTTTGTGGCCCTTTTCGGAGGACGTTTCTTGTTTTGTCAAGCCCGAGTTACAACCTTTAAAAACACAGATAGAGTTTGATTGACATGACCACCACTGGCACTCATGCAATCTTTATGTGCCTCATATTTTAGGAGCTGATTATCCACTCGTTCAATAAATAATTGTTTGTGTTAAGTCTTACGAGCTAACCTGATAACCCGTGCAGCGACAATGCTCATAATTCCGTCCAGACCTCCTTATCCGATTATGTCCATTAAACATCAGCTGTTTGGTAATCCGTTCCTAAGTAATGAATGGGGAAAACCAATCACATCCATGCTAAATAAATTTAAATGTTCCCGTAAGGTCAACGACATGGAAAATGTCTAGCAATCAGAACAGTGAATCTTAAAAAGTTCAAATACAGATAAAGTATTTACTGTGGAGAACGTCTTCATTAGCATAAAATGTCCTGTTTATGCCCTACAAACCTTACAGATTTAACCCCATGTTTGACATTATAATGGGTTTTTTACAAAGCCTTTGTGGCTAAAGAGTTAAGGTTGGCCTGTGTTATTCTTGAGTTTTATACTTATATGGACTCTATCAATAAACAAATAAAAAAGTACTACAACTACTAATAATAAAGACTTTTAGTTTGTCAGCCCACTTATGCTGTGTTTAATTAAAATCTAATGGTCAAACTAAATGCACACAAACAAAGCATTGTTTACTATTTGGTTGTTGGGAATCTTTTTTGTTGACAGTCAAACACCTGCTAAGCTAATGCTAACATCACTATTTTGTTTCTTTGTGGGTATTTTTTACAAAGACACTTTCAAAATGAATAAATTCCAGCCACTTACTTTGCTGCTGCTTGGTTGGGTAGCGAAATTTCACAGCCAATCACAACAGTCAACATGGTTTGCTACATGCTAGTGCTAACTTGAGGTGGGTGGGATTTATAATGTAGGGGGAGGGAATATTTTCAATGTGTTAATTTCTATTTTCTTCAAAAAGATGTAAGTTGTATGTGCATATATCTGCTAAATTAGTCACATTTAAAGAGTAGGCCTACTAGTATAGAAATTACCTCAAAGTTTGCGTGTTTAATATTTTGCAGATGTTCTTCCAAAAACAGTTTCTAAATACTTACCTTTTTGACTAGCCTCTCATAAACTCTTATGACACAAAGTATGAGTATCAACCACTATGGAGACAGTATGAGAATAAAAACCTCATACACAACATTAAAAGTGCAATCAACTTCCAGCTGAACTAGCACACTCCATAAATCACTCCCTTTTGTGTGCTACATTGCTAGCTAAACCAGCACTCCCTGCCAAAACAACAAGAACTATTTATCACTTTGGCCATTGTAAATGCTAATTTATGGCTTGAGTGGATGCACATGAGTTGTCCCAAACCAATACAATGATGTGTGGAAATATAAACAGAGCAGGAAATTCAAATGCCTGGAATGACACTTAAGGCTGATAGAACATCTGTCATCGCGTCTATATTTACTGTAACATGTTTATTGCCTTTAGCATGTCCCAAATGCTACAGCACACTTAACCTAGGTCCTCCCATTGTTGGCCATTAGAGATTAGCAACATATTTTTCAACATGTATGTGTATATATATATATATATATACTGTATATATATATATATATATATATATATACTGTATATATATATATATATATATATATATATATATATATGTATACACACACACACACATACATGTTCATACATGTACATGTATATACACATATATATACTATATATATATATATATATATATATATATAGCATATATATATATATATATATATATATATATATATATATATATAATTATTTATTTTTTTGGTGTCATTTCCAACAAAACCATTTTTTTTATTTTGTGTAATTTCCGACCAAGTTGCAATTTTTTCTGCCAGATTTCCACAACTGACATGTCCACCACAAAACTACACTCTAAAAAAATGTATTGTTAGCTCAAAAAAGTAAGATTAAATGATAAAATAAAATGAATTAAAATAGAATAAAATAAAATAAAGCAACAGTTTGGATCGTTTTTAGTTATGACAACTTTGAATTAAATTATTTTCAACCTGTTAAAATCACAAACAATTAAGTTAATGTAATTATTAACATTATTATGTCAACAGAACTCAACAAAATAATGTCTGCAGCTTAAATATTTATTTAAATGAATACATTTTTAACTTGCAACTATGCATTTATTTAAGTTGTGGTAACAGATCCCCTGAATTATTATTATTATTATTAGTAGTAGTAGTAGTAGTAGTAGTAGTATTATTGTTATTATTATTATTATTATTATTAGTAGTAGTAGTAGTAGTAGTAGTAGTAGTAGTAGTAGTAGTAGTAGTAGTAGTAGTAGTAGTAGAAGAAGTAGTAGTAGTATTTAGAGTGTATAGTGAGTTGAGATGTCAAATGACATTTTCATGACAGTTCGGGGAAATAAATCATAACGTAATTTTTTTGCATACTGATAGTGACTTTTAAAAGCATTTTTAGATAAAATTTCCACAGGACCAAAAGTGCCCATAAGAAACACCCAAATATGAAAAACTGAAACAATGCATTTATAGTAAAAGCCACTACATTTGTTGAAATCAGGATGGCATTTGTTATTTCGGGGGCTGATGTAAGCCAGAATGGAGACCCCACTCACCACATGTTGAGTACTTAAGCCCCGAGAGGGCCGTGTGGCTGCCCTTCCAATAAGACTGTGCACTGTGCCTTGTAATTAGAGCGGGATTCTGGAGAGTTGCTTCCGCCACTTGAAGACAAGATTTGACAAATGGGAGGCACAGCTGCACACAAAAGTTTTGGAAATATTTCGAAGCGGGGCTTTGCCAAGTCCCAGGGAAAGAGTAACAGCATCTGTCCAGTGGCACTCGGGAAGTTGGGAAATTCTTCTTGCTTTCCAACAGTGGAGATGGAGTATGTCACCAGTTTTATGGAAAGGTTGTCCAAATTCCCTTTATCCAAATGGCACTTGATTGTGCAGTGGAGCCTTAGGCAAGGGATGACGGTATGTGAAGTGTGGACAAATGGTGTGGTCAGCGAGAGACAGAGCAATGCACACCAACTGAGATAAGCCTATTAAACTAGGGCACGCAACACAATCTGCCTCGGCATTGTTGCACGGATACGTAACCCAGGTCACATTGTCTCATTTAGGCATCAGGACAACAGAAAGCAGTGATTAAGAATAAGATGGATTGCTGACTCTTAGGGTCAGCTATGTTTGAGTGTTTGCTGTCATTGTTTGCCCAAGAAACTCCTCGTCTTCGTCTGCTTTTGATACCATCTGTGCGGGACTGAGAGAGAGGATATATTGTCCAAACAGGGACCTGCAGTGACTGACCGCCCCACCGAAGCGTTAATTACAAAACCATTGTAGCTTCCAGCATGGCCCCACTTTTTTTTTTTTCTCAGAAAGTTTAAAGTTCGACTCCAAGTGCCAAGCAAAACATGCCGTAATGGACATTTTCTGCCTGAGCAATTATGTGAAACGCAACTGCCCTTCAGTTTGTTTATCATGGTTGATGGCAGAGTAAATGCCGCTCCTGGGCAGAGGACAAAAGTTCAAACTCTGGTTCTATTTGTCTGTTTGTTTTTCTTTGTCCGAGTGCTCCAAACATGTCTTTATCTACTCAGTGCTCTTATGAAAAAGTTATAATTTAGACATGTCATTTTATAGAGGACAAACTTAAAAACATTACAAGCTAAATGGCTCTTGACCACTTTATGACATGGCTTTGTGGAGGCTTAAGAACTGCCAATGTGCAGCCCAGATGAGTATACTTAACGTGCGCTCTTGCTGTAGTTGTGCCGTATCAAACTTAATTACTGCAGGGGGCGATAGAGTCACTCTCAGATGTTATACCAAAAACGATATCAATCAGGTAAGTTGCTATAAAAACATTTTAAACAATGTTGCCTAGCATTATATTCTTTAAACTGTTGCTAATTCCTCATGCTAATTCATTTACGGTAATACTTTCCTGATAGCTCAAATCGTAGAGCATGGTGCTAGCAACGCCAAGATCATGGGTTCGATTCCCAGGGAAAGCAAGAGCTGATAAAATGTAAAAAAAAAAAAAAAAAAAAAACCTGTAACTTCAATGCAATGTAAGTCGCTTTGGATAAAAGCGTCTGCTAAATGCATAAATGTAAATGTAATAGTGCCCTTGCAGTAGCATTGAGAATCTTAAGTGGTCAGACATATTTTCGAAAGAATCAACACACAAAATCAAACTGGTGTAGATAGACATATCTGCATTCATGTACATGCATAAAGTATGGGTGAGTTTGCGCTATGTCGAGTTGCCATAATTATGAGATACCGATTTGTAAAAAGCGCTCACGTCCTCGTAGAACTCTTAATTACAATTTATAAATTGGGCATTTTTTGAGAGAAATGATTTGTACCATGTGACCACTGTACCACCCGACTGCCTCAGATTCATTTAGGCGCTATATTTGGGTATTAATATTGTTGCCACAGAAATGATAACTCCGAGTCCATAGACGTAAACAGCTCCGATTAGAATGTCACGTGTTGTCATCTTGAAATTATGATAATTATGACATGGTGTGAACACAGCATATGTCCAGGGTTGTAAACTCTAGCAAAGACATAATAGCATAATATTGATTAGCGAAGAAAATATAAGACTGATTTTTTTTTAACTATCCCTGTAAACAAAAGATTGCAATTCCATTTGATGCCACTAGTGGAACAGAAATTCCACTGAAATTAAGCTGATTAATTTCTGATAAAAAAAACTGTTTTTTTTTTTGTTTTTTTTCATCATTATGCCATGCTGTCTAAAGATTTAACTTATTGAATTCTGAACCCATTGGCCACATACAGGTCACATCAGGACCACATAATGTTTTCTTAACTGCATATATGAGTTTAGTGTTATTCTGAGGATTTATTGAATTTGTTGACAGGACTATGAAATTGCAAGATTGCTGTTTTCTTATGTATTTTTCTTACAGGCTTGTTTGCTATCCATCATTTATTCCCAAAGATCAAATTAAGCTCATGGCCGTTCACTGTTTATTTGGACTTGATAACGTTTGGATGACTTTCCATCCCAAGAATAGTGTCTGGCAGATGAGACCAAATAATCTCACGCATTTATTGGCAACCTCTCTTTGTCCATTCAGTTCAGTTTGCTTTAACAGAGCGTTGCTCTGTTCTCACATAGATAGATTTACAGCGAAGCTGCCAAGCAGCGAACATTTCCCTCCGCAGGCATTTGAACATTATACCCAACTTTACATCTGGCAGAGTCCACAACATTCCACTAAACAATTTGATTTGAGTTATCCAATCCACACACTTCCATTTATTTATGCGGGGTGTAATATTCTGACCACAACCATCATTTCTAAATATGTAAATATAAATTGAATTATTGCCCTGAAGAATCGGTGGTCGTTTCGGATGAATTTGTGGCCACATCTGAAGTATCAGAATAAAGAACTCAGCCCAGAATATCCCTCAACAGATTTTCACACCTAGCGTGTAACCCACAGACAAGGCGTAAATATTTCACACGAGTTGGTACTAGGTGAGTCTTGAAAGTTCTCGACCTAGTTCAGGCGCTAGACGCAACGGTGCCTGAATGTGCTTGCACTGCATTCATAAAACATACAACCTCAGCCATTCCGATCAGTTAATTGTATCAGCCTCGCCTGTTGTTGCTGCTTTTACTGTTGTTGTTTAGGAGATTTCTGAGCATGCCCAGAGGACCTGCTTCTTAAGTTTGAGGTGGCTTTCAGGGGAGAGAAAGCTAGAGAGAGCTTGTGCACTTAATAGAACACTCATTATCTAGCTTCCACCAGCGGCCCTAACAGACCTGTTTGGATAGCCATTAGAGGGGAAGGTGTTCTGGGGGAAAGAGAAAATAATGAAGCCAGTCTCTCCTGATTGGCATTCCCACCAAATCCTTCACCATTTTTTGAGGGGATAACAATGCGCTGAGACCTGTGGACCGAGTACTTTCGCGGCTTATTATGCTGAGGGTTTGTGGTAACTATAGTCACTCTTCATTGTTACTGTTGTTATCTTCAATTGTGAATCTTTGCGAACAAGTTCCATTTCATTAGCATTTGTGTGGGAAATAGACAAAGTTTGAGACTGTCAGTCTTCCTGTCATAATGAGGATGACAATAAATATTCATGAGCAAAGAGATGTGACTTCAAGCTGGCGTCCGCAAATGAATGATTTTAGGGAAGAAATCGATCAACCCTCGTAATTTCACTGTTGTTTTAAGGAGGATTTTCCTAAATAGCAACAGTGGAGATTTTGAAATTATATAAAACTACTCACCACCTTGATGCTAGAGTGTATTGGGATGAGAGCAATAATTTTACACAACCAAATCAACAAATATAACAAAAATAATGGTTCTTTATTGGCTTTTATTGTTCCATGAAGAATCTTTAACATCCATGGAAGCTTCCCATTGCACTAAAGGTCCTTTATAGTGGCAAAGGGTAAATTGCTCTTTACAAATAGTGTAGTTTCACTGGGTAGCCCAAAATGTTTTTTGTATGAAATCTCGAAAACTTCTGATTGCACCCTTTATTTTTAAGAATGTAATGAGAAACTTAAATGACAGTAGCATTCGAAACAAACCAACAGGAACATTTTAAGTAGCATTCATTGTGAATAAATAAATAAATGTTCTGTGATAATGCAAATGAATGGCCTGAGTTTTACAGTATTTAAATATATTTAGTGCTATGAATTTTTCAGATTAACTTCTCTGTTGTTTCAAAGATATTTGGTTGAGCTAATTTGAATATTTTTCCATATCGTGGCATAGCACCTCTTCGTAAGGTCAGCAGAGGAAAAAGTAAGTGTCTAGATGCGAATCTCTGAAATTAGCATGTCCTTCATCAGAGCGAGCAGCCCGTAAAAGAACGCACTAGCACGCTAGCACAGGAAATTAGATGCTCTCTTGGGTCTCCACTGCCTTCTGTGGCGACTATAAAGAAAAGTCTGGAAAAACTCACTCCATAATCATGCCTAGAGCCCCGGTGGCAGTCCAAAGAAAACAACACTGGACTGAATAACCTCATCAATTTTCCTGAAGGCTTATGAAAAAGAAAATTCCTTGCTCATTTATAAATGTGTCTCCATGCACAGAAATAAAGGTGTGCACTGTTTCGACATGTGAAACATGTTGATTTAAGAGCCCATTTCACTACCTGGGAAAAATGCAGGGTCACTGCACAAGTATGTCTGATTTGTCAAAAGACAGAGTATAAAATTTCCTCAGACTGCACTCCTGAACAAACGCCTCGAGTACATAAGATGCCTCTACAAAAGACCAAAATTCCACAATTTCTGAGGTTGTCAAGCAGGCAGATGTGTGCTTATACCTTGGAGTTACACCTGGGGCTGTGTCCGTGTGTGTCCGTGTGCAAACGTGCATCTGTGTGAGTGAGTGTTTGTGTGTGTGTGAGACAGTTGTTGTTATTGCTGGAGATAGCGCATTAAACCCAAGAGAGTCATGGCATACACGCTCCATTAGCTTCATGCAGTTTGTGCTGACCTGGTAGAGGCCAGTCAGTAATACGCTCATTAATATTTCAGAGCGCTGCTCACCTGGCCACAGGCTACACACAAGCTCCCCGCAACAGCCAGTCAAATTCACTCGCCCCTGAGAATGAGGTCTTCTCCTCCTGGACTTCACAAGCTTTAATGAGCTTGATGGATTGGCAGTATGCTATGTGTGTATACAAGCAGACATACACAGCTGCTGCTTTCTATAGCGTCCTGGTATCATCCCTGACTGTGTGTGGCTGGATTTGGGGTCTGCATTGCTCATGTGACCCTCTGTTTGAACTCTAGTTTACACCAAGCTGAAAAGACTTCAGTACTTCCATATTCTGCTTCATCCTCCTCCACACTGAGTATAGAGTACTCTAGTACAATCTAGTGTGATTGCATATGTACTCTACATGTGTAGTGCTGCACACTGTCTCACATACACATCTATCTATCTATCTGTCTGTCTGTCTGTCTGTCCGTCTGTCCCTCTCTCCCTCCCTCCCTCTCTCCCTCTCTCCCTCCATCCATCCATCTTTCTGTCCGTCCATCTATCTATCTATCTATCTATCTATCTATTTGCCCATCCGTCCCTCCCTCCCTTCATCTTTCTGTCTGTCCATACATCTATCTATCTATCTATCTATCTATCTATCTATCTATTCGTCCATCCCTCCCTCCCTCCCTCCATCCATCCATCTTTCTGTCTCTCTGTCTGTCCATCCATCCATCCATCATCTATCTATCTATCCATCCATACATCCGTCTGTTGTCCATCTGTCAATCTATCTATCTATCTATCTATCTATCTATCAATCTATCAATCTATCTATATGTCTGTCTGTCTGTCTGTCCATCCATCCGTCCGTCCCTCCCTCCCTCCCTCCCTCTCTCCCTCCATCCATCCATCTTTCTGTCTGTCTGTCCGTCCATCATCTATCTATCTATCTATCTATCTATCTATCTATCTATCTATCTATCTATCTATCCAGTCATCCGTCCGTCCTTCCCTCCCTCCCTCCATCTTTCTGTCTGTCCGTACATCTATCTATATATCTATCTATTCGTCGTCCATCCGTCCCTCCCTCCCTCCATCCATCCATCTTTCTCTGTCCATCCATCCATCCATCATCTATCTATCTATCTATCTATCTATCTATCTATCTATCTATCTATTTATCCATCCATACATCTGTCTGTTGTCCATCCTTCAATCTATCTATCTATCTATCTATCTATCTATCTATCTATCTGTCTGTCTGTCTATCATGTTGCAGGGCTGCAGACTGAATATGTTCAGATGTTGGATCACATATCCGAAATCAGATTAGAAAAGATTGGATTGTTTGTTTTCTCACTGTTCTGGAGAAAACACATCTGTCACATGCAGACAAAATCTGATTTGGGACTTTTTCACCATGTAAGATGAACATTACACCAAGGTTTCAGCATGAGTATCCTGAGGGCTGAAGATGGGCAAGTAATTATATCCAGGGGCCAGCATGTCAGTATCTGACCCATCCCCTTATGGCCGGACCACCCTGGATTGAGACAATCAGACGCCCCTCTGGGCTTCTCACTGACTTACAGTGACTCCAAATCGTATTTGGACACAGTGTCAGTTAAAAATGTATAAATTGCATTGCATGTATTTTCTACTTTATAATTGCTGTATGTTTAAACTAGTCATTTTGTAACAATTATTTATTTATGCCTCTCCATATTTCAGAAATGTTTGGTTATACAATATATTTGATACTGTCATTCAGTTATGCTACATTCCCATGACCTATGTTCATAAAACTTGCCTTGGCTCATGCCACTCTCGCACCATCTGTCGTTTCATCATCTTAATTTCTCCCACCCTTGCCGGATGAAAATAATATCAACTGGTTTCATGAAATACCCCCCAAGTGCAGCCCCCCAAGAGCACACTGTGAAATATATGCATTTCTCTCTGTTGGACCTGCATAGGAAATATTATCTGATCTACAGCAGCCAGCCATTGAAACCCCGAGCTGGAGACACCCAACAGATGGGACCAATGGAGACGGGAGGAACTACCATAGGAGACCCCCTCCCTTCCCCGAAGTGTCCTGGAGTGGGCCGGAGCGGACATCTGTCAGGGTCCCCAGACAGGTGACCGACAACCCTCACACAGGCTATGAAATATGTATGAAAAGAGGATGTTATGTCTTAAAAAGGAGGGCGAGAAAATTGTCAGAGAAAGAGACACGGCCACCAATCAATGATTCGATTCACTTCTGCATTGAAAATACTTCATAAGCAGTCAGATTCCACTGGCAGTCACCTGAAATGTAGAAATGAGAAAAAATAAAATAAAAATTAAAATAGAGCTTATAGCCTACAGAATGATCTACCCTCTCTTTCTCTTCTTCTGCACAAGCTCTATTCATTTTAGTCAAATTATATTGCGTATAAGGTTTAAAATATTTTCTTGCTGTCTAATATAAATAATACATATATAATTTATAAAACGGATAGATCCGGTCCATGATTCTGATTGGTTGAGCCAAGTTCGATGCTGTTGTAAATTACTCTACAAACATACACCTTTGTTTACATTTGTGTGCTGCTCGGCAACCACTTTGTTGGAACCACAACCGTTTCTGAGGAACTACATTGTTTGGCGGAAGAATAATGTTTTTATTAATATCATTACACTTTATTTGCTCTGTTTTATTTTGTGAAACCTTACTACGTATATGAAATAACCATTTTATAAAAGCAATAAGCCCCGTGAAGCCGTGGTTTACAGTGAATTTATAACAGCTAAGGGGGTTGTAACCCTATCTAATCTAAGAACACCCCTTAGCTGTTACAAATTCACTGTAAACCACGGCTTCTTGGGGCTTATTGCTGTAACACACACACACACACACACACACATAGTGGCAGAATTAATGAATTCATTAATTAATTCGTTTTTTGTTCGTTCGTTCATTCATTCATTCATTCATTCATTTATTTGTTTGTTAGTTTGTTTGTTTATTCATTCATTCATTCATTTTCTGATTTGTCTTTTTAATTTAATGTAGTTTTTATTCATTTTAATGATTATTATTAATTTTGATTTATTTGTTTTTTAAATCAATATTTGTAGTTACAAGTTAGTTAGTTAGTTAGTTAGTTAGTTAGTATTTTAGAGATACCTAAAATGTCTATACCCAATATTTTCTATAACTGGTATCATTTTATATTATTTAATGGTGTTATATTTCTCAGCACAGTCCAGAGTTATCTTGTGGTATTTCTATGTTTAATTAAGGAGAGTTGTACATTTTTCAACTTTTAATAATGTTAAAACTAAAAACTGAATATATATATACTTTATTACTAACTTACTTTTGATTACTAAAAATGCACAACCAAAAAAAGTTAATATTAGTGTTTATCAGCTTCATTTGGGATATAATTAGGACCAATTAGTGAGGGTGTTTCTGGCAAAATAATCACTAATGGAATTGTTAAGGATCGAAACATTTAAATGGAGTCCAAATCGTCACCAGAATCATGAAATCTGTTACAATTCTCAACCTACTTACAATGACTTCCTCTCTCACCCAGAACACAATATGATTTTTTTTTTCTCTCCAGATGGTCTCGGCTGCTATGAACTTTCTAATTAAGAGAAAGTACCTGACTTGGTCTAGCAGATAATTGACCTCAACTGGAGTTGAAGCAGAGGGAGCCAGGGGCACTGTCAGCTAATGGAAGGCAAATCCTCTACCTGGGGAAATGGCTGTGTTCACACTAATCCTCTGGCCTGCAGGCTCGGGCCTGATTTAATAGGGGCACTGAGGGGATAGGGCATTGTCCATACTGCCTGTCAAGAGCACAGCAACACGTGAGACAGGCTGCGCTGTCTGTCTCTCCATCTCTATTACCAGCAGCGCTGTGCATTTTTCATTCATGAGGAGAACGGTATAGTGAGGCTGGGAGATGGACCATTCCATGGTGGTCTTGTTTAGTTTTGGAAAACATGTTATTTAAGAATATCATTTTAAATATTTGACAAGTTTAATTTTGCTTGGTTGCAAAAAAACACTACAAAAAATAGCTCTACATCAAATATCTACATCTAGCATCTGTCTTTCACATTGAACCTCTGGCAGAACGTCATTGCATGTAATTAAAATTCATAAGCTGATAAAGTTTTAAAATAGAACATGGTGCTGGGTTCGATTCCCAATGAATGCACAAACTGATAAAATATACATTGAATTTAATGCAAGTTGCTTTGTGTAAAAGCGTCTGCAAAATGCATGAACGTTTATAATTTACATTTGTTTTTAAGAGTCTCTTATGATAAGGCTACATTTATTATATCACAAGTAGAGAAATATTATCGCAATTTAAAATAACAGTTTCCTTTTTAATTTTCATTTCAAAATGTAATCTGCAAAGGTGAATTTTCAGCATCATTACTCCTTCAGAAATCATTCTAATATCCTGATTTGATGCTCAAGAAACATTTATTATTGTAATTGCTACTTAATATTTTTTTGCAAACTGTGATATTCTTCAAGATTATTTGATGAAAGAACTGCATTTATTTATGATATATTATATATATATATATATATATATATATATATATATATATATATATATATATATATATTATATATATATATATGTTTTTTTTTTTTTGAAAGGCAAAGCATTAAAAAATTATTGCTCCTTTCTCATACTTTTCTTTCTTTTTCTTTTTAATGGAACATTTATTAATATTTTTCACAGCAGAAATGAATGGGTCACTGTTGTAACAGGTGTATTGTCATCTATTGCTTCAAGTTCCTGATAGAACACTGAATGTGGTGCAACATATGACAATTAAGCACAAAACACATACAGTACTGTTGAGACTACAGTAAGCTATGATATTGTGTTTTTTGTGAAGCTACAATGCTGTGATTATACAGTCAGTGAGATCAGAGATTATGTGTTTTAAATGTATACATTTGCAGGGGTTTAAGTTTCCCAGAGTGACTGCATTAATCATTAAGATGGCTAATTCAGTTAACTTATCATATAAAATGTCCTGCATCTTGTTTGAGTCAATGCTTATTTTGTGCGCCTACGCAGCTTCCAATATAAACATTCACTGAACTGGGACATCCTAACGAACAGCCTTATGCCTGTAATTAGCATTTGATGGGGGGAAACATGTCGAATCATGACTTAATTAGTGGCCATGGTAAACAAGGCAGACAATGACATGTTTCAGGAATCAACCGCCAATCATTCTGCTGTACACATGAGTGGGCGTGGCTTGTCCCCATACTGCCTAATGTGACAGCTGAAAACCACAGATTCTAGCAGATCATAGGTAATTTATGAGCCATATTTGTACTGAAAGATTATTTATGAATGGAGTCAGTAGAATATTGATAACACATGCTTTATGGAAATCTGACTGTGTTATTTATTTATAGCCTATAATGATGCCTACTAATAATACACTCTACAGAGTCTAGTCATAAACTGACTTTTTATTTTAATGTTAAAAATAAAATCAATGCACATTTGCTATAAGCTACCTATCAATATATACATATATGCAGGAAAGTTTGTTGACATATGGTGTTTAATAGCATTATGTGGTGGAAAATATTTGTTTGTTTGTTTGCTTGTTTAGTTAGTTAGTTAGTAAGTTAGTTAGCTAGTTTTTGATATGCTAGAATTTGTTTATTTATTTATTTAACAAAATGACTGACTTTATCTTGCTAAGGCAAATTTCTAGTGTTCTAGCTAGTGTTCTAAATACACACTAAACATATTTTTGCAAATCACATAATTTGACAAATTTACAGCTTGAATGAAAATAAAAAAACATTATGTTGTAATATTTACCTTGATTTTTTTTTCTTAGTTCTCAAGCATCCTATTCACTGAGTGCCATATATATATATATATATATATATGTGTGTGTGTGTGTGTGTGTATACAGTTTAAGTATATATATATATATAGTTTGAGTTCAAATCTACAGAACAAAAATTTTAAACATTATTATTATTAGTATTATTACAAAATATATTAGTATTTGTAATTAATAATAATAATAATAATAATAATAACTATACATTAAAAGTATTTGAAAAGGAACAGAAATAAATCACGAAAGCAATAATTTAATATTTAAATAAACAAACAAACAAACAAATAAATAAATACACTTTATTTTAAGGTGTCCTTGTTACACGTTACATGAACTTACTATTATAAAAACAATAAATTATGCAAATTACATGCAAGTAACCATAACACAAAACCATAACCCAAACCCTAACCCTAACCATAACCATACAGTAAGTACATTAAGTTAATTCATATTACTCAGTATTTAAATGTATAATTACACTGTAACAAGGACACCTTAAAATAAAGTGTAACAAACAAACAAACAAACAAACAAATAAATAAATAAATAAAACCCTTGGGACATAATGAATTATAAAAACATGTAAGCAACTATATGACAAAACAATAGTTGAGATTGCTTGGAAAGTCCTCAACGAGCCACACGATTTGAGACATCATTCATTTCTGTAACCCAAACAGTGTGGGGTGAGTTAATGCTTCAGATTTAATATGTTTGGTTAGAGGTGTGTTCAAATGACATTTGCTACGACATACTTCAGTGAACCTTTATAACAGCAGTCCAAAAGTCAGCTGTGATTCCTGAGCGTGGCTTTGCAGCATTCTCTAACACGGTTAATATTTAATCGCTGAGAGGTGATAAAGCACACAGCCATCACTCTATATGTAAATAAGCGATGTTTCATTCCCTGGCCGCTCATGTGTGACCTCAGCATGGAACACGTCCGAGCTATTGCTGGAATGAAGGGGTCAGCGTCACAATTAACCTCGCTCATTTAGGAGACAGCATTCCTCAAACTCATCGTTCCCTTTAACAGTCAAGTCCGCTTGCATGAGAGACAGACATTGACAGACTCTGTCAATGATGAGCTCAAATCCAAGTTTAAAACCTAGGTCTTGTAATCTTGTAGTCTTATTAACCTGAAGTGCGGTGGGAACGCCATCCAACCTTTTAATCACCTCAAACGTTTTAACCTCAGACAGGTGTGCTGTTACTTTTCCAAGCAAGCAGACAACTTGTTGTCATAAAATAAGTGAAAAAAGGGAGACATGGTATGTTTAGGAACCAGAATACCATAAAAACGTGGGATGGGACTATTTTGACTTGGAATAGTTCAGCCAAAAAATGAAAGTTTGCTGAAAATGTATTCAACCTCAGGCCATCCAAGATGTCGATGAGGATGAGAAAAAACAAACAAAAAACATTGGAACAGATTTGGAGAAATTTAGCATTACATAATTTGCCCACCAATGGCTCCTCTTCAGTGAATGGGTGCCGTCAGAATAAGAGTCCAAACTGTTGTGTTTGTAAGAAATAAATCTATCATTAAGATTATTTTTTTTAACTTCTAACTTTTGCTTCTGACTAATATATGAGTTATTTATCCATAATAGTGCTTTCCCAAACAAATGAATGAATAAATAAATAAATAAGTTGCCTTGTCTGAATAAGGAGAGACATATGCACAGATCAGGCACTGTTTACAAGCAAAAGGAATCTAAAACAGATTTATACAAATACTGTATGTTATGGACTGTGATATGAGAGGAGAACAGGGTTTATTGCAATGTTTTTATCAGCTGTTTGGACTCTCATTCTGACGGCACCCATTCACTGCAGAGACTCCATTGGTGAGCAAGTGATGTAATGCTACATTTCTCCAAATCTGTTCTGATGAAGAAACAAACTCATCTACATCTTGGCTGGCCTAGGGGTGAACACATTTTCCAGCAAATTTTCATTTTGCTGAAACTATTCCTTTAAGGAAGCACCCAGAACACTTTAGCAACTGGGTATCAATGTGCTAAAAAACATTCTAAACTCTTTATCAACTCATATCAAATTTTAGCATCATAAAAGAGAGTTTTTCCACAGACAACCACTCACATTTTCTTCAGAGAGTGTAAAAATCTTGTTAATATTCCTATATTCGAGACATTCCGCCTCTAATCGGACAGATAGGCAGCTAGTTAGTCTCATTTTGCACAGCCTGTGGTGGATGTCTGGGCCGCAATCCGTAATCAACTCCAGTCGTCGGCTGTCTGTTTAATTGAAGGCAGAGCTGAGGTGTTTCTCGCAGACAGACAAGCGTGTGTAATTATTTCAGCTTGTCAGCTCTCATCCTGTCTGTCTGTCAGCTGCTGTAAGACATCCACTGCTGCAGGGATCAGGGAGACACTGAGCCGGGATACAGGGATGAAAGAACGGAGATCTGGACAGAGGAGAAACTGGAGGTCAGGGGAGAGAGAGTGAAGGAGGCAATCGCTCCTCTTGCCACGGTGAACCTGATTTGTTGTCTGCCTCTTCATCCTGTCTCCTTCCATCAGTGCTGTTGGGTGAATGTCACCAAGAACTCAAAATCAAAATCAATAGAAACAAGTTATATACTACAGAAAGAAAAGTATTTTATGACCTTTAAGATTTTTTTGCATTGTTATGAGGAGAAATATTTTACATTTTCACCAAAATTACTATACTGTATAAAAAAATCTAATTCTCATTAAGATCTGGGGGAAATGCCCTTGAATGGATTATTGCAATATCACACAAGCAAGATCTGAATAATATTTTTCCTGAATATCAGCACAATTGCAAATATGATATTGATTTATAGCAGTTCAGTACACAAGAAGTTAAGGTAACACTTTAGTTTAGGGACCAACTCTCACTATTAACTAGTTGCTTGTTAGCATGCCTATTATTAACATATTGGAGTCACATATTCTGCATGACAGTATTCTATATCTCTAATCCTACCCAATACCTAAACTTAACAACTACCTTACTAACTATTAATAAGCAGCAGGAGTTTATTGAGGCAAAAGTCGTAGTTAATGGTTTGTTAATAGTGTGACTGAAGTTAATATTAAGTGACTTAAGTTTTAGAAGCAATACTGTTTTTGCATCATTTAGCCACTGTTGTCTCATTACAATAATGAGAAATGTCGAAGTGGTTTAAATTAGTTTGTCTCTTGATATTGTGGTGAAGTATATCCCATACATTATGTTACAGTTTTTGCAAAAATCACCTCATTTTCACATCATCTTGAATTCTGGAGTATTTTCTCTCTGTTTCTTTTTTCGTTTTCATATGTGAAGACCCAGGATGTTTGCCTGAGTTTCTAAACATAGCTTGTTTTGGTTCAATAGCACGTTCAGTCCTGGAGCCTCATGATATTTTGTTCCACCATGTGGCAATTAGTATGTCAAATCAAACACCATAAAAGCAAATAGCAAAACAAATGACGCTTCTATTTCCAGCCCGGTGCATTTTTCACAAGACCCTAAAGCAGGTTTTGTGGAGACATACACACGTTCACGCAGACGAGGCCTTTCCTTTCTCACAACACTATGGAAATTACCCAGAGTGCACAACAATGTTTAAACCCTGACCTCGAGACTGTGGCAGTATACATTTTCCCAGTCAAGCCTGTGTCACCCTTGTGACCTTCCACACCAGGCCATGCGGCTATCAATCAGCAAGAGCCCGTCCCACCCTCTGACCTCAGGGGGCTTCACACACACACACACGCGCACACACACGCGCGCGCGCGCACACCCTATACAACACACAAGCAAACAAATATACCAGTCATTCGTGACTTATGAGACCTATAACAACCACTGGCTGACTAAGAAATAACCAGATTATCTTTAAACACTTGTTGGTTAGATGAGATTAAACAAAGAGGAAAATGAGACTTTTACTAAAAGTCTTGTGGTTGTCAAAAAACTAATCTGAGCTATGCATCCTCATTAATTGCATAGCTCTATATTATTGATGTATGTCAACAACTGTCTCATTATATGTATTATATTTCTCTTTTGTCTAATTTTTATCTCTGTTTCTTTTTACATCTTTAAATATTTTATTTATATTTTCATTTCTAATTTGGTCATTTTTATGTATTTGTCATTTTATATCTCATTTTTAGATACTGTATGTCTCATTTTATGTATTTAATTTCTCATTTTGTCCCAATTTGTCTCATTGTTAGATTTTTTATTTTCTTTGTGTTTTATTTGTCATTTTGTCTCATTTTATTTCTCAATTTTAATGTACTTAATTTATAATTTGGTCTAAGTTTAGTCTCATTTCATGTCTCATCTTTTTTTATATTTTATTTCAAATTTTGTCTTATTTCATGTCTCATTTGGATGTATTTTATTTCTCATTTTAAATGTCATTTTTTAATGTATTTTATTTGTCCCTTTTTTTCATTATGTGTTTAATTTTTAGATAGTTTGTGTCTTATTTTGTATGTGCTCCATTACCGATTTTGTCTCATGTTATTATTTTCATGTGTTTGTCATTTTTATCATGAGTTTTTTTTGTCCCATTTTATGTCTTATTGTTAGATGTTTTTCATTTTATGTAATTTCAATGTTTTTTATTTGTCATTTTGTCTAATTTTATGTCTCATTTTCAATGTACTTCATTTCTAATTTGGTCTTATTTCATGTCATTTTTAGATATTTTATGGATCATTTTTATGTTTTTCATGACAAATTTTGTCTCATTTTACGTCTAATTTTATGTAATTTCTATGTGTTTTATTTGTCATTTTTTTCTCATTTAATGTCTCATTTTTATATATTTTATTTCTCATTTTGTCTTATTTCATGTCTCATTTGGATGTACAGGTGCATCTCAATAAATTAGAATGTCGTGGGAAAGTTCATTTATTTCAGTAATTCAACTCAAATTGTGAAACTCGTGTATTAAATAAATTCAATGCACACAGACTGAAGTAGTTTAAATCTTTGGTTCTTTTAATTGTGATGATTTAGGCTCACATTTAACACAAACCCACCAATTCACTATCTCAACAAATTAGAATACTCCATAAGACCAATAAAAAAAAACATTTTTAGTGAATTGTTGGCCTTCTGGAAAGTATGTTCATTTACTGTATATGTACTCAATACTTGGTAGGGGCTCCTTTTGCTTTAATTACTGCCTCAATTCAGCGTGGCATGGAGGTGATCAGTTTGTGGCACTGCTGAGGTGGTATGGAAGCCCAGGTTTCTTTGACAGTGGCCTTCAGGTCATCTGCATTGTTGGGTCTGGTGTCTCTCATCTTCCTCTTGACATTCTCTATGGGGTTCAGGTCAGGCGAGTTTGCTGGCCAATCAAGCACAGTAACACCATGGTCATTGAACCAGCTTTTGGTACCTTTGGCAGTGTGGGCAGGTGCCAAGTCCTGCTGGAAAATGAAATCAGCATCTCCATAAAGCTTGTCAGCAGAAGGAAGCATGAAGTGCTCTAAAATTTCCTGGTAGATGGCTGCGTTGACTGTGGACTTCAGAAAACACAGTGGACCAACACCAGCAGATGACATGGCAGCCCAAATCATCACTGACTGTGGAAACTTCACACTGGACTTCAAGCAACATGGATTCTGTGCCTCTCCACTCTTCCTCCAGACTCTGGGATCTTGATTTCCAAATGAAATGCAAAATTTACTTTCATCTGAAAAGAGTACTTTGGACCACTGAGCAACAGTCCAGTTCTTTTTCTCCACAGCCCAGGTAAGATGATTCTGACGTTGTCTCTGGTTCAGAAGTGGCTTGGTAGCCCTTTTCCTGAAGACGTCTGAGCGTGGTGACTCTTGATGCACTGACTCCAGCTTCAGTCCACTCCTTGTGAAGCTCTCACAAGTGTTTGAATCAGCTTTGCTTGACAGTATTCTCAAGCTTGCGGTCATCCCTGTTGCTTGTGCACCTTTTCCTACCCAAATTCTTCCTTCCAGTCAACTTTGCATTTAATATGCTTTGATACAGCACTCTGTAAACAGCCACACCTTTCAGTAATGACCTTCTGTGACTTACCCTCTTTGTGGTGGGTGTCAATGTCCGTCTTCTGGATCATTGCCAAGTCAGCAGTCTTCCCCATTATTGTGGTTTCAAAGAACAAGAGATACCCATAATTTATACTGTATGGATGGTCATTTATTGAAACTCAAATGTAAATATTCTAATATTTTGAGATACTGATTTTTGACTTTCATGAGCTGTAAGATCGAATCATCAAAATGAAAACAAAAAAAACTTTTGAAATGTTTTACTTTACATGTAATCAGGGCTCTGAACCGGTTCAAGGAACGAAAACGAAAACTGGAAACGAACGAAATTTTGACAGGAACAGAACCAGAAACTAAATCAAATTTTATAGTGCCGAACAGAATCAAAAAATTGAAATGGCCATTAACCGGTTAATAACGTTATTTTATCGTTCCATTTAATATTTGAAATTTGCTGTCAACCAATCACGAATTCAAGTAGTAGGCTACGCCCTATATTGCAAATGTGGCGCTGACGCCTCCAACGCGTGAAATTCCCACGCGCGCTCAGCTGTGAACTCTTGGTAAGTCGCAATGGCAATGTTAGAGTTTATCCGAGGATAGTGTAAGATGGATTCAACAGATCACAAGCACCTGCAGCGCTTCTGTGAAAGGAGAAAACAGAATAAAACTATAGGCTTACATAAAAAGGAATAGGTATACACAAAATATATTTAATTTAAATCAATGACTACGTTTACATGCGCACGAATAATGCGATTATTTCCTATAATCAGAGTAAGGACTTACTCGCATTATGATGTTTACATGTCAAGAGCAAAGCTCTTACTCCCGTTTACATGCAATTTCTATTATTCTTATTATTCGCTAAGAATTGTGGTTAATTTTTTACTGCCATTTATTCACATACCCCACTGGACAGCACAAATGATGGACTCAGAAAGAGCAGGTGTGTTACTGGCCACTGTTTTAATTTATTTACATCTAATGCATAAGGATTTTGTATGGCTGTATTCCACGCTTTTTCGGCGTCATAGAAATGTGATGGCAATTCGTTTGCCTATACACTGCCGTCACGTTCTACTCGCCGTTTCTGGATGAGGGTAAGGAACAGAGACTGGTGGAAGCTAGCTGTGTTTTCCCCAGAATGCGATGCTATCTTCCCCGCCATCGTTTCTAATCTCCGTATTATTACAGGTGCGTCTCACCTCATTCATGTGTCACAAGCGCATGCGCACTTTGATCAGAGCGGCAATACTGCGAAGGTGTTTACATGCCTGTATATTTCGATTAAAATCGGTGTACGCCACCTATGTTAATATGATTATGCTTGCTGCGATTATGAGCTTAATCGCATTATTTAGATCGAAGTATTGCGTTTACATGAGGTAAAGATTAATCGCAATATTGTCAAAATCTCATTATAATCGCATTAAGAGGGTGCATGTAAACGCACTTGTGACGAGTGGGGCGGGGCCGGTGGAGTTAATGATGATGAGCGACACCTGCACCAATCACCGGTCTCGAGTCCCCACAGAGGAGCTCCGGAAGGATAAAAGGAGGAGCGACGACAGTGCAAGAGGAGAGAGGACCAGGCCTGTACTAAATATCTTGAAAAAATACTTTAATGTCGTTAAAGCGTTAGCAGATTTTTTTCTTTTGTTTAGTAGGCTACATTTGGCCAAAATCTATAAAAGACCCCAGACAGCAACATAGTGTTTGCCCAGATCCGGCCCACATCTGGCCCGTGTGAATTGTATTGGCTATGATTAAGCGCAGCGGGTTAAGATACCAGATATTCTGTGTTGTTGTTTTTTTCTTTTTCTTTTTTTGAGTAAAGAAAACGCTGTACTTTATTATTATTATTATTATTATTATTATTATAGGCAAAGAATTAAAAAAAATAACGTTATTAACCGGTATTAACCGGTTTCGGAACGATAATAATACATGAAGAACAGGAACAGAAACGTTAAAATATCGATTCTGCTCGGTGTGAACCGATTTTTTTTTTTTTTTCGTTTTCAAGCCCTGCATGTAATGAATCTAAAATATATGAAAGTCTCACTTTTTGAAATGTTACAAGAAAATGTCGTGAACTTTTTCACGACATTCTAATTTATTGAGCTGCACCTGTATTTTATTTGTCTCATTTTTATTTGTCTCATTTTCAAAAAAATTAAAAATTATAATAATAATATATTTTTTTTTTTTTCTGATTTTATCTGTTTCACTTTAGATAAATGAGACAAAGTTATTATACAGAGAAAAGGTGTTCAATTGGAAGATCCATAAGAACAAATTTACGTACAACTACATAAGTATCCAATTGAATTGATGAAGATCTCCTTTAATGAATGGACATGAGCTCTTGGAATAACACTTCTGGATATGATTTTGTGAAGTGTTCCATGCTAAAAGCGGCCCTGCAGCTGGAGTCACTTTGTTTAGGGTTCACTCAGGGACATGTAGGAATTTGCTCCAGTTAGAGCAGGGCTAATGAGTGACAAACGGCTTAATTACGGGTCACTTCCTCTGAGGTCATCTATCTGGGACTCATCTTCCAGTCTAATCAATCTAGTGCCCTCAGTCCACAGCAGGTGAAGGCCTTGTGCTTCTCTGTTTGGTGGCAATATATGAGAGTTCTGTTACAGCCACTGGAAGAGACACTATGCTCTCAGATTCAGTATTTTGAGAATGTAATGTTTTAATTCATATTGTTTTCATACCTTGTTAGTCTTTGAGATCTCTACAGGAGACACAAGTGAGATTATTGGCATCTGTTTAGTAGGGGAAGAAACTCATTGCTGTCTAAGACACAGTTGATATTAAAGAGATCTCGTTTCTGATTTTTCATTTCTAGGGCTTTGTGTGTGTGTGTGTGTGTGTGTGTGTGTGTGTGTGTGTGTGTGTGTGTGTGTGTGTGTGTGTGTGTGTGTGTGTGTGTGTGTGTGCGCACATGTTAACTTACCTCAGCTGTGATCTGCCAGTGAAGGCAGCAGTAGTGAACGGGTAGTGTGTGTGTGTGTGTGTGTGTGAAGGGTATGACTGCCCTCCTACAGACACCTCCTGATGTGATGACAAGTTCCGAAGGCCTCCTGCACAGCGTGAAGCCCCCAGCCCCAGACATCTGAGGAATCTCCTGCCCCGCCTGAGCAAAAAACTTACACAGCTAAACGTTTTGTACTCTTTCCACGTGTTCCCTTGCTCGCTCACTCACTTCCCTCGCTTACTCTCTCTCTCTCACTACCCACCACTGTAGTATCATTGAGTTCTGACACTCTCTTAACGGAAATGAACAAAGCAAAGAGCATGCATGACTAATGACTCTGCCCAAATATATGCGATTTAATGACATAATCAAACAAACTCTGTTAAGAACATGTCTAGGTCATATTTCACCTCAGAGGGGGTGGGGGGGGGGGCTTAAGGTTCTTTACAATATTTTCATTATAAATTAAGCATATTTCTCACCAAATTTGTATTATTATTAATGTGAAGAATATACCTTTCATTACTGTATTACAAAAAAATCATTAATTTCTTTCTTTATTTATTTATGAATTAATTAATTAATTAATTAATATTATGGTATAACTATATCATATATAGTACAATAATGGTTATTAATGAAATAGATAGATAGAAAGATCGATAGATAGATAGATATGAACTATCTATCTTAACTATCAAGATTTACAAATAATAATCAAAATTAATGATAATAATCAAATATTATTATATTACAAAAATACTGAAAAATAAGAAAACATACATTTGAAGAAATTTGAAGAAAAAAATAAAGGAAAAGAAAAAAAAAACTTTAAAAACTGAGCACATTATAAGAATGTGTGTGTGTGTGGGGGGGGGGGGTTCAGTTGTCATTGAAATGACATAATGGTCTAGAAAAAAAAATCCTAATGGTCTTAAAAAGACAGATCTAGATAAGTAGACATGAACCCCTCCTGCACAAGTACCTGTGAAAGCCTATTTTACGCTTTCTTGTAAAGCATTTTCACATTCTCATATTCTGATTTCCTAGCTGTTTCCTTTGCTCATGTCTCTCTGAGCACATCGGTTGGCTTGGAGAATCAGAATGAGTAGAAGAGAAGTAAAGTCAAAGGGTGAGAGGCCAGGACAACTGCTCACAGTCAGTGCTGTTTAAGCCGCCTCCCTCTTGCATTCAGCCAATAGGCCGCTCTGTGACCGCTGCAGATGATTGGCAGGTGGAATGTGCCGTTTGGTGGCCGTATGGTGGAAGGAAAGAAGGGGAGGTAGAAGGAAGACCGAAGGACACCAATTAGCATGTTGGGGGAAAGGTTTCAGCTCCCTGATGTTTGATAAAGCTGAAGGGTTGCAGAGTTCACATATCTATCAATTCACGTCAGGATCTAACCAAATACCTTCTAACAACAAATGCACACTGTACACTACTGATCAGAAGTTTGAGGTCTCTTCTGCTCACCAAGAATGCATTTATTTGATCAGAAATACAGTAAAACAGTGATATTGTGAAATATTTATTTACAATTTAAAATAGCTGTTCTCTTTCTGAATATATTTATAATGTAATTTATTCCTGTGAAGCAAAGCTGCATTTTCAGCATCATTACTCTAGTCTTCAGTCTCATGCTCCTTCAGAAATCATTCTAATATGCTGATTTGTGGCTAAAGAAATATTTTAATAGTTTATCATCAGTGCTGAAAACAGTTGTGCTGCTTCAAATTTTTGTGCAAAAAATTTTTTGTGTGTTTTTTTTTCCACGAATAGAAAATTCAGAAGAACTGATTTTTTTTGCAAGGATGTATAAGTTTTTCTCCAATGTTTCTCCACTCTGGTATTGAAATTATCTCTGATAAAAACAATGTACCACAAAATGGAAAAGTTTTTCTTCACATTTTTGAAAGGTTTCACATAGAGATGACAGCATTGTCAAAATGACCCACAAGTCACACGGATCGACAATTTTTGTTTTGTTTTAAATGCTGTACTATGCATGCCAGGTCAGTAGTCGGCAATGTCACTTTGTAAAGAAACGTGTGCATGTCTATAGACTGAACACATAATATACATGTGCATGATGTCACAGTTTTCACAAATTTGCATTTTCATAAATAAAAATATACATTTTCAAATGTTTGCGTTTTCAGGCTCCAAAATGATGTTCTCTTGTACAGTACATGAATGACCAAAATGCATAAACATTTTTCCATTTTAGTTGAACACTGTGTCGTGTAAACACCCTGAGTTTCAAAATTGTAAACACAACTTGAGAGGCCGTTCATGCCCACTTTTCAACTGGAAACTTTTATTTATGATAATTCTAATAGCATGTGACTGCAGCATAATTAAAAAAAGTAAAATGTAAAAAAAAGTACAAAAGTTGTCACTGGGGTGGTACCTTTTCAAAAGGTACACCTTTGTAAATTATTTCTCCCTAAAGGGTGTATATTAGTACCTCAAAGGTAAATATTAGTACCTTTTGAAAAGGTACTTCCCCAGTGACAGCTTTTGTAACAGTTCTGATAGTTGTGATTTGTCACCATGTGTAGTATTTGACTTTTCCTCATGACAGAAAACTTACCTGAAAAACTGTTTGGCACCTAGCTATAGGAACAGACTGTTAAACTTCACTACAAATCGCATCTTATCCCTTTAATCTCCCCGAAAAAACAGTTTGAGCAAACATCTTTTTGCTCTGAAAGAGACTGATAGGTGTTTAGCAGTTAAGCTAAAGATGTTAGCCTTGTGCGCTACACTTCTTCCTCTATTCTGTCTCGTCTTCTGGCGAGACATTCGTTTAGAAACTCTATCTCAGTCATGGCATCTTAATCAGCAAATGGAGGTTGATCCTCAATCCCGGCCGACCCTTCTCACACCTCCTCTCTCTGGGCCCTTTGAATGGAAATGGTGCGTAAACAAATTCAATCTAACCTGCATTGTGCACAACTCAAGAGGAGTCAAAGCCGAGTGCTACAAATCGCATGGCAGTATTGGTTTTAAGTGCAAAGGATGGTGCAAAGCCTGCTTCTGGTAGTAATCCAGGTTTATTTGTGTTTGGAGTGGATTACAGTCATTCTCAGGAGACAGACTGACTGACTGGAGCCGCTCGGTGTAAACAGCCCAGACCTCCAGGATGGAGTCAAGATTGAAGTGCTGATCTTACATCTGATGACTCAGAGGTCTGAAAAATGATGATAAAGCACTTGTAATTGTTGATATGCCTGAGGACCTTTAAAGGAGTCATTCACCCAAATTAAAATTATGACATTAGTTTCTCACCCTCATGTCACACAAAACTAGCAAGGGTAATTGTAAGGAATTGAACTGTAATTTTAGTTCCTGTTCTGCTTGACGATTCCGGTTCTCTTTTTGAAGAAGAATGGACAGTGTTTTGATTACGTGTGATTAGCAACAGCCAATGAAATTGCGAGAGAGCAAAAGAAGTATAATAGCAAGTGTTTAAAAAAGTGTTTAACATGATTCCCATATGTGCAAATCAATGCGAAAACAACCACAAGCCCTTCATCTATGCTGTTTGTTGACATTAAGAATAAACGGCATTTCTATGTGTGTGAGTTTGCATGAGAGCACATTTTGAGATTCAGAGACTCAGTCAGGAGGGGAAATTATCTATTAACATCAACAAAACACATTTAAGTATCTAAATGTGTTCGAAGATTATATTGAACTATGTGTTTGGCACATTGTTATTATAATTTTTTTTTTTTTTTTTTCTGTGAGATGTGACATGCACCACATCTATAATCATGCATATACATACATGATTGATTGATTGATTGATGGATTAATTGATTAATTAATTTTCCTTATTTATTTACTTTTCCCCTTGAATATTCTTTCCTTATTTATTTATTGTAAAATACAGTTACAAAGACCTGTTAATTAATCATGCACTCAAAAGTTGACTTGTTGATTCACATGCAGTCAACAAAAAATAAGATGATAATGGTTCTAAATTTTATATTTCATATTTTACTACAATGTGTGTCTACGTGGGAGGAAGAATACATCCATTTCAAAAGTATTATCATAACAAATATTAATATCATTTGATTCCTTTATTTCATTAGGCTATACATTACAACTTATTAAAACACATTAAAATAATAGCATTATCATTATGAAAATAAAAATAATTAGGTACCTGTATCTCTTTATAGAAAAAAATAAACTATGTAAAACATTTAAAGAAGGAAAGAAAGAAATAACTTTTTACAATCAGTTAATTTCTAATGGATAAAATGTTGTTATTTATAATTTTTTTCCTCAGTGATTATCCTGTATGTCCTTCAGTGCAAATACAACCCGAATTCCAGAAATGTTGGGACATTTTATTAAATTTGAATACAATGAAAACTAAAAGAATTTCAAATCACACAAGCCAATATTTTATTCACAATAGAACAAATGTTGGCGCGAGTCGGTGGGGCCAGGCCTTCGACCATTGATGCTTGGCAATGTTTTTTGTTGGATATACGTGATTGTATAAAGGAGTGACTTTTGTGTTTTTGTTGTCCTTCCCTCTCCCCCTCCCTTTTGATTGGACCTTGAGAATGTGTCTGTTGTTTTGTTTTGTTATATTTTGGATGCTATGTTGTGTTATGTGTGAAAAAATAAAAAAATGTTGATAACAAAACAATAGAACAAATGTTGAAACTGAGAAAGTTTACAATTTTATGCACAAAATGAGCTCATTTCAAATTTGATGCCTGGTACAGGTCTCAAAATAGTTGGGACAGGAGCATGTTTACCATGGTGTAGCATCTCCTCTTCTTTTCAAAACAGTTTGAAGACGTCTGGGCATCGAGGTTATGAGTTTCTGGAGTTCTGGTGTTGGAATTTGGTCCCATTCTTGCCTGACATAGGTTTCCACCTGCTGAAGAGTTTGTGGTCGTCTTTGACGTATTTTTCGTTTAATGATGCGCCAAATCATTAAAAGATTCTCTATAGGTGAAAGATCTGGACTGCAGGCAGGCCAATTCAGCACCCGGACTCTTCTACTATGAAGCCATGCTGTTGTAATAGCTGCAGTATGTGGTTTTGCATTGTCCTGCTGAAATAGACCTTGTCTGGAGGGGAGCATATGTTGCTCTAAAACCTTTATATACCTTTCAGCATTCATTGTGCCTTCCAAAACATGCAAGCTGCCCATACCGTATGCACTTATGCACTCCCATACCATCAGAGATGCTGGCTTTTGAACTGAACACTGATATCATGCTGGAAGTTCTCCCTCCTCTTTAGCCCGGAGGACATGGCGTCCGTGATTTCCAACAAGAATGTCAAATTTGGATTTGTCTGACCATAGAACACTTTTCCACTTTGAAACAGTCCATTTTAAATGAGCCTTGGCCCACAGGACACGACGGCGCTTCTGGACCATGTTCACATATGGCTTCCTTTTAGCTTGATAGAGCTTTAGTTGGCATCTGCAGATGGCACAGCGGATTGTGTTTACCGACAGTGGTTTCTGGAAGTATTCCTGGGCCCATTTAGTAATATCAATGACAGAATCATGGCGATAAGTGTGTCGTCTGAGGGCCCGAAGACCACGGGCATCCAACAAAGGTCTTCGGCTTTGTCCCTTACGCACAGAGATTTCTCCAGATTCTCTGAATCTATTGATTATGTTATGCACTGTAGATGATGAGATTTGCAAAGCCTTTGTAATTTGACGTTGAAGAATGTTGTTTTTAAAGTATTCCACAATCTTTTTACACACTCTTTCACAGATTGAAGAGCCTCTGCCCATCTTTACTTCTGAGAGACTCTGCCTCTCTAAGACATCCCTTTTATAGCTAATCATGTTACAGACTTGATGTCAATTAACTTAATTAGTTGCTAGATGTTCTCCCAGCTGAATCTTTTCAAAATATCTTGATTTTTCAGCCCTTTGTTGTCCCCGTGCCAACTTTTTTGAGACCTGTAGCAGGCATCAAATTTAAAATTAGCTCATTTAGTGGCAAAAAGTGTAATATTTCTCAGTTTAAACATTTGTTATGTCCTCTATGTTCTATTGTGAATAAATTATTGGCTCATGTGATTTGAAAGTCTTTTAGTTTTCATTTTATTCAAATTTAAAAAAAAAAAACATCCCAACATTTCTGGAATTCTGGTTGTAATAATAATAATAATAATAAATAAATACATTTAAAAACAACCAATTTTCACATTAAAAAAATTCTAGTAAATTTGTCAAACAATTGCAAAGAAATGGCAAGTACCACATTGTGTTAAATGTGACATTTTAAAGTAGAAAAACTGAAACTCCAATAATCTTTGTTTAATTTTACAACTTTTACAAAAGTTACAGTCAGTTTTACTCATACTTTGTCATATTACACAGTAAAATGGATTGTAAATGATGACGTCAGGATTTTTTGACTAGGAGAGGGCGACTGTAGTGGCTTTCATTAAAAAAAAGTACCATGAAAGTTATATTTTGAGTCTTCTAAAGCCATATGATATTCTCAAATGTAAGTTATCTGTATAAATGTAGGATTTCTGTATACATGTAAGATTTTCCTCTTCTGTCTAAGTGGATTGAACTGTTGTCGTTGAGATTCAGTAGATGGTCACGTCTCATTTGTGTCAGTGCGTCTGGAGTGAGTAATAGCAGCAGTTGGGTGTGTGGTCATCAGCGTCTGCGTCTATTGTGTGTATCGTGCAGTCGTCTGCAGTCAGGGAGGGTGTGGAGCCGGAATGAACACACTCCTGCTCCAACCATTTCCTGTCCTGCACGCTCGGCCTCACCGTCTCCCTGGATACGGCCCAACAGGGTGCGGTGGACTGTCTGTGCGGGCCCCGGGCCAAACCACAGACATGAGCAAGAACAGCCAATTCATTTTACTAATGTCAATGTGACAAAAGGCCAGACAGTTGTTTTAGTATGTTTTCTTTCTTTCTTTTTCACTATGAAATTCATAGCTGTGTTTTAATAATAGTGCCATTGTTGCTTTTGTAGAAGTCATTGTTTTTGTTATTATTTCTACATCACATGATCCTGGAATCTGTGGCAGAACTGTGTTTCACTGCCAGGTTTATATAGCAATGTAATCCAAACAACAGCAATAAAAAGAGAAAATTAAATGGAAATGCATTTTAGGGGGGTACTGTAATAAGTATTAAACTTACACATGCATCTTTTTGACTAATTCATAATTCTGACTTTTTTTTACAGTTCTGAGTTTATATCTCACAATTCAAACTGTTTCTCAGAATTGTTTCTACCTTGCAATTCTGAGAAACAAAATTGCAAATCAGAACTGTGATAAATAAACTCTAAATAATACTGACTTTTTTGTTTGTTTGTTAGCAAAAAAATAAATAAGGTACTTGTGATGTTTTATCTCACAATTCTACGTTTTTATCTGACAACTCAGAAAAGTCAAAATTCTGAGATGTAAATTGTGAGAAAAAGAATTCTGATATAAAAAGCTTTTATTATTATTTTACATTACTTTATTTTACTTTGTATCCCTGTGTCAGAAACTTGCTTCCAAACAAATGTTTTCAAAGTGTGATGAAACAAAGTTTTTAAGTTTAAGCACTTTTTACTTGAAGGTTATAATTTTTTTTCACATTCAGTGTAAACTTTTCTTAAAAATTGTATAAAAGTTTTTCAGAAACATATGAAACCAACATGAAAACAAAAAGTACATTTCTACAAATGTGTCGTATTTTAAACTAGATTTAAAAACAAATAAAAATAAATAAAACCTTTGTAGACTCTTTCATAGAACTTTCACCTTTGAACTACTAAGACACCACCTAGCAACCAACCAGAACCACCTAGCAACCACTCAGCAACGTACAATGTGGCGGGAAGTTTTACAGTTCACACAATAGCACAGTTCACACAATTACATTTTACATGTGAAACATATTTCACTGATGTTCTGTTAACAATCAGATGTATTATTATTAGGAAGTTTATTCAGGCCATTGCATGTTAGTGGTTTCCTGACTATCAAAGTTTCTATTCATAGCAGATCTCAGACCTCTAACCTTTCGAAAAAAAAAAAGCATTTGCAAAGAAGCCTGCAAACAGAAATGGTCTTATCATATTTCATTGCTTTTGATTGCCACCGTATAAGCCCGGGAATACAATTAAGGCCGTCTTACTGTCTATGTAAGCTGTTTTCATAAAGGCATGTAAGGCGAGCTGAAAGAAAAAGCCCTTTGGCAGAGTAATTACTGGAGGAGGCTGCATTTAAATACAGTCTGCGCATGCCTTCCAGCAAATAACATGCCTCTATCCTAATTAGACCAAAAAGACTTGATATGTGTGTGTTTTGATTTGTTCACCCTCTTTCTCCAGGGTGCCACTTTTTAGGCACCAAAAATTGCAAGAGAAACACAAATTTCCTCGGTTGACACCACCCCACGCACCTCGAATAAAACAATCCGACTCCAAATCCCTTATTATGGATCAGGATCCTTAAAAATCAACAAGAAGGGCTTTTTGCAGAAAATAGACGTAACATCGCCTAACAACGGCGGAATGTCATACTGCAGATCTAGGGCCTCACTGCCAACGGCTGTCAAAAGTGGCATCAAACTCGGGTCGGCCAATTAAGAGAAATTGACATGTAGATTGCCATGCTGTCAGAGCCGACTGCTCTCACGCTAAGCTAACAAATCACACTGACATTTCTACATGTTTGTATTATTTAGAAGATGTTCATCAAGGCTTTTTTCTTGTCTTTTTTCAAAACCCTGCTATAAATATTCAATGTGACAACAATGCGATGCTCTCAAAAGTATGTGAGAGCCAATCTTGACGTGATATGACATACAGAGAGAAAGCGCTGAATTCAATCCAGTCATTGAAGTCTGTTTGATAGCCGTGAAGAGAGGCCAGATTATTAATTGTAACAGAGAAAAATGAATGTACATGTGTGGTATTAATGGAATAAGTCATTTGTCTGCATAATGTGTTTGCTGAGACCTGTATGCTTTACTTCCTCTTTGAACTTTGAATTTTGCCACACATTCCCACAAAACCAATAATAATCCATTTTTTTTTAAGGTAGAGCCATTTTAAATGTCTAGACACTGTTGATTTTTTTTAACAGCCACTGCATCATTTAGCAAGAAACTGTGAATTAATGAGCTGCGAGTAAAAGATTTAGCACATCAGATAACCTTCCTGATTATTTAATGAAGTCTTGCATTAGAGACGTGCTTTGTAACTGTACACATCAATTATTTATTCTTGGAGATGCATTCTTATGTTTGGAGGGGGCTGCATTTTTACAAACCATTAGTTATTAATTATTGTTTTATCTACATTAACTATTTACCAGAACAGCAAATTCTTTAAAATGGCAATTAAATGATGTACTGTATCATCACAGTTTTGCAGGAGCAACACTGTTGAGTGTAATGCATTAATAAGTAATTAATTACTGTAAAAGTTAAAGTTTTCTGTTATTTAATTAGTTACTTCTAATGTAATTGCATGAAATACTGTATAGACTATAGAACAATTCTATATAAAACAACAGTGGATTTAACATCAAAATGTAATGGCTATTGTTACAATGTATGTTTTTTTTAATGTAACCTTCCCCTTCAAATACTTTGGTCAGTTCAAGAATAAGTTATGCGATATTGTTTAAATTAATAAATAATAGCTGAATGTGCTGATGTGCTTGTGTTGTTCATACAGGATTTTTAAAGTAATTCAATTAGTTTTTACTGTTAAATTTTCAGTTTGCATTTTAATTGTAGTAAATTTATGTTTTTGTCTATTTTTTTCAGATTTTAACTTTAATTTATTTTTACTTTATTAAGTTACTGTAACTGTCACGGGCCCACCGGTGGGCCCACTTGCCATTACATGCTTTAAACAGCAATATCATAGTCTGAACCTAAAGCAATCTTGACAAACTATATATCGTTTGAAAGCTTAAAGACTCTAGTTTTCATATTTGGTGACTGATTTTTGAAATATTTTACAGAGCAACTGTAATTTATTAATTTGTAAGAACAGTACTCATCAGAGTCAGAGAGCGAGTTCTGACCTTTACTTTGAAATAGTGATACATATATAAAATCATGAAAAATAAGTAAAAATCTCCGTTCATGTTCATGTCAAGTGTTCAAAAGATAAAATTCATTCTATTTTTTGAGAAAAAAAGGTCTAAAAGTGTTTCGAATATAAAGAAAAAACAATAGGTTCTCAATTTTTGATGCAGCTTGAAATATAACGTACGTCCAGGGTTCTTGTTGCATGTCTTTTATGTGTTTTTTAGAGGTTGAATTGAAATCAAAAACTGCCAAACTACCCTTAATACTTCTGAATGTGATGTCTATGTCATAAATATTGAGAAAATTATGGAAAAACATGTTTCAGATCACTCAAACCATATATGGAAGTGGAGCCACCCTTATACGGTCACTAATGGGGTTTGATGGTCATCTAGTGGAAAAGCTTGGTACTACGCTCAAACAAAATCTCACTGAAAGCTCATTTTTTGAGATATCAACCTCAAATTTGGAACACAACTTCTTCAGATTTTTGCTTTTGATTTTCTAGCAGTTTTAGAGTAAAACATGTTATGTAAAATATATATTTTACATAAAATATAAATATTTTAATTTTTACATTTTATATTTTCATAAACTTAAACGTCCATAACTTTTTTGTAATATAATTTTTAGAACTTTTTTCACCTCTACAATAATCTGCCAAGTGTCTTCTTTAAAAAGAGACCAACCTTAATTTGCTGCTCCAAAGCATTCAAAATGTATAATAATTTAAGTTGGAAATGTCATTTTCAGGCCTATACTCAAAAAGTGGAACCGACAGTTAACAGGTTAAGTAATTTACTTATTTTGCTTAACTTTATTTAATTTATTTATTTAATTTAAACGTGATTTAGTTTTATTTATTTACTCGTTATATTTCAGTTAGTTGCTAAGGCAACAGTCCCAATTTTGTGTGTATATATATATATATATATATACAGTATATAAACTTAAATATAAATGTAAGTTTTATCATCCAAAAGACATAAAACACCTTGAAAAGATTCTACAGTATTTTGCATCTCAAAAATAATGTATTTCACACAACTTTAATTCCTCATGGTCTTGTCCTTGCTGAATAAAACATTGATATATTTATCTTTTATATTTACCATCGAGCTCCACTTCATATGTAGGATTGATTTTTGACTTAGCGTTCACCATAAACAGTTCTGACACAAACCAATAATTACATGCATTATTAATGTTTTTTTTTAAATAAACACAGTGTTACATTATTATTGACTCTCTGGATGAACAGAGCAACAGCAGAGCATCTGTCAGAGAGAGCTGGAGGTTTTACCTTGGTTTAGAAAGTAGCTGAGAATCAGGAAAATCTAGCTGTGGTCAGTGTTTTTGTGTGCTTGACTGCAGTGTACTACACTATTTTAGGACAGTCTGCTTGGCAAGATGCACTCTTCAATAATGCATTACCTGCCTAATACCTTAGGGATCTCTCTCCCTGTCTCTCAGATGGACGTGTGTGTGTGTGTGTGTGTGTGTGTGTGCAGGTGAAAGGGGTTTATTGATTAGTGTGCTGAAATTCAGTTAGTCATCAGCTCAGTGAAACTGGACACAACAACAACACACACACACACACACACACACACACACTAATAAGAAAGAGAATTCAAGCTGTCTCTTAAGTCTCAATTGTTTCTCCTAGGCAGAAAGAAACAGAGACCAGTAAATTGGGACATTTACTGAAACCTCCCGTATCTCTGTTTTTTTCTGCAGAGAAAAAGACCACAGAAATCTGAATTTTAACTGTCTCAAATAATGCTCAGATTGCCTACACATCAGTCTGCAATCAAAAAGACTCCATATGAACTCTCCAAAGACCGCTTGAAATGAGTTACACTATCAACATTCATTTATACCATTTATACAGTACCTATTCGTTTTATACTCAGTCTCATGTTTGTCACTGATAGCCATATTTGTTGCTATTTTAATTTCTCATAAACAGAAAAACAATCTTCTGAGACAAAGTTAACAAACACAGGAAATTGAAAAACAGATATTTGGTGATGTATAAAGGTTTTTATTATTTTATTTGTGTGTCTGTTATTATGAGTTACTTTTAAGGGTAATTTGATCACAACAAACAAATAATAAATAAATAAATACATACATACATACATATAGATTTAATTAATTTCTGATTCCGATTACCACACTGCTTTATGTATATGTAATGAATGCACGAATGAATGAATGAATTAAAACTTCAACTTGTGATTACATTTTTTTTTCTCACTGAATATCCTGTATTTCCTGATTTACATATATGAATGAATGGATAGATGGATGAATATGATTCAGTTTATTTCTTATTCTGATTACTAACATTTTTTTTCTCACTGAATATCCTGTATTTTCTGTATTACACATATGTCATGATTGAATGAATGAATCAAATCAAATCAAATCACTTCAAATCACTTTTATTGTCACATCACCACAGCACAAGTGCCTTGGTGAGTGAAATTCTTGAGAGCGTGCTCCAGACAGTGCAAAAAAACAAAACAATTTACATATAGACAGTACATATTTACAGACTGTACAGAAGACAATGTGCAAAATACACATACATATACTCAATACACACAGTGTACTATAAAGACATACTTAGTTACCAATGCACCGTATGTACACATTCTACATTATGTACACATCTATACATAGTAATATGTGAAGGTGCAACAGATTATACATTTACAACAGATTAGTTGTGCAATAGATAGTTGTGCAAAGGTGCAACAGATTATACATATGCAATGTCGTGGATGTGCATTGTATGGCATCCAGTGATAGCAGATAGGTTGTATTATTGCAGTGTGTGCGTGTAGTCCAGTAGAACGGTGTTAAAGTGCAGTGCATGGCATGTTGTGTGAGTGGGAGTGTGATGTAGGGTGAATTAGTTCTGACTGTTCATTAGCCTGATAGCCTGAGGGAAAAAGCTGTCCCTCAGTCGGCTAGTGCGGGATCGGATGCTGCGGAGACGTCTCCCTGAGGGCAGCAGAGAGAGCAGTCTGTGGGATGGATGGCTGGAGTCCTTGATGATCCTCCTGGCTTTCCTTATACACCGCCTGGTGTAGATGTCCTGGAGGGAGGGAAGCTCACCTCCAACATGAGTCACTTTATATGAGTCACTTTATATGATTCAAATAATTCCAGATTTTTTATCCCCTTAGTGAATACTCTGTGTATGGTGATTGATTGACAGATTGATTAAATAGATACTAACCCACTTTATATGAATCAATTTTTTGAATATTTTTTTTTTCTCTCTCACTGAATATCTTGTTTTACCAATATGTCATAAATCACTCAATAAATAAACATACAAGGGGATCATGTGACCCTTCGACTTCGATGCACGCGTAGTCTTTCGCTCTGCTGACTTTGTCAAATATTTTATTATCCTGTCAGTAAATTTCGAACCATTTTGCATCGGACTCATCATGAGTGTTTCAACAGTCAAAGGCGATCGGAAAAGAGAGATTGGGCAATCGCCAATAAAGAAAAAATTCAGGGATTCCACCATCTCCAGAGAGGATATCGACGAGGCTATTGCTAACGGTATCAAGCTAGCACTTAAAGAACAGCAAAGCACTTTGGATTCGGTTGTGACTTCGGCAGTAAGAGATGCTGTGGACTCTGTGCTGATTCCAGCATTGCGTGAACTACGTGAGGACATACAAGCGACTAACAATTCTGTTGGAGAGCTAAGAGAGTAGTTTGAGGCCATGGCTGCCGCGGCGAAGCAGACACGTGACCGCGTTGATTCTGTTCAGGCAACTACACGTGAGGATAGGAATGCAGTCACGGACTTAAGAAATCAGCTAGAGTGACTCACCGAGAAGATGACGGATATGGAGGATAGAAGCAGGAGAAATAACGTACGGCTTGTGGGGTTACCAGAGGGGATGGAGGGCTCCGATGTGGCTGGTTTCCTCAGAATTAATCTTTCCAAGTGGATTCCTTCCCTGAAAGATCGTAACATCGAGATTGACCAGGCACACCGCGTGTATGACGGAAGGAAAAACTCAGATCGGCCGCGTACTCTCATCTTCCGTGTGCTGAGATGGCATGACAGATTGGAGATTCTGAAAGGTGCTCGGCAGGCTTATCCGGTAAAATGCACGCAGGACAATGTCACGCTACTATTTTTTCCTAACTTTAGTCCAGTCACAGCCGCCAAGAGAAAAAGCTTGGTTCCGGTTTTGAGGTCGATGACGGCGCTTGGTCTCCAGCCCTTCCTCGCTTATCCTGCGGTAATTAAACTACGGCACGGGGGTGAACAGAGATGCTTCAATTCTCTTCGGAAAGCGGAGGATTTTGTCGGCTCCCTGTCACAGAGTGGGACATTTGCTGCGGCCGCCCTTTCTTTGACCCGACGGGAGGGGCATGGTGGTCGATATGGAGGAGATAGTGGCGGGAGGGATATGAATGATTACTAGATCCCTTTCTCTCTTTTTTCTTCTTTCCTCTCTCCTCCTGGGATAGTGTTCATATTTATTCGATACAATTGTCCCTTTGCTGGTAAGACTAACCCCCCTTTTTTCTTTTTCTTTTTTTTCTGGAGGGGGCTAATGGAGAGTAGGTTTCATTACAATAATGTTTTGGTTATGTGAGCCTTTTGGGAGGCTCGTTGTGGGCTGAGGTGGATCGGTCACGGATCATCACAAGTTTTTGTTGCTCAATCAGACCTATGTTCTCGATAACGTGCGGCCTGAATTGTTTTTTGTCTATAGCTGTTGGTCATCTCTGTCTGTGTTGCTTTTATTTTCTACAACAGATATTCATGCTTTTATTTACCTTACCTTTTTTTTTTTCTAAGGGGATTTTTCATCTAGGTGTTTTGATATCTAGAACGCACACTAACGTTTACATGTCATTTACAGAATGGGAGTGCGTTTGCTTTTCTTCATTTGTTGAATGCAATTTTGAGATTATGAACATTTAATGTATACTCTAAATATTATATTACTGAACGTGACAGGCTTAAATTCTGCTGTTAAACGAACCTGTGTGTTAGAATATTTACACCGTAAATCTATTTCTGGTGCCCTGGGCCCGTATTCATAAAGATTCTAAGAATCCTCTCAGAGAGCTCCTAATTTAGCTTAAAATCTGAGAGCAACTCTGAGCGAGGAAAAGACAAAAACTTTTATCTTAGTGAGGAGGCGGGGCTGACCCCGTTGCTAGCTATGACACAGTCTTTTGAAGACTGTGATTGGTTGGTTGTCCAAGAAGGAAGTAAGAGCGCTTTTAAGAGTAGGGTTTATTATAAGCCTTCACTTTGAAATTACAAGCGTAATTTTTCCTGTTTTACCGTACTCTCTCTCTCTCTCTCTCTCTCTCTTGCGCACACACACACATTATATTCTTTATTTTTTATTTACCATGCTGTCATACTTAATGTATTTTATAGGAAATGAACAGCGACACAATAAGGTTCTGAAAGTGCTGTAACAGACCCAAATCATCGCTGCTGCATAGTTGCATTTTTCCAGTTGCCAAATATGTTAATGTAGTTAATGTAGTGATTACATCCATTTCTGGTGCTATGGCATTTCTGCGCAGTGTCAGGGATGTTAACATGTCTTTAATAAGATCTGTCACAAACATGATCCCTGCACGATCTAATGTGTAGCGTCTTATTAACTCACTGTCATGCATTGTGTGCAACACATTTCTTCTCCCTCTTCATGTTTCATCCATTTTCTCCTCCGCTAAAGAAACTCTTAAGCCTCTTAAAAGTCCTCGTCCGTACTCCTAACAATTTCGGACCTTAAGACCTCTTTTAAGGGTTAAGATGCTTTCTGAATTACTTTTTTCTTTACTAGGATCTTTTCTTTAAATTTAAGAGGAAACACCCACATTTCTAAGAATTTTCTTAGAATTTTGTTACTAGGAGCAACTCTTAGCACTAAGATTTTTCATGAATACGGGCCCTGATATGTAACACTGCGTCATCTGGTATTTTTTCTTCATGTGTTTTGGGAGTGTCCTGTGGTCATGGATCTGTGGACGCATGTAGACCTGGTTTTGTCTTCCTCACTGCGGACTGATTGCTTTGGTGATACAAGTGTGTGTCTTCTTGAAACTTAATGCAAAGGAGAAGGCTGTTTGCTGGTTTTGCGCCTGCGAGGAGGACGATGATGTAGAACTGATGTGAGCCGCACGTGTGTGGAGAGGCATATTGGATTGCATATTATTATTATTATTATTACTTTATTTCTTTTTTTTTTTTTTTTTTTTTTCTGGCATGTGTGATTATATAAAGGAACGACCTGTTTTGTTGTTACTTTTTCCCTCCCTCTCTCTCTCCCCTTTGATTGGACCTTTGGAACGTGGAGTGTGTGTCTGTTGTTTTGTTTTGTTTGTTTTGAGTTGATGTTATGATGTTATGTTGTGATGTTGTGTGTGAAAAAAGAAAATAAAAATAAATAAACATACATCACCAAATAAATAATGATCAATTAATAAATTATTTAGGTAATTGAGAAAAAGAAATCAAGGATAAAGAAAGCACAAACATGTGCATAGTGGTTTTCAGTGTTGGGAAAAATTTTACTTTTAAAAGTAATGCATTACAATATTGCGTTACTCCCAAAAAAAAGTAAATAATTGCGTTACTTAGTTACTTTTTATGGAAAGTAATGCATTGTGTTACCTTTGTGTTACTTTTCGTCACCTGGGCTGGGCTTGCTTATTTATTTTTAATAACAAAAAAAACAAAAGTTATATTTTTGGCAACTGTAAAGGCCCTTTCAAATTTAAAAGTAATGTGTCACTTTACTAGTTACTTGGAAAAGTAATCTGATTGTGTAACTTGCATTACTTGTAATGCTTTAATCCCAACACTGGTGGTTTTATATCAAAACTTAATGAAAACATGAAAATAAATTCACTCAATTTAAACTCCTCAAAAATGAATTGTCTTGAACAACTTGAAGAGCAAGATTTTTCCACTTTACACAATGAAGACTTCTTTAAAGTGAGCACTACTTGAGGAACACACTCTGTCAGGCAGGTGCAGACTCTCTTTCACTAACAACAAGAGGAGAACATCTCATTTGACACTGAATACTGCACCTCTCATGGCCGGCTATTAAGGTGCTGCTGTGGTTGTAACCTCTGTGTCCTGAAACCTCCTCACTCACACACACACACACACACACACACACACACACACAGACGCCATAACCGTAGCACACACTCACATCAGCCCATCCCTGAAAAGCCTGCTTAATGTTCTTTTAAACTCACCACAATGGGGCTCAAACCAGATGGCAAATTAGTGGCAATTGTTCAAAAACAACACAGTCAATTCAAACAACATCTTTTCCATTCTGTTTCCAGCTGTTGAGCTGCTCCTCTTACTGCAGGAATAACTTCACCTCAGAGCTTTCACCATAGTTGATTAACAGCGTCTGTTAGCTTTCAGGTCATCTAGTGCACTCCTAAAATGTAAGAAAAAAATATAATTTGAAGATAGAAATTGACAGTCTTTCTATTCCAGGAAAATGAAATAAAATATTGAAAATGAATATAGATTATTGTGTTCAAAAATGACTCTCTAGAATAAGAATGTCTCCTTCTCTCCTGTCTCAAGCTACTAAATAAGTAGTAAATTGTGGTTTTGCCGGCTATGCTTAAAGTCAAAATTTCCGAGTTCCTGCTTGAAAAAGTACAATAGAGTGACACTGGAGTTGGACTTCCAACTTGGAAACTTGTGCGGAAAATCTAGAACTCTGATCTCACAGAGATACAAGTGTGTGATGTCATGCAAACAGAGATCTACACAGCTGATGCTAAATCTGTTGAGAAAACCTGCTTAAACCAGTGAAAGTTTGCTGGTCTTAACTGGTTTAAACTGGTCTCCCAGCCTGACCAGCTAAAAAGTGGCCAAAACCCCTATAAAACCAGCAAACAGACCTGGCTGAAGACATTTTTAAAAGTAACATTTATATATTGTTGTATTATGCATTAATATATATATATATATATATATATATATATATTTCTATATTATATTATTATTATTATTATTATTATTATTGTTTTAGTTTAGTTTAGTTTAAGTTGAAGTAATTTTATTGATTCATTGATTGATTGATTCTTAGTAATTTTAATACCTCTACTTAAACTTATTTTATTTCAGTTAGTTTCTCATTAATTATACTAATTAATTTATATTGTATTGCTATTAAAGTTTCCATGTAATATTCATATTTTATTTTTATTTTATTTATTAAGTTTATAAATTATATAATTTATTTAAACAATATCAAACAAACTGTTTTAAACTAATACAATGCAATAAATGTGAGTTCCTAGGTCATATGAGGATAAAACCCAATTGTCAGAGATGTAAAGAAAACAAATGATCATATTTGTTGATAATCATGCCCCTGAAAAACTATTGCCAGCATTCCATAGCATTGTTTATGCTTTGCAATTTGTAGTCTTCACTGTTGACAATAAAACACTTGCAAAGTTAACATTAGCATTGCTCTTTTTTATTTCTTTAGGCCTATGTGTCATTCGATGTGCTCTTTGGCTCCTCTGCAGATCTTGAACCTGAGCCAGATTGTAAATAACAAATGAAAAAGTGTCGTCTGGCCACGTTTGGAGAGTGCTGTTGTCTTACAGCCACGGATTCTGATGAGGTACTTCATTTGTGCGTAAATTTAGCGCTAACAGGATCTATCAAACCACATAATGGCAGCCTCCGCAGTCTTAACAAACCAGAACTTATTTTAGCTTCTCCACTAAGAGGCTTTGGGAACGTGGGTCTGAGCCAAACACACTGATACTTACCATCGCCACAGTTTATTACTATTAAAACTTAAATCAAAATGTGAACTATATCGCCAAGAATAACAACAACATAAAGAGTTGTTCTACTACAGCATTATAACTCTCATTTTCAGAATATGCAATTACTTTTTATTTTATTTGGCCTTCCAGTTAGCAAGCCAGACGCACTGTAGGGCAAAAAATATTAATGCAGTTTCATTCGAGCTTGGAATGGGAATAGGAATCATACTGAGGTTTGAGATGATAGCAGAGTGATTCTGAAATATAAAACCTAACATATGCTGGGACGGACCAAAATCACACCGCCACGACCATCTTAAAGGCCATAGTTCCATTTAAAGGTCTGGCGAGAGAGTAACATGGTGCTTTCAGTCATAGGAAAACCCTGAAACAGTGTATATTGGGGAGACCACACAGTCAGGCCATGAGGTGGAGGAGTTTCTGGGCTTTTTGGCGGCAAATCCAGTCAGCAAACATTAGCATGGCCAATTCACCAATGAAAACCTCAATGGTGTCACACCCCCCACTTTCAAGGCTGTTACAGCTAATCATCTCACGATTTATTTAAAGAGGGATTCATTCCCACATGCTTCCAGGCACAAACTGTACGTTTATAACTTCACAAGGTGCACTTAGCCAAGGACATTTGCGTTTATTTGGTGGCAAGTGAAAATATGCACTCTGACTAACTTGTAACTGTTGCATTTAGTAGCTACTGAAAGATTGTTTGGAAACAGTGTTGAAACATTACTCATATAACATGAACAATCTGGGTAATTTGACGCCAGTTTATAGACAGGACAACCATGGAGGTACCAGGAAATGGAAGAGGGAAGGGAGGGGGTCGGGAAATGACCCGAGTCAGACTTGAACTCGGGTTGTATAAGCGCCACCGGACAACTTGTCAGAACAAGTGTGCTACCCACCAGGCCACGTCTCTAATGGTAAATGCACTCGAGCTTTTGTGTTGCTACTTGTATTGGGGGGTTTTGAGCCTTAATTAGGGGGTCAGGCCCCTGAAATGCTACGTGTTCTGTTTTTCGTGTTGAATCAGAGAGCTGACTGAGAAGAATTCTCAGGTTTTTCTAAAGCCTCCAGCTAATTCCTGATTGACAGAATATTTATTATGTGACAGAAACTGTGGATGAGGCCATATCTGGAGAAAGACACAAGCTTCATTCACTCGTGCTCTCGACCCAAACCCCTTTCTAAGGAAAATGAGGACAAAAAACATAAGGGCTGCTTTACACAAAAGGATACAAAATGGGGCTTGAAACTTTGTCTTTTCTTTTCTTTTTTTCTTTTTTAAATGGGTCACTGAAAGAAGGTTCTTCACCTTCCGAAAAGGTTGTTTTTCTCCACACGAGGTCAAACTAATTTATATATGTAGTTTTATTTTCCACTTGTTTTATATGATGTTTGATTTTTTTTCAACCCTGTTACTTTAATGTAGGACTTGTTTAAAACAGTTCAAAACACAAAGTTGAGTGATTTTGTTATTTGTTATTAATAAATAAACATAAAAAAATAATCTATTTTTAAGGTCTAAAAATGTGTGAAAAATATTCCAGAATGGGTAACAGGGTTGCATATTTAGCCTAAATTAAGCTCAGTTGTGGCTAGCTGATTTGGTATCAAATTGTTCATTTGCAATTACTAACAACCTCATATTTCCCATTAATTAAATAAAATAATTAATTTCCTATATTTTCATATAATATTTTAATTTCAAAATCTTTTTTTTTCTTATAATAACAGGGTTGAAAGGTTGAGGTTGACAAATGCACTAAACACTGTGTAAAAACAAAATGAGATAATTTGCTGTCTCGTAGATCAGTCCAAATGATACATTTTAAATGAGCTGTTTTATTTTCTATACTTCTATTAAATGAGGTTTGCATTTGTAACCATGTTACTTTAATTTAGGGCCTGGCTAAATACAGTTTAAAATCCTATTGTGTCTAATTGTATTAGTGTAGTAGTAAGTAATTAAGTAATTAACGAACGAACGAACGAACGAACGAACGAAAGAACGAAAGAAAGAAAGAAAGAAAGAAAAAGAAAGAGAACGAACGAACGAAAGAAAGAGGGTTGCATATTTAGCTTAAATTAAGCTATCATTAATTTGTGGCTAGATGGTTTGGTATCAAATATTGATTTGAAGCTATTGGTAACCATATATTTTCTTTAAATTAAAACATTTGTTTGATATTTTTTCTTAGAATAAAAGGTTGATTTTGACAAATGCACACAACACTACATGTGTAAAACCAAAATAAGGCAATTTGTTGTCTCACAGATGAGTACAAATGATACATTTTACCAGTATATGAGCTGTTTTATTTTCTACTTATTTTAAATAAGTTTGCATTTTTTCAACCCTGTCACTTTAAATTAGGACCTGTCTAAATACAGCTTAAAATCCTATTTTGTTTAATTTTATTATTTTTTCTAGAAATATAAAAAAAACAACTATCATTTATAAAATGTATAAATTCCAGAAAATGTGCATAAGTAAGTAAGTAAATAAGTGAGTAAGTACGTAAATAAGCAAGAAATAATGGGTAACAGGGTTGCATATTTAGCATAAATTAAGCTATCATTTCATAGTGGCTAGATGGTTTATCAAATATTGATATGTAGTTATTTTTAACCATATATTTTCTTTAAATAAAAAATATTAAAAAAATGTGTTTGTTAATTTTTTTTCTTATAATAACAGGGTTGAAAGGTTGAGTTTGACAAATACACACAACACTATATGTGTAAAAACAAAATAAGACCATTTGTCGTCTCTCAGATGGGTCTAAATTATACTTTTTGTGTCTCAATTTTAAAATTAATCAATAACAGGGATGATTATGTATTATGTTTTTTTGTATTTAACCAATGTATGATTTTAATTGTCTATATTATTTCACTGTCCCTAAACAAAATACGCTTCATGGTTTTTGACTCACCTGTGTAGGAACACCAAGAACACCTGATACCTATTGAAAGTGAATCAATTGAAATCAGATTTTCTGTAGCTCTTCCTCCCCACCCCAATGATTTACGAGCTATACCTGCATACAAAACTCCATAGAAGTAGAGATGAGCAAGTGATCTGCAGAAAAAGCTTCCCCCCGAGGGCTCGGAAGAGTAATCCGTCTCAACACGTTGCGTTAAAAGCTTGTTCGCAGAGTCTAAAAACCATGCATCCCCTGACTCTTTCTCCTCCCTGTCTCCAGGCCCAGTTCCTGCCATTTGTTCAGGAGCACGAGGAGAAAACCCCTTCTGAAAGAACAGGATATATTCTAGAGGATGTGGAGCACTCTCGCTGGCTGAAATTCTCTACAATTATGCAACGTTTTCCCCTTTTTTAATGTGTCTAAGTGTGGGTGGCTGGTTGTGTGTCAATTTTCCTTAGCTACCTGGGTCTCTTTGGCCTCCTTGGTAACAGCACTAGAAACAGGGCAAGACGTCCTTCCGTTGGATCCGATGAAAGCCTGCGGGGTGAGAATTGCTATCCAGGCATGATGATGACGCCTTCTCGATTTACCTGAAAATCAGCATTTGTAAAACTACACCACAATTAAGTCATTTGAGTGGAATTTGAGGCTATTGTGGCAGCTAAACAGAAGACGGGAGCGATCTTGCCCTCACTCAGGCTTGGCAGAGATGTTAAAGTGTATAACGTCTTGTTTTCTGTCTGTAAGTCATCAAGTCTTGTTATGTTCTTGGCCCTGGGCGCTGCTAGAGATGACATCCCTGACAAGTGTCGTGACATTTCCTGTTGGCTTTGCTCTGCTGTCACGTGCCATTTTGACTTAGCGCGGCTAATTCGCAGAAATATCAAATAGAAGTGATCGGTTTACCAATAGCTAGGCATCTTTTTGTGAGTGTGTGCAGATTGCTGATAATAACAAAGCTCATATGATATGTCCCACTCTGCCAAGATCTGACGCACTCACTTAGGAAAACTTGGGAAGAGCCAGTACGGTGGTACTGCTGAGTGTATACTTGAGTGTTTGGAAGTATCTGCTGCCAAAGGAACTTCCTGCAACATGTCAGGCATAATTTATTCATGGCTGGAGGGAAGGTCCTGTGTGGAGACAGATATGCACACAATCTGGCTTTGGGACAGACAGAGAGATGAGTACACGGAAAGACAGGCTGTACACATTCATTTAGGTTTAAATATATAAACAGTTAACTGTATTTAGTATGTTCTAAAGTGTGTGAAGGCTGTTTGGCAGTGAAAAATAACAACGCTAGGGTATTCTGGATCAGGAGTTTTCAAAGTTTTTGATGCCATGAGTCCCCAAATATGATGACTACTTTGCAAGGAACCCCTTCATAAAATGTAAAAGGCTTCAGAAAGCTTCAGAAAATTAGTTATACATGTATGTATGTATGTATATATGTATGCATTTAAATTTAGATATAAAGTCCCTATTTATACACTCAAAATTGCCTGTTCAGTGAGCTTAATTAAATTAAGGAAACAATGCATTAAGAGCCAGGGGGTAAAAACTTTTAGAATTTGAATTTGAAGGGTAAATTGTGCTTATTTTGTCTTCTGTGAAACATGTACGTATCTTCTGTAGCTTCTGAAGGGCAGTTCTAAATGGGGGAAAATATATGATATTTGATATTTTGATATTTAAACAAAATAAAAATGTACAAAACTTCATCCTGTTCAAAAGTTTTCACCCCCAGCTCTTAATGCATTGTGTTTCCTTTTGGATCATCAGTGAATGTTTGTACCTTTTGTAATAGTTGTGTATGAGTCCCTCAGTTAACGTCATTGTGAAAAGATGGATCTCCAAATCATACAGTCACTGCTGGAAAGGGTTCAAATATGCAAGAGATGCTGGAAAACCAACGAATTTGTGAGAATTTGAGTATATATACACACACATGGCATATTTATTATGTCAACTATGAAAGGAATAAAATTACATTTTTGTATACATTTTAGGACAAATTTCCGGTTTAAACCCCACACACATTAGGTTTTATCTGAATACAGATACAGATACAAATAATTTTACCATTGCAACAAATCCATATATTGACTTTGCTGCAAACTCCTACTTTACATGCTTGTGTTCCGGACATTAAATTTAAAACTTAGTGTTAGCAGTTTATTCAAATCCCAGTAATGAACAGCGCAGGTAAGGAAGGGTTACTAACCCTCTGAGAAGAAGACAAGCAAGCTGTCTGCTTGTGTTAACAAATCTGCATTAGTCTGCTTTGCCTGGGGTTACATTGTTGTTCATGACTGTGCACCTGTTCTGGTTAACTGACAGCTTTAAACATCAGCCCTAGTTTCATTATCTCAGTCTTTCACAGCCTCGGGCTCCATTAAAACTGAGGCAAACCGCAAAGAATGTTGTTCAACTTATCCAAAGGTCACAATTTGTCAAAACACCCATGTACGCTCTACAAGAAGCTATTAATGGATTTGATACAAGCTACCTCGAATGACCAACGTATACCAACTTCCTGTCAAAAAGAGTTTTTTCTAAGAGGAGGGGATGCCTGAAGGAAATGGCATTGGCGTGTTTGTCAGCTTGAGCGCTCGCAGTGGCAGCAAACACTGGAAGTGGGTTTAGGAGGTGTTCTCAGGTTTGGCTGAGCTTTTACCCTTAAGTGGAAAAACATTAATGGAAGCTGGCTCGCACTCGTTCTCTTCCCCCTTCTCAGCGGCGGCTCTAACAGCCGAAGGGAGGGCTGGTAGACGACCAAACATTAGTCACCACATGAATCCTGCACACTGAAATATGCTTCCTGTCAAGGTTTGGATAGATATCATGAAGAGAGACCTTGCTCAGCTTGGCAGGAATTGGTCACTTAACCGAGAAAAGAATTACAAATTTACTGCAAAGGCTTCTGCTGGCTGACAAAATGCATTTTATTGGCTTGTAGGAGTTGGGATATTTAACCGGGTTAAAACATCTATGGTTAGAATGGTTGCTTGGGTCCTATTCCAAGTGCAAGGTCACAATAACAACACTTGGGACAATGGTCTTCAGTGGCTCTATTATTCAGACAAGCCACTCCCTAAATATCCTCAATAAAGGAATGACACATCATGTTGGATATACAGTATGTTGAAACATTTTTTTCCATGAAGTTCACTCATTATGTTAGTCAAGGTTTCTTTCACTAAAGACAGTCATAATTTAGGTTTATACAACCATTTTCCACCCTCTCTCTCTGACTCTTAAAGGAACAGTTTGCTCAAAATGGAAAATTCTTGCAATTTGTATTCACCATTTACTCCACCATGTGTGTGTCCAAGCCCATACAAATTTCCTTTGTAGAAGAATGTTCACGCTCCTCTCATCCATATAATAATTTAATAAAAAATGCATGGATTAAATAAAAATTATATTAAAATATATTAAATATTTATATTATTAATATTAAAGATATTAATATTTATTAATATATTTTATTTTGACAAACATTTTCTTTACACAAGCTGTTTGTACTACTGCAACTTAAAGAATTATATTTGTAAATAATTTATCATTGCCTAATAGTTGGGTTCAATACTAAATAGGCTCTGATATGTTAACATTAGTAGTCATATGTTGAAGTTTTTGCAACCTTTTGAGTTCATTGAGTTCATAAAGTGCATATGCATCAAGATTGTTTTTCATTAACTAACTAACTCACTAACTAGTAAGTAAATAAGTAAATAAAAAAAAAAAAAAAAAAAAATAGTAATTTAAAAAAGCTTACAAAAATATAAAAAACATATAACAAAATTACAAAAAAAAATAAGTGAATGAAAAATTTAAATATAAAAATAGAATTTTTAAAAATATTTTTAAAAACTATAATAGTATATAGTAAAACAACACACATAATTCTTATTTCATAACCATTTGTGTACTTCTTTATTTCTTTGGCAGCAGTGTCACAGATTTGTTGAGTATAACTAGCAGTTGAATCTTTGGAATAGCTATCATTATGGGTTTCTTTCACCTTGGGAGCTGAAAACTCACTGGGATTTTGTGAACAAGCTTTCTCCACCAAGCTTAAAGTAAGGTTTGTGCGTTTGCAGAGAGCTGAGTGATTGAGACCGCACTGGTTATTTTTCTTTCCAGACAAAGCAATGCATATGTGTGCATTTGTGTTTGCATGAGTGTGCGTGCATGTGCATGTGCCTTCATGCAATTGCATGTTTTTACATGTGCTCTGTAAAGAAGCGAGAGCATATAAATGACAGGCTGCCAAAGTGAAGGAAATAAAGTCCTTAAAATAAAGAAGTCAACTACTTCATTCCATCTGTCACCATCTCTCTCCCTCCCTTCCTTAAGGATAACTTTGGCTCTGTTCACTTCCTCCTATTCATGTGAGGATTCCATGCATGACATGCGCTGACCAAATACACACAGGGAGCACATCTGCTAAAGTGTGTGCATGTGTGTTCGTGGCCTCTGAGACTGGCTTCTAGGAGAGACACAGAGGAGCTATTTTATGATCCCCACCTGTCAGAGGTGACACTCGGAAAATAAATGTCTTGGTACAGTAATGATCCAGGTATTCTAGCCAGGTATACATTGGTTCCCCTAGAGTTGTTAGTCCTAGCTGGGTTAAGCTGGTCTCGCCGGTCTCCCAGCCTGGCCAAAAGACAAGTGCCCAAAAACCTTAAACCTAGCAAGCTATCCTGGGAGACCACCAAAGTTTTTTTTTTTTTTCAGCAATGTTCTATGTTTAGGTTGTGTACCAAAAAAAAAAAAATAGGCAGACTGTATATACAATAAATGCTAACATTAAATAATATAATAAATTATATGTGAAATACATTTTTTAATGTAAACAGAATTTAAAAATATATATACAATATATAAAATAGTGCTATAAACACTCCCATTCAAATGTTTTTGAAAGAAGTTTCTTATGCTCACCAAAGGCTGCATTTATTTGATCAAAATTACAGTAAAAACAATAATATTGTGAAATATTACAATTTATATATAATTAAATATTATTGCATTATTACAATATTATTACAAAGTTTTCTTTTTAATCTATTTTAAAATGTAATTTATTCTTGTGATGCAAGTTTGAATTTCCAGCATCATTACTCCAGTCTTCAGTGTCACATGATCTTTCAGAAATCATTATATTATGCTGATTTACATTTCTGATTATCAGTGTGTCGCCCCTGGACTGTTGTGTTGTGTTTTTGCTCCCCATGTGTTCCCTGTGACCCAGTTTCTCCCCAGTCTGATTGTTGATTTGTTTCCCGGTGTGTCTCATCTTCATCCCTGATTGTCTGTGTATTTAAGGTCTTGTCCGTTCAGTTAGTGTTTGTCGGGTCAACTTCGTCATGTTCGTGTGTCTCCAGCCGTTTCCTGTGTGTATTCCCTGTTGTTTGGATTATATTAAAGACTGTTGAACTTGATTCCTCGTCTCCTCGCTCCTTCCATCACAGACTGTGACACAGTGTTGAAAACAGTTGTGATGTTTAATATTTATTAATTTATTTATTAGTATATATATATATACACACACACACACACTTTTATATATATATATATATATATATATATATATATTAATTGATCGTTGTCAATGTTGAAAATAATTTGATATATTGTGATATAATTGTGATATATTTCTTGTCACTTTTAAACAATTTAATGCACCCTTGATAAATAAAATATTTTTTTTAACCAAATAACAGACCCCAGACCTTTGAACTTTATGTAAGTTTAATTTTATAAAACACTACCTGCTAAAATATTTGATAGTAACCCATAACAAAAAAATCAGAATGGTAACCAAATGTCAACTTTATTTCTATTTATTTTGTATTTCTTCTACAGTTTTGTACCACAGTAAAACCACACGTCCATATAGTACAGTGTAAGAAACTTTTAGAATATTTTTGGAAATTGTCTGTCATTTAAGTTACCATAGTTTTATAGTTTATTATAGTAGCAAATTTATAATGGTAAGGGAAAGAGAATACATTTTCCTTTTGTGAATATACTGCAAATACAGACCTTTTACAGAAAGTGTATTAAGTTAATGTCTATTTATTGCTAATAGTGGTATGCACACAGTTCAGTATAATCCAGTCATAAAATCTGTGAGAGCTGCTGCTTTCATAGTGCGGTTTCCTCAGTTTCTGATTCTGTTAAACACATTAGCCTGCATCAGGGTGACTTGAGAAGTTCGAGAGAGAACCTGAGATTGAAAGGGCTTGTTTAATGTCAGTGTACTGACAGTTTTACTAAACACAAGTGCAGCACATGCTCCTATATAATGGCATGTATATTTTCACGTCATTTTTGAGAGTGCAGTGCCTGGTCCAAGTACAATAATACCATCCACACAATATTTCATGCAGGTCCACTACTCCATCCTTCCCAGAGGTTTGAAAACCACTCTATATTCTCTCCAACCCTACATGCTGCATCTGTCAATAAAATAGAAATGAACAGTGTGATTATAAGGCTGTCTGGACAGGGGCCATATCTAGCGGAAAGGGGAAAAAAAACATATTTTCCCTCCATCTCTCGTCTTTGGCAGGTTTATTTTGGTCAAGCTATGGCTCCATCCACGGTATAAAGCAGCTGGCACTAGACGAACAAAAAAGAAACAGACCAAGCGCGCTGTTTTCATCACCAACCCCCACGCCATCGATCTATCTGAGACACGTACACCCAAACATACAGATGTACAGATGAAAGCTCGCACACCTACACCTATTCCTTCATGAACGCCGGGAAGAGTGACTTTTAATTACCAGAAAGTTCCATATTTGCATGATGAGTCGTAATACGTTTGACACGTCGCGAGCTATACTGATGAAAACCTGTCCTACTTTCCTTCACCTTCACTCCAAGAAAAATAATCTTTATGAGAGCACTGCTGTTTGGTTAGACCCACTCCATACTGCAGGCGTGCCCGGGATCCCAGAGAGAGGAGAATGAAATGAAAATACTGGATTAATAAAGCAAATGAAATTTCTTTTTTTGTTTCTTCTGCTGAAAAAAAATATTTTAACCATAAAATGAAAATTCTGTCATTGTTTATGTTCCAAACTTGTATGCTGTTGTTTTAGTGGAGCACAGAAAAATACATTTTGAGTAATCTTCACACAGTTCTTTACCATATACTACAAAATTTCTTAATAACCACTGATTTCAAGCTCAAAATGGTGCAAAAACACCCTAAAGCAGGGGCCACGGATCCCCCAAATATGATCATCCTTTTGTGAGAGACCCCATCATAAAATTTAAATGACTTCTATAAAGGTTTTTAGTTTTTTTCATACTGTGTGTGTGGGGGGGAGGGGGTGTTATAAATATGCCTAAAATATTATTTGGAAAATACGTTCTTTTAAGTTACATGATTATGATTTATTCTACTCATTATAGTACTGTGTTAGTTAATTAATTTCAATCTATTTTTCATATTATTGTTATTTATTTATTCACTGTGGACCCCAGTTTGAAAATCCATTTTTTCCCTACTTATTATAGTACTCACTCACTCACTCACTCTATCTACCTATCTATCTATCTATCTATCTATCTATCTATCTATCTATCTATCTATTTTTTTTATTCATTCATTTAAAGTCTTTATATAAGTATCTCTCTCTCTCTCTCTCTCTCTATATATATATATATATATATAATACAATACAATATTTAATTATCATTTCTTAACCCTTTTCTCTTAACATTTTTACAGGCCCCAGTTTGAAAAGTTTCCCCCTATGAAACTCCCTTTTTTTTTTTTTTTTCTTCCTTTTTGTTATTTTTCTCTAAACTTATTTAGGGGACCCCTGGCGAACCCCAGACCCCAGACCCCAGTTTGAAAACTCCTGCCCTAAACATGAATTTGTTATAATTTACGTTTTCTAAAGCCATACAATAACTTTTTGTGGGGAAAAGAGCAAAACTTTCTAACCATGCATACCCATGAGAAGAGACGAGGAGGGGTGTGTTTCCCAAAAGCAACTATGGTCGCAAGTTCTGTCCTTACCAATAGAGTTCAATAGAAATAACGACCATAGTTAGCTAACGATGGTATTGAGAAACGCACCCCTGGACATATCTTTAGCAAATGCTGGGTGGCTCTGCCCAGTGTGAAATCTCATTGGTCCAAAATCCTATTCCTCATAGTTGTCTATTAAACACCATAGATTCAGACTGGCTGTGATTGAGCAACGTCAAGCAGCGTTTTTGCATTCTATGTGGAAAGACTCATTCTTTGAAGCTTGCAACTGGTCTCATCGCACAAGGTTATTCACTAAACATCCCATATCTCATTTGCAGTTCCACATATTCAGACATGTGGCATGACATGCAAAAACAATGGACCTGGATGTCAATGGCATCAAATCTAGCACAATTATTTAACTGAACATACAGTAGTTGTGAATCAGATTTGAAAACTCTGGAGAAAGGAAAGTTTCAAATAACGATTTAAATTTACGTCTGTTTTTCATATGACCTCAAAAATAGTTCACAAGTCATATGGACTACTTTTATGAAGCAGCGTGAACATTCCTCAAAACACCTTCCATTGTGTTCCACAGAAGAAAGACGGGGTTGAAACAACATGAGGCTGAGTAAATAACAACAGAATCTTTATTTCTGGGAGAACTATAAGTTCGAAGGCTGCTAAACAGGAAGCCGCTCGGCTTGCTGCATGATTAAGTTATATCGAGCCACATGCGCTCACCCCGGACACATTTTGGAAGCGTTTGCGCGTCCCACGGCGAGGTGAGCTGATCCACTCTGCAGAAGGGAGCTGCTAAAGCAATAATCATCAGAGTAAATACATAAACACACAGGCCAGCGTCTCTGCTAGCTCACGTCAGGTAGGATTTATGCCGGCGGTGTTCTCGGGTGTCCCAGACCACGGTTGAGTTCTCGGCGAGCCAGCCCGGTGTCAATTTTTAAAGGCGAGTGTTGGGTAACATTCTCCTTCAAGGCTCAATACCGTTCGACTCTATTAGTTTCGCCACGAACGCTTTTCCGTGTCCGGCGTGAGGAACAAAACAAACACACAAGCAAAGGTCCGTATAAACATAGCTAAATTTAACAAGTTCTCCCTGTCTCGCTCAAGTTGTTTTCTTCTTTTTTCGCCTTTCTTCTCTTTCCTCTGCCCTGCTTTTCTCTTTCACATGCTTTTACAGTGAGGTGCACTGAAAGCGCTCTTTGTTGCTACGGTCTACGGCGTCTGAATAGGGCCAAACAAATGGCCCTGTCCACTGAGCACTGCAGAAGAGGTTTTGAAAAGAATTCCTCCCCTGACTTCTCCTTCATGAGCCCCACAATGACAGACTACCCTTTTCTTCCCGTGCTCCCACTAATGGATAAGACAATATTTGCAGGAGTGTGAGGTGGGGGTCTCGTTTGCTTGAATATTCAGACTCCGTCTGTGCCAGCCAAACCACCCCATCCCTCCCTCTCCGATAAACACTCTGCCCATTTCCCTTTGATTTCCTTCAGTCCTCTTGTTTCCCCGGCGCTCCGTTTGTTTCTCGCTTCTTGGATGCTCCGAATCAAAAAAAATCAAAGAAGAAAGGCAGAGAGAAAGCAACAGGTGTGAGGTAGCGAGGGACAAGCGCATTAGACGGTGCCCATGAGATTACATCAGTTTTACTTGGAAGAGAAGCAGATTGTTTGATTTGGTGACGAGATGGGCCGATCTACCTTTTCCCCAATCCAAACAGAGCCAAAGGGAGCTTTCTGTGCTTCGTGCTCAAGTAAACCTTTGAATGTTAATAAAATGAGCTGTTGAAATGGAAAACGCAAACATACTGATTTAACATAGCTTTTGTATAAACCACAAAGCGATTGTTTTACATTTGAAATGGCCTGAGGATATGAAAATGATTTCAACGGCATAATTAAGTGACATAATTAACACAATCATTTTAAGTAAACTGTGAAAGGTTTTACTAGAACAGTACAGTCTATGGCTAAACAGTACATTCATTATAACTGACGGTTGAGTTCCGTCATCATTTTTTGTCGTTCCAAATCTGTTTTTTTGTGGAACAGATATTTTAATGAATCTCCAAGCTGCTCCTTTCCATACAAAGAATGTTCCAAAAAGTATAATCTCATAAAAAAGCACTATAAAATATTCGATAGTTCTGAAGTTGTACGATTTGAGTGTGAGCAACAGACCAGTTTACATTTGCAGACTCTAAAATATGTCATGTGGCATAACCATGAATTAAAAAGTCATAACATATTTTCCTCATACCTTGAATACTTTGAATGGACACACCTTAATCATTATCAATAATAATTAATATATATATATTTGTTTTTACAAGTATTACAAGTATTAATTCATAAATATTATTACATTATTAAAATGTAATATTATTATTTTTTAGGAGTCGCACCACATGACATTTTACAACTACCCTTAATAAAAAAAGGTCAAGGTCAAATTATTTTATATTTTAGTAAATGTGTATAGAATTTGTATTTATTGTTCAACTATCCTATGGAGATCATTGTATCTGCACCAAATCTCTTCCACCACCTCTTTCCAAGTCTTCATCTTTTTTCTTTTTCACTTTATTTAGACAGGTCCCGTACACGCTACTAATTGTCATGCCAATGTTTTTACAGCTGATAGAGGGAGAAAGAGAATTCCAGTAGATAGAAAACTACTCGCTCTGTGAGTCAACATGGCACAATGACAAAGAGAAACAGAGGCTCAGATCATTATGGTTTAAATGGTTGTATTGGACATTTGCCAGTTGCTTTCCGTCTCCAAACAGACTTGTGGTCTCCATACACACACACACACACACAGGAGGATATATTTAGTTCTCTGGGCAAATTTGTTGTGATCCAAGTCATTCATGACAACTGCATAATTTATTTTCTTATTAAATAAAGAATCAAACTGATATGTGATTATTAAACTTTGGCATGTAACTTTGCTCCAAACACACTTAGACTGACTTACATTGACCAGAAGAGACTTAACAGAGGCCTTCTTTGACCTGGGCACGTTGGCATCTACAACAGCAACCGCCGGAAACAGCCTAACATCATGGCGGTGACATTTGTATGACAACAACTCACATTTTCTTTAAAGAAGGTAAGAATTGTGTGTGTTTGATTCTGTAGATGATTCAAACCAAGAGGACAGATGTTTAGCATCACTTGAGTTTTTCCATTTTGTCAAAGCTTGGTCACAAGCTGCTGTCAAAGGAGGATGTTTTGTATCATAATGAATGCGAAGTTTGTCTGTTTTTATGCCGTCTTCAGTGTTTCTCTGTTGTTTTTATGGTCTGGGTTGAGAGTTAATGAACTGTGAATTGTATGTCTTGCACATTCTTTAGACTTCCAGGAAATCGCTCATCTTTGCTTCTCAATACTGTTAATGTGCTTTAAGAATGACTGGGACGATCAACAAACAAGCGCTGTCAGGAAGAAGAGCTATTTTCAGCTTGCTGAATTTGAAAGGAAGGTTTTTCTTAGCAAACATGAGAAAGATTTCTACAAATGGTCATTAGGACGTGTGTTCTGCTGTCAACACTGGGCCACAAAATATAGCACAAGAAAATAGCTACTAACTTTCTAGGGTTGTTGTGTAGGAGTGTTCAGTTTTGGAATGGCACATCATTTCTGCTGCCACAGGAAAGAAAAATCTCTTTAATGTCTCAATTGTCTCTCCTAGACGGCTATTAGTTTGAATGGAGAGCCAATGGAGACTTATTAACCTTCATGTTGTGTTCCGGTCATTTTGACCCAGAGAGATTTTTTTTGTGTGTGTGTGTTACACTATTTTAAGGTGTCCTTGTTACAGTGTAATTATACATTTAAGTACTGAGTAATATTAATTAACTACATATACTTACTATATGGTTAGCGTTAGGATTAGGGTTTGGTTTAAGGTTACTTGCATGCAATTATGTATAATTTATTGTTATTATAATAGTAAGTACATGTAACGTGTAACAAGGACACCTTAAAATAAAGTGCTACTTTTTATTTAATTTTTTTGCTAGTTAATACTAGTTAATGTTTTCACAATAGACTAAAACTTACTGACTTTGCTCAAAAAAGGGTATAAAAATGTTTATATTTGTTGTACTTTTGGGGGATTTTCCCACCTTGTTACGCATGATGATCCCTACAAAACAGTGCTTATAAATCTCTCGTTATGCTATATTATTGCCAAATCTTTGAATCAGTATTATCAACTTTTTCTCTTTCCATTAGCACATTTTGTGTTTGATCTGAGCTGATGCACCTTAGTTCTTGAGTGAACTTCACCAAAATTATCCATAAATAATGTTTTGTTTTTACTCAAACACTGAGGTGCATAAGCTCAGATCAGTGAGGTCTATGATCAATCAGTTCAAAAAAGAAATACAAAAGCTTGTGCTAACTGAAAAAAAATAAAAAAAATCAAGATTTGGTAATAGTATAGCATAATGACAGATTTACAAGCAATTTTTAAAAGGCACCAACCCCCGGTTTCACAGACAAGGCTTAAGAATTAAAAATACTTAATTAATTAATACTTAAATGTATTAATTGAACTATGGCCTAATCTTGGTTTAGTCTAAGCCCTGTCTGTGAAACCAAGCCCAAATTAGGTACATTATTTTTAGCACAGCACAACAGTTTGCTTCAGAAAAATACACCGATAATCTCACATTATTGTTTTACCACAAAATGAATAAGCAGCACAACTGTTTTAAATGTTGATTACAATAAGAAATATTTCTTGAGCAGCAAATATCAGAATGATTTCTGAAGGATCATGTGACACTGAAGACTGGAGTAATGATGCTGAAAATTAAGCTTTGAATCACAGAAATAAATTACAGTTTATAATATATTCAAATAGAACACAGTTCTTTTAAATTGTAATAATATTTCATAATTTTAATTTTTGGTGAGTTTAAGAGACTTCTTTCAAAAACAAAAATTGCAGCATTTCCAAACTTTTATATTGTATATTTTACAAAATATCTCAACAACGTCTCATACTGTGCCCAGATTTGCCAAGAAACTAATAGTCAAATATTTCAAATACTCTTGAGCTATGAAAGAAGAACATCTGACCAATAATATTTCCTTTTCAGACAACCCACTCATGAATGTTTGAGAACATTTTATATATTATACAGCGGAAATAAAAAATATGAGCTTCAGATTCGCCTCATTAAACTCCATATAAAATGAACACCTGGTCCTGAATGTGGCCGTTTTATCCCATAATTCAAAGGGCTGTAAGGTTGTTCCGTTTTCCATTGATCTACAGCACCTCTACATCTCATCTCTCTTTAGCTTTAGTCAGTGGGAGGAACGGTCCTGTAAAACAGTGGTATTAATTCAGTTGATCTTGTTTTGCAGCAGATCCGGAGATGAGATTACAGTGTAAGAGCTGCAGCTTTGTGTGAATGTTTGTGTCTGTGGGCGGAGGAAGGAAAATATCCTCTCACACTTTAATTCTCATTCTGCCCCAATTACCATGATTCAGCATCTCTGCGTTTCCTGAGACAAGCCAGGAACTTTTTGTGGGGAATTCTTATTTATGTGAATTGAAAAAAGTGATGAGAGATAAATACTGGGCGTCAGAAAATAATACAAAAACAATAAATACACAACGCTTTCAGTGTCTTATTGTCAGGGTTCTGTTGTGTGTGTCATCTGTTCCTGCCTCTTGTGTCCATATTTGGTTTGTTTCCTGTCCTCGTCAGATGTGATTATTAGTTTATTCTTGTCCAGCCGTGTTTGTCTAATTGTCTATGATTATCCCTTGTATATTAGTCCTGTCTTTTGAGTTTGATTTGGTCTGGTCTACTCGTTACTTCCCGGTGTATCCTGTCTCTCAGCCTTGTCTTGTCCTGCCTTGATGTCCTGAATAAATACTATTATTTGAGTTTACGTCCTCGTCTGCGTGTCCTTGTTCCTCCCTCGTGTGTGCACCGTGACACTTATATTGTTTTGTCCTCACTGGTTGCATGCAACAACAAAGATCACTACCAGTGTAGTCCGATTTAACAATTCATTTTAATGACATTTTAAAGACTCGCTCATTTCAAAGTGAAATAAACCAAGAACTGTGTGTTACTGTATGTATACGTAAGGTTCATGAGATTTCAATTTAGCTACTTTAGTTTAGCTACTGCTTAGTTGTTTCATATGACAATCGTAGTGAAACAAATATCAACTGCCGTTAAAGGGTTGGGGGTCGAGGTAAGATTTTTCAAATGTTTTTTTAAAGTCTCTTATCCTCACCAAGGCTGCATTTTTAATAAAAAAAAATATAGACAAAAAAAAACAGTAATATTGTGGATTTATATTACTATTTAAAATAGCTGTTTTCTATTGTAATATATATACAGGTATATATATTTTTTTTTTTTTCAGCAGTTATTTCAGTGTCGCATAAACTGCTGATTTGATTCCCAAGAAACTTTTTTTTTTCTTTTTTTGGAAACTATATGTTTTAGGATTCTTTCATGATTAGACAATTCATGAAAGACAGCATAAATCTAAAATATAAATCTCAGTTTCTTTACTAAATTTCTTTACTGTCATTTTTGATCAATTTGTTTTAGATAATTTGTCCTTGCTGAATAAGTATTAATAAAAAAATAAAAAATAACATCTTACTGACTCCAACTTTTAGGAAGAGTAGTGTACATTCAAAGTTTTGTATTCAATGATGATTTGTATTAAATAATATTATTGTGGCTGAAACCGAAGAAAATATTTCAAATTCAGTGCAAGAACAATACAAAAAAATTGAGGAACAAATTAAACATTGCACCATTTCAGTGATGTTTTGTCACACGACACAAGAGAACCAGTAGCATTAGGAACCAAGAAGCCATTTTTGTAGTCCATACATGTTTTGTATGTAACTCTGTAAATAACAGCTTACATTTCAGTCTATTTCTGACACAAAGCTATCATATGACTTCAGATGACAAGGAAAATTGGCACAAGTTAATATTTTCTGATGCTTTATGGTGCTTTTTGTCATTTTGAAGCACAATCAGAATCCCCATTCACTTCCATTATATGGAAAAGAGCAGCATGAGCATTTTTAAAATCTCTCCTTTTATGTTCTACGAAAGCAAGTAAGTCATACATGTTTGAAATGACATGAAGGTGAGTGAATGATGACAGAATGTTTATTTATGATTTCCGATGACAGCCACTGACTTCCATAGAATGAGGGAAAAGAAATGGAAGTCAATGGCTACCGTCAACTGTTTGCTTACCAACGTTCTTCAACATATCTTCTCTTCTGTTCAACAGAAGAAAGAAACCCACACTGGTTTGGAACAAGTGGAGGATAAGTCAGAATTTTAAGTGCATCAGAATCAGAACCGCAATCATTAAATTGTGAACGATTGCAAGTGAGCGTAGAGAGACGGAGAGGAGGTCTGATCACCAGGGCTTCCACCCTGCCATGACTCCTGCAGTCAAAGTGATCTGACATGAGAAACTCCGGAGTCTGTGGGGGGAACCGCAACCGCTCTGCATATCTGATCAGAATATCGGGAAGAATGGAGGAATGGAAAGTGAGAGAGAGAAAGAAAAGCCTAAGCAATGTGTGTGTGTGGTGTTCCTGTTACCTCAGCAATCCTCGCTCTGCCTCTTGCCTCCAGTCAAATTCACTCCAGCCAGACTGCAGGGTTCTGAATAACTGCAGGCGATATCTTAGCCTGTCTGTCCGTCTGCCTGTCTGGCTGTCTGTCCATCTCGTCTGGCCGTCTGCCCGTCTGAGACTGACTCCCGAACAGCAGCGAGACATCCAGTGCCAGTGAGCATACTTTACCACGGGGCAAATCCTCACCCCTGTCCATCTGCAGAATTAACAAGACGAACTGCCTCCCCATCACAAACACAAACCCCTGCTCCTCTGTGACAGCTACACACTGCTCTGCATGCCAAGCCGGTCCTGGACGGTGTATGGCTGAACAGATGGGCGCTAAAGCCAGAGGAGCCGCAGTCACTTCGAGATATGACAGCTCAAAACGCTTGTTGCTGCAACTTTATTAACTTGTATATAACCAAACAGTGACACTGTAGATGAAGTTAGTGGCAAGGCCGGTAAAGGGATATGAATATTATGTCATCATGTACTCATGTCTTTCTTTCATGGGACACAAAAGGAGATGTGTAGCAGAATGTGCAGGATGGTAGGTAATGTGAATGAACACTGCTCCAAAAATGACGAAAAACACCAAAAACCAGGTCTGTTTGAGTCTTCTTAAGTCATAACATTGCATCAGAATTTATATGGAATGTAATATATAACTTTTATATATTATATTATATATTTTTCATACAATTGCATAGGATTTTCTATGTAATTTAATATATAATTTTTATTTTGAATATAAATATTGTGTGTGTGTGTGTGTGTGTGTGTGTGTGTGTGTATATTACATTTGTATTGAAAGTTAAGTAAAACTTTTATTCATTATATATATTTTATATAATTTTATATATATTATATATAAAAATAATATATATATTATATATAAAAATTATATATATATATATATACAAAATATATAATAACATTTTTACTTTACATTCCAAAATAAATGTAATATAAATTAAAAAATTAAATTAATTAAAAGCTAAAATATATTATTGATGTTAATATGGCTAAATTTAAATATCACTGAAGCTCAACATTCCTGAAATATTATATGTATTATATCTGGTAACACTTTACAATAAGGTCCAACTAGTAATGCATTCATTAACATTGTTTTAGTATTTATTAATATCTGTTAACATTAATTAATAAAAATACAACAATTACTAATACAACTAAATGTTAGTTAATGTTAGCACAGGCTCATGAATATCATTGATACAAATTATATACTTTTATTTCTTAGTAAAAAAAATCATATGATTGCATTGGAATTTATATATAATTTAATATATAATTTTTATATATTATTAGATTAGAAGAATTACATTGCACTAGATTACATTATAATTACTACTGTTTATTCACTAAAAATATGATATTTTTTTAATATGACCTTATTTCTTTCCTTAAAAAAAACAAAAACAAAAAAAAACATATGTATACATACACATATACAGTATATGGGGCAAAAAATGTTAGGATAAAATATAAATAAATAATCAGGACTATTTTCATTTACTGAGAGCCATACTATATTATTTTCAATCGCACATACATATACCCATTAAACAGCGATCACCATGAGAAAAATGCTTCAACCAAGCTGACTCTACCTGAGGTGATATAAATTGTGGTTATATTTTAGGCCTGTAAAAAAATAAGGATGGGCAATGTGACACACCATGCAATTACCTTAAACTGTCCTCCCTTCCTAAATGATCCGACTCCAGGAATTCTTTCCCGTGGCTGATGTTTGACTAGGATGAGTGGGTTTGTTATGGCTCAGATACACCTGCTTTAGTGTATACTTAGACTGTCAGAGACCCGCCCTGGGACTAGAACACTTCCACACGCTCCTGTCAGCGGAGAATTACGGCGCCTCCGCTGCTATTTTCACAATATTTTTACTCTGGGCACGTCTGCGATGATGCCTGTTGGTCGTGTGGTTATTGCCATACAAAGGTGCATGTTAAATGTATGTTTTGGGGGCCCTCGGACTATGAATTTTAAATGAGACAATGTTTTTCTTGTTGGGTTCGTCTTGCAGGGGTTTGTTTCGCTGCTGAAAGGCTGCATGAATGCATGAGGCTCTGTGTGCAGATGACCTCTGGGTCAAAGGTTACCATGGTAATCAGGTCAGAGGGGATGTGGCTTCAATTTTCCTCTCGCAAAAGAGCCGAGCCGGTGTCCATCTGTCATACAAACCATACACACATTCACACGGACACTACTATGTTCTTTCACACACACACACACACACACCGACCTGCTGACTTCCATTGAAGGCAGAAAGCTAGTTTATCTGAGATTGTTTAAATAAAATTGATGGAATAAACAGCACAATTGCATGTATATAATCTATAAAACTAATATAAGCATGAGTATAATTTAATAGTAAATAGGACAATTAACTGAAAATTGAAGTAGAAATTAATTTTATTACATTTTTACATATATAATCTTCAAAATAAGAATCAGTCCCTGTATATATATATATATATATATATATATTACACTTGTAAAATGAGAATAGGTGCCATAAAGTAACTTGATACCAAATTAAACAAGTAATTAATTATTAAACATAATTAATTTTACTACATTTTTACCTTTTACGAATATAATGAGTCCCCTAAAGTAACTTGATACTAAATGAAACAATTGATTAAATATTGAATGTTTAATAAAATGTATTGGCTAATTATTCATTTGATTCACGAAACACAACAAATGCACATATTACTGCATGAAATATTGAATGATTGATATATTATATATATTTACATTTGATATATCAAGATAAATTTCCCAAAATAACTTGATTTTGATACTAATTTAAATAATAAATTAAATTAGTAAAATATTTAATTTTGCATACAATATATATTCTGTAAAATAAGAATGAGTCCCCATAGAAACTAAATGAGATAATTAAATAGTGTATATAATATATTATATATGAATTATGAAATATAATTGCGTTTATTATATTTTTATATTTTGCATATATGATCTGAAACATAAAAATAAATAAATAAATAAAACAAGTCCACTAAAGTAACTGGACATTAATGATAAAACTATTAATTATTAAATATAAATAATTGAATAGAATTACATCATATTTTTACATAGACAGACAGACAGATAGACATATAGATAGACAGAGAGATAAAATTAAAGCTACGCAAAAATAACTTTACCAATTTAAATAATGACTAAAATATTATTATTAATTAAATTGTATTTAATTATATAATTGTATTATTTGAAAATCACAGTTTCCAATGTCAGTGTGTTGAAAACCTTTGCAGCTGCATGGAACTCTGGGATTGTCACATGTCTCTGCTTGGGCCAGACAGGTGCACCTGAACGGCATCAAAAACAGTCTGAAACCAGAATGCATACGCGCATACGCTCTCGGGCACAACGTGAAATATAAGCTGATGTGGGAAAAGTGCTACTGTGACAGAAAGAGCTGTTTAGAATTGCTAATAGAACATCAGGCCATTTCAAAGGCTCGTCTGCATTCTCTCGCAGAATCAGATAGCAAAGCCCTGCTTGATTCTGCGGAGGAAACATTAGCGCTGAGCAACGATATGGATTTCTCTGAGTACCGGCGCCAGATAGGAGTCTGCTTTAATCTTCCACCCTGGATTCAGATTTCTGTTCACGCTCACACACTCACTCTGTGTCTCCCTATAGCTTTAGAGCTCAAGCGATTTGCAGGCTTGTGATTGGCTGAAAGCACAGAGGTCAGCGGTGGTGTCTCTCCTGTTGAACGAACACCTGTGTGGACCTCGCAAACGGCTTTCGCGTTCTGAAACTAAAACCTCAAGCATTTGTGAGTACACATAGCTGGTCCTCAATCTATATGTAAAGTGATAGCCAACAGTTTATCACATTATAACCTTAGGAAGACTGTATTGAACCTGTTGATACTTTCTGAACGAAGAAATCTGACATTTTGCTGTTTAAACAGCTGATGGTGTGACAGTTGAAAACTCAAAAAAGTATTATTATTTTAGCCATGATAATATAATCACATCATTCTCAAAGCATGGCAACTTGTCTGCTTTTTTTTTGTTGTTTTTTTTCATTCTCACAAAAGTAAAAATTTGCTGTTAATTTATTCACATCCAGGCCACCCAATATGTAGACTATTTTTATAGTTGTTTTGTTTTGTTGGTAGAACAGTAAGGAAGATGTTTTGCTGAAATCATGGTCCTTGGTGATTATTTAAATGTAAGTCAAAGGCTAACATCACTATCATCAATTGATCGATTGATTGCTTCATGCAACATAACAAAACCACATATTTGAGTGTTACATTTTTTATGACATGACTTACACACAAACAAACAAACAATAAAAAAAAAATTCATTGTATATTTACATCATTCCTGACTCTTACATTATTATTATTATTATTATTATTATATACATTATATAAATATTTTATTAGGAATTATTTATTTTGTGTTTATTTATTGGTTAATTATTCATTTGATTCATGAAACAACAAATGCACATATTACTGCATTACATTTTTATTATGTCATAATATTTCAAGTAAATAAATAAATCAGATTTATATTCTTTATATATTTAAATAATTCCTGACTGTTACATTCAAGGCTAAAACATATTTGATTCATGAAACATAAAAATATACACATTAGAGCATAACATTTTTTAACATGTCATACTATTTTTAAACAAACAAACAAATAAATACATAAATATTTATTTATTTTATTATATATTTAAATAATTCCTGACTGTTACATCCAAGCCAGTATGTTATGGCATAAAGATGCAGGTTTTTTTTTTTTTTATAATTACTGCAAAACTAAGAGCAAGGCCACAATGTGCTACAGTATGTTTGAGCTCAGGTTACAAGGAGTATCAGATGATTGTGCAAGTAGTTAGTTAGGCAGTCATTGGTGATTGTGGCTAACTTTGCCACACAAGTTGACTTTGCCTAAAAAAAAAAAAAAGCATTTTGCAAGCTGCTTTTGTTACTGTATTAACATGCTAATGAGCTACACCTAATTAGCTGTCAGCCCCTGCAGATTACAAAGTATTACTTAATTGAAATAAAAACGTAAAAATGAGTAGTATATGCAGATATTCTCATGGGCGTTAAAATTTATATCCACCATATGTGAATATACGACGCTAGCTCGACGCTATTCCTCAATGCATGAACGCCCTCATCAGTCGCTCTTGTTCTAGAATTGAAAAGACTCGCTCGCTGAGACAAGGCCCAGCGAGGGTCATTGTGTTTGTGTGGATGGTGAGGAGCATGGTGGTCCTGGCCCACAGACAATGGGTCCCATCCTATTAGCGTTGTGTAAGGAGGCCTGCTGGGAGAGGACATGCTGAATTAGCCCCACCATGTTCACCTCATCTGTCACTGCTGCCAGGCCATACGGCATGTAGGACACAGTTGTAAAGTGACAATAGATATTACTAAAGTCTTTTGTCGACCACCAGAGATTGACAGGGGTGGCGGTGTGCTCCGTAGCCAAGCGGCCGGATGTTTGCTCAATGGTGAATTCAAATGTTTCAGATGGTAAGCGTTACTGACTTTGTGCTCAGTTTTATATTACACATCTTTGGTCATCCCTACACTGGTGCGCACGTTTGCTAACAGTCATTTTCATTTTGTTTGACACATTTTGATTAATGTATTTTTCATTCTTACTGCTAATAGTCAGCTAGCATAGCTTTTAACACTTCTTGTTTGGGGTGAGAAAGAACACCAACAAAGTGACTGAAAAAAGAAAAAAATCACAAGATTTAATGTTTGTTACACCTCTAAATTTTCTTGTGTTTGCCGTTATAAAACCCACTGCCAAGATTTCACAGCTTGTTTGTGGTTCATACAATGCTAATCATGATCTGTTGAGTGCAAACTGGGGGTCAAAAGTATTCAGCGATTCACAGTCTCCAGAGTCAGAAAGGTCTCTTTTGAAGGCTGTGCGATAATCATCCAATTAGATATAATTGGTTAGGTGTTCACCCTCTAAATTAGGTTCCTTAATAAGACACCACCACTCAATTTTCTGAGCAACTGTGAAAATAACGAAAACAATGTATTAGCTAGTCTACATCGGTGTAGCACGCCGCCTGAAAGTCCTGTAGAAACAATTCCAATTAAGACAAAACATCTGAGTAAACACACACAAACATACACACACACACACACACACCAGGGGGAGGTGAAGCTAGAAGTTCAGGGATCCAATGTTTGCTTTCCTGAGATTGAATATTTAACGAAGTGTGCGGTTAAACAGTAACATAATGTTCCCGCATTGACAGGCTCATTAATTTTTAACCTGTCGCATGCTGAGATTCCACTGTGTTGTCTGAAATTGGTTGTGCATAAAGAATTAGGACATGACATGAAAGCTGGAAATTAAAAAATTGATCAAAAGTCCAAATGGACGTGTCGCTCATTTACTGTATGGTGTCTTCTCTCCTTTCATCTCACACTTTGGGTAACGATGACATTTGTGACTACACTGTGTAGCTTGTTGTCGTTTTTTATGTCTTTTGTCGCTGTCCATGTCTCCTGGGCCAACGCTAGGCGCAAAGATCACCCATCAACAAAGCTTGATATGTTTCTGTCCCTTTATCATATCACACTTTCACTCCCTCTTTATCTCGATCTATTTTCACATTCACAAACATTCCTCTATCCACCAGACACATTGTTATCAGAGTGATTACATAAAGACAACCAGTTGCAGTGGAATGTGTGTACCTGGTTTGCATAGTGGATGTTTAGATATTTGAGTTTTCAATTCAGTTTACAAAAACTGCAATAAGAATCCATTATCTAAACCACTTGTCCTATGCAGGGTTGCAGGGAAGCCTATACGAAGGCAGGGAAACACCTTGAATGCACAATCACCCAGTCCATTTATGAACAATTGACCTATCCTGCATGGGGAGAACATGCAAACTTTACACCGAGAGTTTAGGGCTCAGCTGGGACTCAAACCGGAGACCTTCTTGCTGTGAGGCCACTACCCACTGAGCCACCGCTCCACCCTTTAATAAGTATGTGTAGCTGAATTCTCAGTGACACCATGAGCAACAGTGACCGTTGATGATGCAAACAACTTGAGCAAAGTTCAACTTCATGCACATGATCTGATGTGGTGACTATCAAGAAGTTAAAACACTGGAGCTCATTTGATCTGCCCCCTGATACAGCTGGATACAAGGATTACAGGGACTTGACGACCTTCAGTGTTTTAATTTTCCTTGGCTTGGACACCCTTTCTCTAAGCTGAACTGTGAGTTACAGTAAGCAAACATGTATGAGGTGTGCTGAGCTCAGCATTTTCAGTGGACTCTGCAGATAACCTGTTTGGGAAGCAGTCCATGTCCAGGGCTGGATCATGGTCCCGCCTGGGGCTCATGTCTTTGGGTTGAGGGGATTATGTGATGGGTTCATATCGTAACTTGCCAATCAGGAACTCAGCAGTATGTGTTGAGGAGGCCAGTTTTCCTGGTGATAAACTTGCACTCTGTGCACTGGGGTCTCTGGGGTTCAGCTTGCACTGCACTCTCTGAGGGGGCCTTGCTTTATGCTTGTGTTCTGCTCATGATGCATGTGTTGAAGGGCTAGTTTGTGCGGTATTTACTGAGGTGTCCAGGGTCCCTAGTGGTCATATCACACTGTGAGCAACAAGAAGCCCAGGGCCCAAGTGGTCTGCTAGGGGCCTAGGGGCCCTAGTTGTCATCTTGTGCCACATATGCCCAGGGGTCCTAGTGGTCAAATTGTGAGGTGTGCAGTGAAGGGCCTGATGGCCCTTGTGGTCAGCTTGTGCTGTATGTACCAAAGTGTCAGGGGGCCCTAGATATCAACTTGCAACATATGCGCTCAAGGTCCCAAGGGCCTTAGTCGTCAGCTGCATTTGCCAAGGGGCCTGTAGGCCCCAGCCGTCAGCTTGCGATATATGAACTGAAAGGCCTGAGGGCCCTAGTAGTCAACTTGCATTGTATGTGCCAAGGAGCCCTAGTGGTCACCTTACATTTTAAAATGCAACAAGGGCACTCTTGGACTTCTTGGCCTAAGGCTTTAAAGGCCCCTAGCAATCTGAGACCCCAGGGCACTAGAACCAGTCTCCAGGTTTATACTCCAGCCCTTACAATGATAGACGCACACAGTAAGAGCCAATATCACAATGTGTATATACGTATTAAAGTGTTTGCACATTTGTGTCATCGTGAGTTAGTGTTTGAACATTCCTAGAAACAATTTGTGAGACAGTCAAGCTGGGACATGAGTGGAAAATCTTGCTGTCCATCCCATCATCACCAGAGAACATGTGATCGGAGACGTCCGCCATAGGCCTTACATACCAGTGCATACAGAAAAAACACCCTACAGGATATAGGGCGCCAACACAAACACAAAGCACAGGAACCACACCAATAAGGCAATATAAGACACTTCCCTTGGTTTTATGAAAGGAAATCTGTGAGTTTTTCCTTCTGTAGGAGCCAGGTGGCCAGGCAGCCTCAGGAATTAAACCAACATTGTTTTCTTAGTGAGACTGGTCCAAAATCTTCAAGGTTTTAACAGAGTGTCAAACCCTCATCCCAAACTAAATTATATTAGGGAGACAACAGGGAGGACTTCTAAAGAAGTCATTTATTTCCACCTCAGCAAATGAGCTGGTGTACTTAGTGGGCCACATAATCATTAGCACCTGCAGACAACAATAGAATAGGTTGAAGGGAGGGTCAAAATAATGAGGACGAACAGTATCCCCTAATTCTCTGCTTTTAAAAACAAAACACACATCTGCATCATTGAGGTGCATTGTTAGCTATTGGAATACACATTGCATTGTTAGTCTGCAAGCTGTATTTGGGGAAAAAATGTACCTTTAAATACTATCAGAGCTGTTGTTTTGTTCCAAATTACCCTTAACAATCCATAAACCATTATTTTGTCAATGTGTCTGGCCACTATTTCAAACTGAAAAAGCACCATAGCACCTCCCAAACTAGACGTATACATTTTTTGAAGAACACATGAGCGCTACTTGCCCATGCAAAACTCACTGCCACAATTATTGTGGCATTATTATGAGGTTTCCAGAAGTATCTTGCTATGAGGTTTCTTACCTGCCCAGGTCAAAAGAGCCCATTCACAAATCTCTATGATATTCTGGTCTCTAGATATGGCTCAGATCCCTCTTTCAGTCTAAATGTTGTATTGTCCATAGGTGAAAATCTGACACCTCATTGAGCATCATAATTTGGGGTATTATTCATATTTTCAGCACAAAAATGTAAATTATAAACCAATATTTAATACCAAGATGAATGTTTGGTGCAAAAAACATTTTAATTTGAATGAGCGATAATGCAACTGTTTACCAACACGAACATTTGCATAGCATCAATGCAACATATTTATTTTATACCTCACACTAAGACAACTGTCCAACCAATAAGATTTGCATATTTAGAAACATGCCCAGAGCCACTGCTGTTACATAAAACTACAATTTGGTGGTAGTTGGTGGTAGACTCTATTGCTATAAGCGAATTGAGTACCATCATAGTACTCCTGTATTTATTGTTATCTGATAAACACTATAGCGAATACAAAAAAAATTGAACGGCTGAAAACATTGTAAGACTTTCTTACATCTTTGTGACAAGAAGGTGTCCGCAATGGAAAGTTACGCAAACATTGCTTTGTGTACAGTAAAGCCCAAAGTATACTTCAATTTTTACACATACGTGAGGGACAGCGTACAGTGTGTTTGATGCAAATTATGTAATCAGAATAGCTTGTGCATACTGTACACGCACCACACAAGTTTTGTACGTGCAGGTCGCACATGCACATTGAATTTGTTTTGCAGTAATCAGTTGTTCCTCAAGGTGGCAACACTGGCCCGGGCCGTTGTTTCACAGTAGAAAACAAAACTAAAGAGAGACGAAACATCAACAACAAAACAGCAGAGACTGCAACAGCAACAGACGGCTGCATTGACAAGCACTTGAGCGAGAGGGTATACGGGATAGTCCAGCTTTGATTTAAAAGAGTTCATAAATATTTGTTATTGTTATAAATTATGGGGAAAAATAGAGCAGACACTGGACATGAAGAACATTTTCAAGAGCGCATGAGTTGACAGCTCACATTCGTGCACAACATTAAATGGAGTATACTTTGAAAGGCTACGTGTTCGACTGTAAAAACAAGTGTTTCTGCATTTCCATAAGCACCACCTACTGTCAGAGAGTGAATTTGCATTTTTATTCAGCCATTTGTCATTTTTGCCATTCGGCAGACAAAAAAAAAAAAAGACCAAATTTCATGCAGAATATTATTTTGAGCTTAATAGTCAAGTATGAGCAAAAATGAACTTGTTATACTTTTCAGCGGTGCTTGATATGTCAAGAATCACTATTTGTTTGAATTAGCAAGCACCACTAATAAGTACAGTTTGATTATGAAAACAGTCTGAAAATGACTTGACAGATATATATATATATTCATATATATTAACGTATGGCCTGTTCTGGGGTGTGGCGGTCTGTCGGAAAGGGTCCGGATGTATGAGAGCTCCACAAAAGGGCACTGATATGTCTGTTCAATGAGGCATGGAGCAGAGGCGCTGGGAAACAGCTCTATGGTCACTCTCTGAAACTGGAGACCGCCAGGAGATCCTTCAGAGAGACGAGACATGATACTACTTTCTTTCAATCCTGATACAAGCCAGCCAACAATGCAAAGGATGCTGGCTGTTCCTCTCACCTGTGTTTCTTCCTGCCAGGACTGGGAACAAAATGGTGGCAGATGTTGCTTCACAAAAAGAGTCTGAATTGAAGGTGGGAGGTTAAAGATTACTGAAACTAATCCCTCAAACCAACGACTAGGTTCAATGGCATGTATCTGTCTAACACCTTTCTGCCCTTTCAAGCACATTTAAAGGAATAGTGATTATTATTTTTATTTTATTTTAATTGCCTTCATGATGCTCCAAACCAATATCAAGATACAAGTTTGAAAAAACATGAGTGTGTGTAAATAATGACAGCAATTTCATTTTTGGGTGAGCTTTTAAGTGTCTCTCGCCTGCATCTCATACACACAAGTGGGTGACGGAAGTTTTGCCAAAGCTCTAAACATTTCCACCACTACCTTCCCAGTGTCTACAACCTACTTTCTGTGACAGGATGATGCCAGAACCACAGAATGTAGGTTACTAAAAATTATCTCTTATTACTCCCCATTAAATCGAAAGCCTGTCTGCAAACAGACGAAATTAATTCAGGCAGACAGGAAGCTGCTGTTCCTAAAGTTTGCTGTAAACAAAATGAGATTACCAGGCAACTTCTGAATTTGATTTACTTAGGCTTAATATAAACAGGTTGTCAAACCACAGGTCTGTAAAACTGAGAAAAAATGCATAAGTAAGAGAGGAATTAATCTGCGGGTTAGTATTCAGTGGAATTCAGCTTCGAGAGGAATTTGTCAGGGGAACTGACAACTGCAATGGAAAAGCAACCTTTTATTCAGTCGTGTGAGATGTATTTATTAATAAACCGCATATTGTTGTGGTACGCTGATTGTGGATTATAAAAAAAGAAACTTACCTAAATTCCCCAGCTAAAAAAAAAAAATATTTAAACATGAGTCGTTAAATAAATAAATAAGAGCGCTGTAGTCATAATTGTCTTGAAAGAGAATCTTGCAGCTCATTACACACATATATTTTGACATGTTTGCATAATCCAAAACCTAATCCGAATGCTGCGCCGTCTCCTCCATAACGACTAAGATAACAAGCGGGAGACAGCGTTACTTGTGAGAATAAATGCTGATAAAGTTTTAGCAGCTGTATTATTTGATAAATAGGATTTCCGAGTCTGTGGTTTAAGGCACTTTTCATCATAATTTTTTTTTTCTTTTAACATTGCTATGCTATTATATCTGAGCTACAATGAGTGAAAGACACAGCTTTTCACTGGAACTGCAGGGGGAAACTTTACTGTGGCCCTGCTAGGAAAGACATGCTAATTACATGTCAATAATTCAATGCTTAATTTTAATGGCCAGGAGAGGTTCATTTACTTGACGCTGCCGAGTGAGTGATTATCTGGGGTGGGAGATAAAGGGACTGCGGAGAGAGAGCGGAAAGGGAAGATAAGGTAGAGTATTCTGGTGATTTCTCTTCCTCCTCCCTCGCTCTTCCGAGGTGGTAAAATGTCTCACAAACTACTGAGTCGACAGATATGACTGCAATAGCCTTGACACTGTGGACTGGGGTGAAAATACACACACACACACATTTAAACACACACACATATGTTTATCTAGCATCTAAATGAGGACATACCAAAGACACCTATTGTCTTTATAAACCACTTACACTGTCTATAAAACTCTATAACCCAACCCCTAAGAGAAAACTTAAGTTACAACCCGAATTCCGGAAATGTTGGGACGTTTTTTTTTATTTATTTTTTTTATATAAAATGAAAACTAAAATACTTTCAAATCACATGAGCCAATATTTCATTCACAATAGAACATAGAGAACAAATTTTAAACGGAGAAGTTTTACACTTTTATCCACTAAATGAGCTCATTTTAAATTTGATGCCTGCTACAGGTCTCAAAAAAGTTGTCAGGGGGGCAACAAAGGGCTGAAAAAGCAAGAAATTTTGAAAAGATTCAGTTGGGAGAACATCTAGCAACTAATTAAGTTAACTGACATCATGTCTGTAACATGATTAGCTATAAAAGGTATGTCTTAGAGAGGCAGAGTCTCTCAGGAGTAAAGATGGGCAGAGGCTCTCCAATCTGTGAAAGAGTGCTTAAAAAGATTGTGGAATACTTTAAAAACAATGTTCCTCAATGTCAAATTGCAAAGGCTTTGCAAATATCATCATCTACAGTGCATAACATCATCAAAAGATTGAGAGAAACTGGAGAAATCTCTGTGTGTAAGGGACAAGGCCGAAGACATTTGTTGGATGCCCGTGGTCTTTGGGGCCCTCAGACAACACTGCATCACTCATCGGCATGATTCTGTCATTGACATTACTAAATGGGCCCAGGAATACTTCCAGAAACCACTGTCGGTAAACACAACCCGCCGTGCCATCTGCAGATGCCAACTAAAGCTCTATAATGCAAAAAAGGAAGCCATGTGTGAACATGGTCCAGAAGCGCCGTCGTGTCCTGTGGGCCAAGGCTCATTTAAAATGGACTGTTTCAAAGTGGAAAAGTGTTCTATGGTCCGATGAGTCCAAATTTGACATTCTTGTTGGAAATCACGGACGCCATGTCCTCCAGGCTAAAGAGGAGGGAGACCTTTCAGCATGTTATCAGCATTCAGTTCAAAAGCCAGCATCTCTGATGGTATGGGGGTGCATAAGTGCCTACGGTATGGGCAGCTTGCATGTTTTGGGAGGCACTATGAATGCTGAAAGGTATCTAAAGGTTTTAGCAACATATGCTCCCCTCCAGACGACGTGTATTTCAGCAGGACAATGCAAAACCACATACTGCAGCTATTACAGCAGCATGGCTTCGTAGTAGAAGAGTCCGGGTGCTGAATTGGCCTGCCTGCAGTCCAGATCTTTCACCTATAGAGAACATTTGGCACAACATTAAACGAAAAATACGTCAAAGGCGACCACGAACTCTTCAGCAGCTGGAAACCTATATCAGGCAAGAATGGGACCAAATTCCAACACCAAAACTCCAGAAACTCATAACCTCGATGCCCAGATGTCTTCAAACTGTTTTGAAAAGAAGAGGAGATGCTACACCATGGTAAACATGCCCCCGTCCCAACTATTTTGAGACCTGTAGCAGGCATCAAATTTGAAATGAGCTCATTTTGTGCATAAAATTGTAATTTTGTTCAGTTTAAACACTTGTTATGTTATCTATGTTCTATTGTGAATAAAATATTGGCTCATGTGATTTGAAAGTCTTTTAGTTTTCATTTTTCATCAAATTTAAAAAACGTCCCAACATTTCCGGAATTCGGGTTGTAAACAGATATTTAATTTTGTTATTTTCTTATTATATTTTATATTCAAATGTAAAAAAAAAAAAATGAAATATAAAAAATAAGAAAAGAAAAGAAAAGGCAATGGATGTAAAAAAAATAAAAATAAATAAAAAAATAAAACTTATGGTGTCATTTAAAAAAAAAAACATCATAAGCGAATCAATAATTATTATTACAATAAAGTTTATTTTCAGATTTTTCTCCTGACTTGTCAGTTTAGGAAGGAGTTTCCATTTTTTGTCAAAGCATTATTTCTGAAATGCGTGAAAAAGCAAGAAGTTTGCTTAAGTAGGGAGGTCTGGAGAGGGCTTGTATTCTCCCCTGCCTGAGTTGTCCTAAATGAAGGCACGTCTGCATGCATTCCTTATGTCCCTGACAATGGGCCGACATCCTCTGTGCCTAATGGCTGCTGAGCTCTTGCCTTTGTCCCTTGATTAACTGCTCTATTCAGGGCTCAGCCTGCTAATTGCATAGCCAGTATAGCTCCCCTGCATTACTGTAAGAATTAATGAGACACAATTACTGCACCCAGCAAATCTCTGGCCAGTCAATCCCAAAGCGTCCCCCTCAACCCAGCTTGAGCACACCAGAGACTGTAGAGCTGTGCCTCATTGTACCAAAAAACATGTTTTGTAAAATAAATGTATTTATTTCAAGCTAGTTCATAATTAGGCATAGAGTGGGTGATAGACTGAGAGAGAGTGAGGAAAGTGAGGCAGAAGAGAATATATGGAATAGAATTCTACAGTAAAATAAAGAGGGAAAAGAAAAAAATATATACTTAAATATATACACAGACTTGTTTTGATTTAAAGGATTCTGCTTAATTGTTTGAAATTAGTTTTGTAAGGATTCATATATATACAGTATGTGTGTGTGTGTGTGTGTGTGTGTGTATATATGCCCAAATAGTTAAGTAAAAACAGCCACCAAGTGTGTAGCATACACGAGAAGCACTTTAATACTGTTCAAAAAGGAACCCAGGACCAGGACCTCAAGCACCTAATTCATATTTTAATTTTTTTTTTATTCTAATTTCATAATTTTAATAAATGGCAAGTTTGTATATAAAATAAAATGAAACCAGTATTAAAAGTATAAAAAGTGAACACTGTCGAGGGACCCTAGCAAGCCAAGTTCAACAGATAACGTCAGTGGTAGGAAAAAAAAATTAAATTAATTTAAATTATTATTATTTTTGCATTATTTTAAAATAAATTAAATGATAACATATTAATAATGTTTAAAAAGCATCCCAATTAAGCATTCTCAAGCACCCAGTTCGTAATTTCATAAACATAATTTCTATTATTTCAATTTATGTAAAAAAGGCATAAAATAGTAACATTGAAGAATTAGTATAGGTGTACAAACAGTAAAGTGCACTGAAGTACCTCACAAGTACCATGCAACATGAATATGATAATCAATTAGTACTATTTATTTATCAAAGTACTGTAGCATTATTATCAGAGAGAGAGAGAAAAAAATGGATTGGAAAACAGAGCACCTATACATGAATTGGGACATACAAGCTGTAAGAAAATTTCCATCTGAAATCACACAAGGACAAACTCATACCTGATAATAAAACCCCATCAAGCTCAAACCTGGCTGCAAGTTATGTGAAGCTTTGCCATGACAAAAGAGCAACCAGAGACACAACCTTCATACTGAGCTGCTCAGGAACATTTCTGTAACATTAACTCGTTGTTTTAATTTTATCTTTAATATATTGATAATATAGAATATAACAGTCATCTCGCCTGAAACAGGAGAGAAATGCAGATGCACAGATGAAGCACCGTTTACAAGCCAAAACAGTTCTAAACAAACATGTCGGACTGGAGATGGACTTTTTCACCAGAGGAAGCATTATTATGGATTATTGACTGGTATTTCAGACAGAAGCAAAAGAGTGGATTTAAAGAGTGGATTACTTTTGGATTATTGTGATGTTTTTATCAGCTGTTTGGACTCTCGTTCTGACGGCACCCATTCACTGCAGAGGATCCATTAGTGAGCAAGTGATGTAATGCTACATTTTTCCAAATCTGTTCCAATGAACAAACAAACTCATCTACATATTTGATGCCCCGAAGGTAAGTCAATTTTCAGCAAATTGTCATTTTTGAGTGAGCTACTGCTTTAAAAGTTATAAGATAAGCATGTTTTATAGCCCAAGCCCATCTAACTCATAGCAATGCTGGAAGATTAAATATAGTAAAGAACAATATGTCTCATCTTCAATGTCACTATATGAACACGGAAATACCTTCACTGTCTGCTCAGTTAGTCACTTTAAACACCTTGTTTATATATACAAAACACTTCCTTAACCGCAGTCGACATGATAACATGTCACTCATAAGAACTGCAACACATTATCACTCCAAAACAGCAGCGTGAACTTTATCAGTCTGACCCTCATTAAATGGCCAAGCTTGGCTAGCATCACAGCACGTGACCGTTCCCCGCTTCACTGCTGTTTGATGAGTGATATTTTCCTGTTGTTACTAGCTGCCGGCAGGGCAGTATTCCACCTGTGTTCACCTGTATAGGAGTCAAAAACTCATTGCTCAATGTAAGTTTGAGAAAGGTTCCTCAGGAACCATATGACTCACCGGCTCACACTGAAAAGCTAATCTGTTTCTTTTGTGTAACTGGATATGTACAAAGTAATCCAGGGTTTCTTTGACTACAGTCTGAGCACAAAACAAACTACCACACACAAATCCCAGCTCATCTATGCATTTAAAACTGCTCACCGCAGTTTGTGACGCTAATGCTAACTCTGTAAACAACAAGTTTAGGGTGCATAATGATGTCGTTGAGGCCAAATTTGGTGTGTGTGTGTGTGTGTGTGTGTAGAGAGAGAGAGAGAGAGATACAAAGTGTGTGTTTTTCTGAAAAGACTGCAATCCTACTTGGTGAAAGGGTGAATTGTCGGGTATAGTGAATGAGAAGTGAATTAGCGTTAGCTTCGTAGACACAAAAGAGGATTATTGCTGCCGCGTATGGCATATTTTCAATACTGTTAGCAATTTCTGGAATGTCTATTCGGATTTGGAGTGTTTACGCACCTGTCAATCACCTCCGTCACCCTTTTTCCACAGCCAAAAAAAGCCCCTCTGCTCCATTCATCTTTGTACTCAGTGCTGCTAACAATGCAAACTCTTGTACATTAGCCTCTTCGCTCTTCTTATCAGAGCAGGAGAGCGTCTCGCTCTGTACCTGAATGCTCTTTGTTTCTCTGTGACCCCCTCCAGTGCAGGTCACTGCCTGCAGCCATTCCAAACTGGATTTGGCCATCATCAGGTTTCAGGCTCTCACACATAGAGCGGGTCAGGGGCCCCCGGGTGGATCCGCCGTGTTCGGCGTCAATCAAGATTCTATTGCTATGCTGACGGCTCGCGGGCCTGCGGTTTTGCACCTGAGTGCAGCAAGTGTACATTGTATTGTGATTGGAACACTTTTCGTTTCAGATCACACTGTTTCTTGTCTGAGTGGAAGTGTGGAGCAAATCTCATTAAAGCCAAAGTGAAATGGAATACTGAATCCTGTGCAGTATACACTGCATACTGCTACTATTCCTTAAAACAGTAAGTGAAACAGAAGGCATTATCCCATAATAAACATAGTAGTAAGTATTTAAATACATTTAAAGGAATAGTTCACCCCAAAAATATAAATTTGCTGAACATGTACTCACCCTCAGGTCATCCAAGATGTGGATGAGTTTGTTTCTTCATCAGAACATATTTGGAGAAAAAATAATAAAATAAAATAAATAATGTGATGTATTGTCAAGTATGGTGACCCATCCTCTGCATTTAACCCATCCAAGTGCACACGCACAGCAGTGAGTAGTGAACACACACACTGTGAACACGCACCCGGAGCAGTGGGCAGCTATTTCTCCAGCGCCCGGGGAGCAATTGGGGGTTCGGTGTCTTGCTCAAGGGCACCTCAGTCATGGTATTGAAGGTGGAGAGAGTGCTGTTCATTCACAATCCCCACCTTCAATCCCTGCCGGACCTGAGATTCAAACCCGCAACCTTTGGATTACAAGTCTGATTCTCTAACCATTAGGCCACGACTTCCCTAGAAATGTAGCATTGCATCACGTGCTCACCAATGGATCCTCTGCAGTGAATGGGTGCCGTCAGAATGAGAGTCCAAACAACTGATAAAAACATCACAATAATCCACAAGTAATCAAAACCACTCCAGTCCCGTCAATTAATATCTTCTGAAGCAAAAATAAATAAATAAAAATAATAATAATAATAATAATAAAGACATTTTAAGCTTCCTAAAATATGAGTCCATAATCCATAATAACACTTCCTCCAGTGAAAAAGTCCTATCTCATATATGAAGGTTTTAGCCAGAAGCAACAATTTGAAGTTAAAATATCTTAATGATGGATTTGTTTATTACAAAAATAATGAAGAAACAAACTCATCTACATCTTGAGAGGCCTGAGGGTTTTTAGCAATTTTTTTTTTTTTTTACTTTTTTTTGTTAAAAAAAAAAAATTGAGTGAACTGTTCCTTTAAATAAAAGAAAGGCTGGGAAAGAGTGGAAGTTCCAGTTTATTTTTATGTTTAATTAATTCCAGGTGTGGTTTGTACATGTTTGTTCATTGGTATAAATTGTGTTAGACATGACAACGTAAATATCATTATTATGGTTAAATATGATAAAAGACATGTCTACTATAATTAATTTTGTTTATTGTAGGAATAATTACCTTATATTAAATACCACAACAGGCATTTATCACTCAGGTTAGGCTTTCAAATACAACTATTTATATTAATTAATTAAATAATAATAATGTATATGTATATAAATACACACTGATTTATTATATACACATGTGTGTTACCCAAACATATGGTAATTAATTTTATATTTATTTACAGAAGTATATTATGGCATCAAACCTTAAACTCCTCTAATATGCACCGCTCAAGTTTCTTCTGTGTTTGATGACACTGCAGGGTGTTCAGAATACATGGTTACAAGTGAAATTCAACAGTTACCCTGTGCTCAGTGAGTAGGGACTAGTGAACACTGTCGAGGGACCCTAGCAAGCCAAGTTCAACAGATAACGTCAGTGGTAGGAAAAAAAAAATTCTAAATTAAAAAATGTAAAATAAATAAATGATAATTGTAATTTAGATACCACATCAAAATAGTTATTTTCTTTTTTTTCTCAAATCCCAAACCTTCAGACTAGTCACTTTTTTGTGGTATTCAAATTCAGCATGGGCTTAGTACCAAACCTGACTGCATACTGACACTTTTCCAGTGGTTAACTGAAGTGGTTATAAAATTGAATTCATTATTACCTATTTGCATTATTGATTTGAGGTTGAGACATTTTACCCTTCTCTTTCATTACTTATTGTAAAAATACAAAAAACACATGCCTTTCCTGTTCCATGGTCAGGATTGAGGTTTCTGTCTGCCATACTGCCCTGTGTTGATCATGGCAAAGCAAAATGCATGTATATATATGATTTAATCATAGGTGTAGCACATAAATGAAAAGGGAGGGTTGTGTAACTAGTGTACTTTTTATTTGTTCTGGACATATATATGGAGCTCTGATCAGATTGAGAAGATAAATGTGTCTTTTATGGGTGTATTAGTGCTACCGACAGTCTGGAGCTGGGTTCGGACAGGAAAAAAAACACTCTGTTTCAGCTACAAAGTGTATTGTGGTATATGTAATGCTTTGCTGTTAAAGGCTTGGAATTATGTATTAAATATCTTTCATGAGGTAAAATAGTCAGTTTGAGGGTTTAATTAGATTTTTTTTTTTCTCAGCACAACCACAGCCACAGTTAATGCTAACAGGACATATCATTGCTTCAAACACACAATCTTGCCCTTAGTTCAAGTCAATAAATACACAAAGATATGACGTGTGACTGCTGAGGCCACATCGTATCTGGAAAAGATAAGATCTATTGTCTTAAATGAGTCACTTTCTCTCCTCTCGTTTGATGAAATCACACCATATTAAAACACTCAAAGGAAGCCACTGTCATTTGCTAACCTAATTTAGCCAACACCACACACAACATAAACACCTCCTGTCGTTATGCAAATTGAAATGGCCTAATTATCATCTGCCAAATTACAATAGGGTGAATTTGAAGCAGTCTGCTTTAATCTAGTATGTTATTGTCTGTCTGTGTGTGTTTTATACTTTCTCAGTGCAGAGTGGAGTGTGTTTCATTAATCTTGCATGATCATGCTGATACTGAAATGTAGCATTTATTAAAAAGTGCAAAAATCAAGATGTCCCTATAGGCTTTATTAGTTCCCTGTGGTGCATTCGCCGGGTCAAATTCAGGGCCATAAATATTATAGATATTGTGGTGGGGAAACAACCCTCTAATATTCACAATATATGGGTTAATATGGAGTTTTGACTTCTTAAAGGAATATTACGACATTGTTTGCTCTTCATTATGACATTCAAAGGTAAAACTTGACCTTTGGTACTCTCAGTCTTTAATGTCTGGGTACCTCCATGGTCAAATTATATCATACATAAAAAGCAAAAGTGCAAACTCTGCAAATGTCATGCTAAATTATTATGACATAATTAAACTTTGAACTCGATGATCTGTTCATTCCTAAATATAAAGTTTCCCAAAGGGGGTTGCCATAGAAGAACCATTTCTGGTTCCTTAAACAACATCTCAGTGAACAGTTCTTAAATAAGCCATTTTTCTTAAAAGACATTTAAGAATTGTAGAGTGCTAACAAGCATATTATTGTACAGTAAGTGCACAGTTTCTCGAGAAATGGATTGTGTTCAAAGACAAAAGAGGCTCTGCTTCTCCTTCTAGCGTTACATCTTAACTAACGCTCTTAAAAATAAAAGTTATTTGTTGGCATCTAAGGAGCCTTTAACATCAATGGAATCTTTAGGCTCTTTAGAAAAAGGTTCTTTAGATTATTGAAGATGTCTTTTAAGAAAAATGGCTTATTTAAGAACTGTTCACTGAAATGCTGTTTAAGGAACCAAAAATGGTTCTTCTATGGCAACCCCCTTTGGGAAACTTTATTTTTAGGAATGAACAGATCATCGCGTTCAAGACTCGGTCGATTGCGCTCTTGGGTTGAATTAGTTACGCAATCCTCGCTACATGGAAGAAAAGTGCATTCATTGTGTTTTAGTATTCCTCATTTGTTGTGGTTGACGTGCTTAATGAATGTGTAAATGTAAAGCGGTCTGTTTCGTTTAAAAATTGGTTTTGAACCAATCGACCATAGCTTGGTAATGCATGACTGTCACGCTTACTGAACCTGAAGGTGAACGTTTATTGTTCCCACTGTTCAAAGGTCGAGAAATACACCTGAAGTTGTAAACTTTCTCCACCCTGACAACTTTTATTCCTCCTTTTCTTCCTCCTTTCACACCTTTACTCAGTAACACTCGCTGACCCAGCAATAACACAGAGTAAATCTATAACGTTTCGTCTCTTATCTCATCAGTACCCGTACTGTAAGACGCAACTACCGGCAATTAGCAAAAGATGAGAGCGAGACAGTCATATCAACAATACTCGAACGGCTCTTTGCGCTAGTCATTATCCAGGGCATGTATTATTCAAAAGATGCTAGATCCATCAACAAGCTTCCACTTGAGACCATGTGGGCGTAGAAAACGAAACAGAAATCCAGAGGTGGCTTCATCTCCTGGGTGAAACGCTACATGATCGTAGGCGATTGCGGGTCTCCTAAGGATGGGCCTATCTTGACCCCCCTGCCTTCGTGTCGCCGGGAACGTTACTTTACTTCCATCACCCCGGCACCTCAACCCTCAGCAGATATCCCCATGCAGACTTCAAACACAGCCTGCATCCTCGCATCAATTCCCTCTTATCCAGCCTGTCAAGTGCACTCAACGTTAAGGGTAAATTAATAAATAAGCCCCCCTGTTTACCCACTCACTCTTTTAGCGTGTAAATAAACATGTCTTAATCTTCTTGCTAATGAGCATTAGAGGGGGCCCGGGGTGGATTTGCTGGAGGTTCTTGCCCACGGAGCAGGAAAGGTTTGACAGAATGAAGCAAGAAAACAAATACGCCTGCATGTGCTCCGCTCTGCGAGGCCGTCTTATTATACGTCTGCTTCAAGCCTTCCGGATGTTTCTTGTGCTGCTGCTGCTTCAACTTCTGTGTGAGGTGTTTCCTCCTTACCTTCTTGCTCTTCTCTCTCGTTCTTTCTTTCAGTCCATTCCTCCATGTGTCTCTCATCCACCGTTCAGCTGTCCTGAAATGAAGACAGACAGAAAGAGTAAGTTGAGAGCAGGGTGGGAGCTGGATGGTCAACTGGTGTCTATTAGAGATATTGACTAGTGACTAATCACTAATAACTATTTAGACACTGTTTTACTTCATTAACATTCAGATATAATTCCAGTCTGGAGTTAAACACATACTTTGCAAAACCCGACAAATTCCCAATGGATAGAACCCTACAGTCCCACCCTAGTCTTATTAAATAATGTGTTTTACTCAGAAATACATTCTATTTTGAAAGGTAAATGGGTTGTGAATGCGTGATACACATTGAGGCCTCACTTCTATAAAAAAGCAGAAGGAAAATCAGATTTTTGGCTGATAGGCTGTGATTTGGAAACTTAAAAACTGAATGTAATGCTCTGCAATGACAAGTTTTATCTAAATGTTCTGTGAATAGAAGGTATATTTAATTAAAATGGCATTGTCAGTCTCTTAAGGCATAATAATCAACCAATTATTTTTTTTTAATAAAGAATAACAATCCTATTTATGATTTGGGTTTCACAGTATTGAATACTTATTTCTTCTAATGGTTGGTGACAGGAATCAACCTTTGAACCCAAAGTGCCGTAACCTCATACACCATAGTCCAGATAAACAGATCATAAGTGAACTGAGTGCTGGACTTGAAAAGCAGCAGCCAAAAAAAATAAAAAGTTTAACAGAGTAAATTCATACTTCATATAGATTAAACATATATTAATCTTACAAAATAAATAAATAGTGTGTATCTTTAAAAGAAGCATTACTAGGTCATACTTCTTCTAGTCTTCATCTTTCATCAAGTTCTCTTTTAATTTAACCTGCTGTGTTAAACAAGGCTACATAAGCTATACAGTACATTATATGTACTGTATATATACATAACATTTTTTTTTTAGTTTTTTTTTTTATGGGCAAATTTATTTTTATGTTTTCTGAAGTGCCTGCATGATATGTCAACCCTGTCACACAAATTGTAAAATAAATAAATAAAAATAGCCTTAAAAAAATTACAACTGCATATATATATATACTGTATATACTGTATATATATATATATATATATATATATATATATCAAACACATCCAAAATAAAAGTTTTAGTTTACATAATATATGTGTGTGTACTGTGTATATATATTATGTATATATATATATATATATATATATATAAATACAAGCACATACAGTATATAGTATATATTTTGAAAATATTTACATGTATTTGCATGCATAAATATATATTCATATAATATATATATATATCATATATATATATATATATATATATATACATACATACATTTAATATATAAACATAACATATTTTTCTTAAATATATACATGTATGCGTGTGTGTTTATATATACATATATACAGTACACACACATATATATTATGTAAACAAAAACAAAACAAAAACACATGTAAACAAAACTTATTTTGGATGTGATTAATCACGATTAATCGTTTGACAGCGCTAATATATATGTATATGAATTAACTGTATATGATTAATAATCACTGCAATACACATAATATGAATTAACATATGTATAATTATTATGTGTAATGCATATTATGCGTAATGCAATTGTTCAATTGCAACAAGAAGTTACAAACATTCGTAACCTTATGTCAAAACACTGTCAATCGTCACTCCACGCTGCGTGGTTTTTACTGATGCACGCTCTGTGGTATGTAATAACCTGCTGATTCGAGGTACACAGACACAGCGAGCGGATCTATGAGAAGGATGTCGTGTCTTGTGTGCTCTCAGCGGTGGATTGATTAGCAGGGCCGGCCCTGTTTGTCAAGGTAATGAGGTGAAGGTGAGGGGACACCCAGGGAGCACGCTCCACCACCTCAGGGGACCCAAGAGGAGCTCAGCCCCACCTGCAACTGATTAGCTGCCAAGCCCAAAGACAACACGTGCTGATGAGGATGAGGGGCTGGGCCGCCCTGCCCTCCCCCACCAACGTCACTCTATGGAGAAATGTGGGGGCCCGGGCAAAGTCAAAGAACAAACACAGCACAACAATTCTTAAACACATCTTTAAAACAAGGCTGTAAATTGACTTAGCGGCAGTCGGAGAGCATGCTAGATCTGTTCTGAAATCTAGTGAGCTGCTTTAAAATATCCTGTTATGAAAAACTGTCAGATGTGGTTGCCAGAAATTCACTGTAATAAAATAATGTGACTGTTTTTCAGGTATTATGCAATGGTATATTGGTGCTGTTTGTGTTACAACTTATTACCATATATTTCATTAAGTAATGTTAATTAACAACCTAAGCTTCTAAGATCTGCTTTTTTACTTTCAAATGTACTGATAACCACTATAATAATACAAGTGGTAAAACAGAAAGCAAAATTAGAGTTAAATGGCCCATCCATTAAACACAGCTAGTGTTGTCATGGTACCAACATTTCAGTATTCGGTACCAATACCAGTGAAAATCCACGCTTCTCGGTACCAGTTTCGGTACCAAAGCAAAACACAAAAACATGCTAATTCAAAAACACACTATTTTTATTAATAAAGTCAAACAAAAATAAAACGTACAAAAATCAATGCCATTCTTTATACTTATTTAAAATTGTGTTTCAAGTTTTTCCGCAAGTTATAAAAGATGAAAAACAGTAAATGAGTTTCACCCAAATTTAATTAGTCTTTTAATTTAATGAAATTTATAAACACATTTATTTTTTTTGGTAAATAAAGGGGATTTACTATTAAAATTTAAATATGGAAGAAATATTGTGTGATTATTTCTTTAAAAATAAAGATTTATTAATTTTTTCAACAGTAGTAATAGCATCACATACATTCTACTAAATAACAGTAATATATTTCTGGCACAATGTCTTTAAGATAAACTTTTATTTTGACGGGTTGCCGTGAATACCTTTAAATGTCTGTGTGTATATGATATGACGCTGGATTTACTCAAATGAAACGGTAAAATGCTCGTGAAGTGACTCTCAGAGCACTTCTGGAGATGTTGTTTATGTATTTATGTCCTCGTTGAGACGGCAGATGATGAAATCACTGCGAGCGTCACGCGCGCTTCAGTGTATGTAGTAAACAAAACCGCGTGTCTCTGCCATTCATTCATTCGACTTTTGCGGCTTAATATTTACAGATACTATAGTCCATGTCGTGATTTGATTTAAGTGTAATGACCTACTTTTGATTAATTCGTCCAAACTTGGACAAATTCCGTGACACTCCGCGTTAAACTGTAAATTCCATTTTTATAACTGGATTCCAAGATTCCGTCCGCGTTTTCTGCATCGCGGAAATCATAGGGCCGTACGCGTCAAGAACCGGGTTGACCGGGTACTCGGTACCACCGGTACTTAAAAAACCAGGTACCGTGACGTTTTCATTTTTTTAGTACCGACTTGGTACCGAAGTACGGGGTCTTTTGACAACACTAAACATAGCCACTGCTTCTACATAAATGGTGCACAGCTTCATACACACAAAAACAAAACACCATTAGTCTAACACACGACACAAAAATATTACAATAAACATTAACTAAGTGAGCAAAACACCATAATGTACAGTATATTCCTGATAACAAAAGGGAATTCTTCCTTTTACTGTTTTTCACTGTAAATGATTTGATAATTTAACATTTTTAATTGCAAAAAGCATACATTTGACAGTATTTTACATTTTCCATTGCAACCTATAATTAACCAATTACTGTAGCTTTATTTCAAACATTTTTTACAGTGTATCTTTTGCCTTAGACAGCTAACTTGTGCACTATTTCAGCCGATTCAACTCACTGACAGTTGATTTCAGAGCTTGGTGTTAGCATGTTGCTAAGCTAACTTTGAGATATGCTAATAAACATTAAAAATAGCACGATGTACACAAATATTACTCAAAAATGCGTAAAATAGTTTCTAAAGTGCATTTATTATCTACAAAGTTATCTTCTTGTGTGACTTTTTCATTATTTTTTTCACTGAACTTGCAGTGCATTCTGGGATACATGTTTTGGAATACAAGAAAGCATCAGTTCTTTAGTGAATGCCTCTGTGTACACAGAATTTGGTTTAATGTTGCTGAGCAGGCAGCTCACTTCATTTTGGAACAGAGCTGTTTTCCAGTTGAGACGCAGGATTTGGTAGAGCAGAAGACGCATGTTCTCTCACACACTGACAGACAGCTACAGACAGCTTAATTGTCTCAATAGTGTCTCCTCTTGACCTCGGGTAAATCAGGTATAAGACAGCTAGCCCTGAAGAAGAATGTTCACATGCTCTCTGTCACTCAATAACTGCAGCATGAGCCATAAATCTGAGTTTAGCAGCAGTTCACAGTGAATCATTACCTGTCCACCGAGCGGCCGCATTAATGGCTGACTCTCTCTCATATCTTACACCTTCCCACTCAGATTCCAGATAGATGTTTTCTCTGGGCTAGAGTGTGCTAAAGAGTGTGGTAGGCAAATACACATCCTGCTCGATTAGTCTGGCTGAAAGTCTTAATGAAACGTAAACATCCCTGATAAGATTCCTGCAGATGTAATCACACTGTGTGCACAATCAATACATACTATGCTAATGGATTGCACACACAGACAGAGTTTCATTAACATGCTCAGCGTCATTAGGATTCCTATATTGAGAGGTGATTACTGGAAACAAGATTACTTAAGCTATTATTGTTAAGTGACAATTGGAAAACTTATAATTACACCTTGACGGAATGTTGCAGGTTTGCAACAAATTAAGCTACATTCACATAATTCATGGCATAATGCATTAAAATAGAAAATAATCTGAACTTTTGTCCCTTACTTAAAAAAGTAGAGATTTTGCATTTACAGTAAGGTACCCTGGTGGTCAAAGTTTGGAATAATTAAAATGGTTTAATGTTTTTTTTTAAGACTCTTATGCTCATCAAGGCTGCATTTATTTGATCAAAAATACAGAAAAAACTGTAATGTTGTGAAATATTGTTACAATTTAAAATAACCGTTTTCTATTTGAATATATTTTCAGATGTAATTTATTCCTGTGATGCAAAGCAGACTTCAGTGTCACATGATCCAGAAATTATTCTAATTTGCTGATTGGCTGCTCAAGAAACTTTTTAAAAAATGTATTCAAACAGATTAAACTGTACCAATATTTAACATACAATTTGTTAAATTTGCTAAAAAGAGAAAGTAATAATAATAATAATAATAATAATAATATAAACAAATAAATTAATAAATACATATTTAGAGCATTTTATAATTATATTCCTAACATATTTAAATAATATATATCTATCTATCTATCTATATCATCTATTTATCTATCTATCCATCATAGATACTCATATTCAAAATAAATAAATATATATATACATATTTAGAGATTTTTATCATTATATTCCTAACATATTTAAATAATATCTATCTATCTATCTATCTATCTATCTATGATTGATACTCATATTAAAAGGGAAATAAATAAATAAATAAGACCATTTTACAGCTCAAAATGTATTATTGTTTTTAGGAAAATAGCTTTTAAACATTTCATTATGCCACAAACACTGTAAATAGACCTTAAAAATCCTTTAATTACATTTACTAGTAGATTTGGTTATTATAGCCTGAAAACATTTGGACAGATTGCATAAAACCTACAAAAGAAATCCACGTAGAGCTCCACATTGTATTATTAGAGTACTATTTGAAAGACTCTCTTACTTGTAGAAAATTAATTCCCATCTGAAGCTTCATAATCCATGCTTTAGAAATAATAATAAGCGCATAAAGAATCCCTCGGCCCGATACAGGAGAAGGTGTATTATTCTGGCTGATGGCCACCGGCCACCATTTCAGCTCTTTCTAAAGACTCATTCAATGGTGATTTGAAAATTAACTTTCGAACAGATGCACTAATTCCATTTGTACTCTGGAATGCCCGGGCACTATGTAACCCAAGCCCGGCCGGAGCTGGGATAGAGCCAGGGTAAAAGGTTACGCTCCAACTGCTGGAGACTAGAGTGTGCTCTATCTTCCTGTTAATCAATATGGCTGGGGGAATAATGGACATAATCAGTGAAAGCGATTCTACTTTTCATCTGCCTGCATTTGCCACAAGCCTCAGAGGGCACACCTGTTCCTAAATCCCTGCGAGTTTCCCTAAAGAAAGGAGTAAAATAATTATCACGATATCGGAGCTCAAAGAGAAGAAAAACAAACCGACGCAACAGGTTTCGGGTTTGTGATGTCCCATAACGTCATCACAGCTTTGTAATGGAAATCATTCAACAGTTGTAGCAGAGGAAACAGCTTTATACAGATTACATTTAGGTAAATGTAATTACTCCTGATGGACGTATGGGCCTTTTCATGCACCGAACAATAGTTCAAAGAGATCGCACATAAAATCTGTTAAAAAAACTCCTTCTGTAGCTATTGAACATGCATGTATTTGTGAAGGAGCTCTTTAATCATTTGTTTTACACTCTCTAATTTTACTATCACATTGCGTTTCCTTTAAGACGGCCTGTGATAATGAGTTGGGGGAAGGGGTTGCTGTCCGCTGCCACTGTTTAACAAACTGCTTTGCTTGTTCTTGAGTTTGCAGTAATTACATCCTCTGCAGGAGCTCCACGCATCCACACCTCCATTAAAACATCAACCACCAGCGGGACAACCCCCCGCCGGGCCCTATCATTCACAAATTAACCCCAATATATTAGGGGCCCGATGAGAGGGAATCTTGCTGTTTTTTTTTTTTTATATATATATATTGTATCTATGCAGAGCTTCATAAAATAATAGGCTGAAATAATGAGGCTCGGACAGTAAACATTTGCTGGTGAACTTGCAGCTGGACCCAAAGACACAAACTGTTGAATGTTAATTTAAATATGGATTGTTAACGAGCAGTGTGGCATGCTGTAACCTACATACAACTATTTTAACAAGTCGTTTATGAATATTGTGCATGCAGTTTTATGGCCACATGTTTATATGTACTTTTAAAAAAGTCATTTGTCACACCGCAGTTATATTTCAGTGAAATGCTAAAGAGCTTAACATTTATATTTATATTTAACATGTTGAGCAGTCAAATCAAAGTCAAACTTATTGTAAAATCTCACTGTTCAGTAAACAGTTTGTCTTCATGTCATGCAAATAAATAAATAAATAAATACCATTTTACAGCACAAATAATGCGTCTTTTGAAATTATTTTCTGTATTGAAATAATGTAATAAAAATAAATAAATTCTATTGAATAGAACACTTAAGAGAAAGAACAAAAACAGGCCTAATAATAATAGTTGATTTATCTGATATCCTTTTGAAATTAGTTTTGCATCCACTTTCGCCAAAATAAAGCAATCTATAGGCTATACTTTTCATAATACACACTGCTAGTAAACAAAGACATCAAATAACATAAAAGCATACATTAGAGATTCAATACAAACGCTAATTGCATTTATTAAATGTGTTTTATGCGCGATCTGCCTCCTTCAGGCACAAACTTATATCTTTGATCTAATTTGTGTTCCTTTTCAAAAACAACGTTCTGCAATTGTACACCTTGAGCAAACGTGATTGACACGTCTGGGCGACCCGCCCTCGCCGCTTTGTGATTGGCGGTCGGCGCATGGGGGGCGTGTCCGCTCGGCTGTCTTTTATACTCAGTGCGTCCTACTCCACGGCACTGATTTGTATGAGAAAAGCTCTCGTGAACGGAACGAATGTAGAAAACGCGTTTACACCGGCTGTGTTTTTGTTAACAGAAGTTTAGGCTATTAAAACGCGGCTTTATTTTGGAACGAATCGCTGGAGCGGGAACAAGGAGAGGAAATACGAGAAGCTTGCATTTATTCCCTCAGCCACATTGCCTGCGCCCGGCCGAGGGCTATTTATTCTCGGTATGCAACCCAACCGCGAGTCCGTGCCAAACAAGTGAAGCGGAGATGGGTCTGCTCTTCAAGATCTGAACTGAACTGTTTCCAGCGCTGCATTGCTCGTGTTGACTGGAGGGGGAGAAAAGAATGGAGTGCTACCTGTTGGGGATTTACCTGTTCCTCGCGCTCGCCCTGCTGCCCAGGTCAAGCGGCACCACGGCCAAGGAGATCACCTGTCAGGAGATAGCCGTTCCTCTGTGCAAGGGCATCGGCTACAACTACACCTACATGCCCAACCAGTTCAACCACGACACGCAGGACGAAGCCGGCTTGGAGGTGCACCAGTTCTGGCCTCTGGTGGAGATCCAGTGCTCTCCGGATCTCAAGTTCTTCCTGTGCAGCATGTACACCCCCATATGCCTGGAGGACTATAAGAAACCCCTGCCGCCGTGCCGGAGCGTATGCGAGCGAGCCAAGGCGGGCTGCGCCCCGCTCATGCGGCAGTACGGCTTCCCTTGGCCGGATCGCATGAGGTGTGATTTGCTACCCGTGCAGGGAGCACCAGACACGCTGTGCATGGACTACAACCGAACCGACTCCACCACGGTGTCGCCGGTGCTGTCCAAACCCACCAACTACCCCAGCAAAGCCTTCAATCCGCACAAAAAGAAAAGCGGGCGAACGAGTGTCGGACCCAAAGCGAGTAAACCCTGCGAGCCGGGCTGCCAGTGTCGCGCGCCGATGGTGGCGGTGAACAGCGACCGACACCCGCTGTACAACCGCGTCAAGACGGGTCAGATCCCGAACTGCGCCATGCCGTGTCACAACCCGTATTTCACCCAGGACGAGCGGACTTTTACGGCCTTCTGGATCGGACTCTGGTCGGTGTTATGCTTCATATCCACTTTCGCCACCGTAGCTACCTTTCTAATCGACATGGAGCGTTTTAAATACCCCGAGCGCCCGATTATTTTCCTCTCGGCGTGTTATATGTTTGTGTCGATTGGCTACATTGTGCGATTGATTGCCGGGCACGAAAAAGTGGCGTGTAACCGGGAGTTCGACGTGGAGCACATCCACTACGAGACCACCGGCCCCGCGCTGTGCACCGTTGTGTTTTTGTTGATCTACTTCTTCGGGATGGCTAGCTCGATATGGTGGGTCATCCTCTCGCTCACCTGGTTCCTCGCGGCGGGCATGAAGTGGGGCAACGAGGCCATCGCGGGCTACTCTCAGTACTTTCACCTGGCCGCCTGGCTCATCCCGTCCATGAAGTCCATCGCCGTGCTCGCGCTGAGCTCGGTGGACGGTGACCCGGTCGCCGGGATCTGCTACGTGGGCAACCAGAACTTGGACAACCTGCGGGGCTTCGTGCTGGCGCCGCTAGTGATCTACCTGTTCATCGGCACCATGTTCCTTTTGGCTGGATTCGTGTCGCTGTTCAGGATCAGAAGTGTCATTAAGCAGGGTGGCACTAAAACGGACAAACTCGAGAAGCTGATGATCCGGATCGGGATCTTCACGGTGCTCTACACGGTTCCCGCCACCATCATCGTGGCGTGTTACTTCTACGAGCAGCATAACAGACAGAGTTGGGAGATCACTCATAACTGTTCGTGTTTATTGGAGCAGGAGATCAAGAGGCCGGACTATGCCGTCTTCATGCTCAAATACTTCATGTGCCTTCTGGTGGGCATCACCTCTGGAGTTTGGACCTGGTCCGGTAAGACCCTGGAGTCCTGGAGGAGTTTCTGCACGCGCTGCTGCTGGGGCAGCAAGGGCTCCGGTGGCTCCATGTACAGTGACGTGAGCACGGGATTAACGTGGAGGTCCGGTACCGCCAGCTCGGTGTCCTGCCCCAAGCAGATGCCTTTGTCCCAGGTCTGAAACAAGAAAACCTCTTAATTGTCGGGGGGTCTCTTAGTCTTTTCAGTCGTTTGCATACAAATGAACTTGTTGCTGGTTTCTATTAGCGGACGAACTGGTTGCAACAATGCAGCGATGCAGAAACAATTACGTTGCGCTAATTCCATTCTATTGATATGGACATGACATGCAATCAGTCATTCTTAAAGAGAATTTTGGGCATTACATTGTTCCTATAGTGGAGTAAGACATGTCCCCAACTTGCAGCATTTCGTGTCATTTACTTTTACGCGTTGTTGGAAGACAAGTTTTGAATTGTCTGAACAATCAAAGATGGTTTAAATAAGCCTTAATGTTTTAGTGCCCTATTATTGTTATTGTTATTATATACGGGTTGTTGTTCCTTTTGTTTTTTTAAAATTGCGAAATGTATTTATACAAACTTGTAAATGGTGTATAAAAGATGATTTATAAGATTATTGTAAATTTGTATATAGTGTAGATGCCACATGCAAAGCAAATATGACTTCTATTTTGACAATAAAAACTTTTTGAGGAATCTGAATTTCTCCAAGTGCTGCTTTAATGCTGAGGAAGCTTCTGGTAATGAGTGCTCGGTGTCGGCTCTTTGTGGTCATTCTCATTGAAGATGCTTTTGTGGGTTCTGTTGAGAGAAACTCTTTTAGCTATCTGAGGCCTAATTAGAGACGAGGGCCTTGTGTTGGAGAATCTCCATAATTGTTGAACCCTTCACGTGCTTGCTACTTAATTTACTAAGAGAGGGCTGAGGAATGAGGAACGGGGTTTAAATGCAGGAAACAGGTTCTTTTCATCTGGAAAACTTTGATCTTTCTTTTAAAGTCTAGAATAAAGGTGCCATGTAGATAGAACCTTTAGACTGATGCACCAAGTGTTTTAATGTCTAATTTGAGACCGTTGTGCTTTGATGGACGTTATAGAAATGTTTTGAAGCCCGGGGCCCCAGCCATGTTTTGTTAGAGAAAACCTGTGACAGTTTGATTTTTTTTTAACACTATCAAAACGTTCTTTTTGAATTTCAGCTGTATTAATAGTAGTTACACTCACAGAGACGTGAATGAAAACCTACAGGTGGTCCCTTACGTTATCCACAGAGCCTTTCTGTGAAACTCCAAATCAGATCTTACACAAAGAATGACATTGAAATGATTACTTTTGTGTCATATTACATCAGTTATTTTTTTGTTATTTTTCTAACTTGGAATGTCCTGTTGCAATATTTCAGTTTTTTTTTAGCAAATGCAAAATGGTCTGCATACAACTATTACTTAGTATTTTTAGCCAAAGGACACAAGAGTGCTTATGTGCAATTACTCTGATAGATTATGATACAATAGTTTAGTTTAAACATTCCAGAAGGATATTTTATTTTTAAAGGAGTTGTCACACTTTTCCATTTCTGTTAGCACTTAAACAATAACTTGCTGTGGTATTTCCATCTATATCTTTACACAAACTAAACATTTGGGTGGATTCATCATACTTTGAAAGAGAATGGAACCTAATAATAATGGAAACCAATGTAAAGTCCTCATCATAATAATAATAAGGCATGTCATTTAAAACAATTATTTTTTATTTTCTTTTATTATTAATACTTTTTTAGAGTGCATTTCTATTAAACCTCTGACAATAATAACTACTTTTTTTGCTGTACTGTGTCTCCATCTTGTGGTCAAGACTTAGTTATGTTTAAAAGCATAACTTAGAGGATTTTACCGTCTTACATCAATAGCTGCACATTATCAGATACTTTCTGAAGTTGTTTTCACTGATCAAATGGTTGGTAGCTGCAGATACACTGCAAAAAAAAAGATTTTCTTTTGTGTCTTGTTTCCAGCCAAAATATCTAAACATTCTTAAATCAAGAAGGATTTTCTAGACAAGTAAAAATGATTGTCTTGCTTTCAGAAAGAACAAGTTGACTTGTTCTTTCTGAAAACAAGACAATCATTTTTATTTGTCTAGAAAATCCTTCTTGATTTAAGAGTTTTTAGATATTTTGGCTGGAAACAATTCAAACAATGTAAGTAAGAAAAGCATTGTTTGCAGTGTATGTACATCTCTACACATCCGAGAGCAATAGGCACACGGTCATTAAGTGCAGTGCGTGTGGAAGCAGATACATCTGTATAAGAAAGAGTGGATATTGTGTTAAAATTGTTTCCTGATATACAAATAAACATGGGTTTGTGGGAAGCTTGTGCTTTCTTTAGAAATGAAATCTTGTGTAGTCTAGATCAAACCCTTCCGTTATTACGATGGAAATGTGTTATTGACAGAACACTAAACTGCCATAAATTCAACCATAAGTAGGCCTAAGTGATAAAAATGTTTAAAGCATACAAATAATGTTTTGAAACATTTCGTCCTCTCCATTTATTAGCCATTTTTTTTGTCTTGTCTACTAAAGTGAGCTTATGAATATTATCAGAGGTAGTTAAGTAGGCCTAATGAGTATGATGAAACAGCAATATATATTCACAGGCATAAAACCACTGAGCACAAATGTTGTCTATGAGTTACATTTCTCAAGAAAGTGCTAGCCTCAGAAAGCAAAACCAATAGCACTCCAATTGTTTTATACCTTATTAGAGAAATATTAAAACTAAATGAGTCATCTTTAAAATTGTAATCTGACATGAAATTAAATTTCTATAAAATTAATCATCAAAAGCCTCATCGAGTAATCGCAAATTACTATGATTTGCCTTTACTCAACAGTGCTGAGAAAACTAACAGATACCACGTGACACGCCGTCCACGCGCTTCTTTGAGCAGCGGTCAGGACAAAAAATCACACCTGAATAATACGTTTGAGATTCTTAGCGATTTAAATATAATATACTTTGAGGTTTTTAAAATAAGATTATTATTATCTACCTCAGTGTTACCTGACCAATTAAACAACGTAATTTTTCGACCCCTGCCACAATTCAACCATTTCAATAAAGATTCATTGAAGCCAGAGGAGTGCAGTATCAACTCCTGCCAGCAGAGAGCACTGAGTCTCAGAGAGAGCAGGAACAGTGAATGATGCACATGTGACAGGTATGTTTCCAGACTCCTTGGTTTCAAAACATCTCTTACTTTAATATTAGATCTCTCCTTAAATATGTGACATCAAGAACAAACTGATTGTGCAGTGTTCAAATACAGCTTTCAGTTTTTTCTTCTTCTGAAAACACATTTTGGAGTTACTGTAGTGACAATATAATGATACACGTTATTAAAAATCAAAATCACATGCACTGTCTAATTTTGTAGCCATTAGAGGACAATTCTCACACCCAAAAAGAACTGGCATGATAATTGGCAAACTGTAACTTTGTTGTAGTCTTTATAAAGACCTTTAGCCCTCCAAAATCAATTATGGTCACAAATTCTGTCATTGGGCTAATGGAATCTGCCACCATAGTTAGCTAATGATGCTTTTGGGAAATGCACCCAGTTGTTAATGCTATGCAATGCAATGCAGTAAAAGCTAAATGAAATTTTAGAACGTATACATTTACAGTTCAGTTTTAGTAGGCTATTACAGTAGGCCTACATATACATACAAACAGTATATTTATAGAAACATATATATATATATATATATTAAACATTCTGAGTCTCCTGAAGAAGTGTCAAAAACACCAACGTAATTGCATTTATTGCATCTTGATGTGCAAACATTTGCAGTAGTGAAGGACATCTTCAGACTTGAGTTCTGTGCATGTCTGTCCACTGGAGGGCATGATTTGTCAGTTTTTAATAGGATGCTCATCTATGGTAGGTTTTCCCAACTGTTTCTGGTGGCATACCAACAGTACATATTTTTCTAATCAAAAACACCGTCGACTCATCAGCACATTATTAGAGACTCCAAGTAATATGTTACTCTGTGGTCACCTGAACTTACACGAGTGGGATCCAGTTATCATCTTGGAAATGGTTATTTTCCATTTGAAATCCAGCTGTCATCACAATTGAAATGAAATGAAATGTAACTGAAATTGAATGTGTTGCATTTTGAGATACAGGTGTTCGTGCAGTCCGTCCTTTCTGTAATAGTCACTCGTTTAAAGTTGTGTAATATGTGAAATTTTAATAATATGTCTCTGCCCTTTTAAGGGAGAGTGTGATTTGGTCAGGTAATAAAAAAACAATCCCAAAGAGTCACTGACTTGCAAACCATTTGACACCAGACTAAAGTTCCCTAGCATCTAGCAGCAAAAGAAAAGACAAAAACTACAACTACAAATCATCATCAGTGATGCAAAAGGAAACTCCATAAATAGTCAATCCCAGAAGTCCCTGGCGTGTATAAAAAGACACATGACTGACATTGTGAGGACAGGAGGGCTGCAGTCTAGGTGACTGTCCAAAACTAACATGTCTAATCGTTTACATGTTGCGGCTCGCTTCTGAGAGTCTGAAAGGCGTGCATCGTCTTGCTCTCGTGTTACACCAGATTACGGAGCTCTATTTTAAGTGTTTGTTCTAAAGCTCCAAACCAAACCCCAACGGGTCCTTGAAATAGTGTTACAAGCTACCTCCATAAATACAAAAGCAGCCTGGGCAGTAATTGCTTTATGATGGGGTCCAGTTGACTGAAAATCGACAGTTCCTGAGTTTTTGCAGGCTGGAGGATTTTGGAGGACCTTTAAAGCACCTTCGTACCCTCAGGGTTGTTCTTGTTTGGTGGGTGCCCGTGTTGAAGCAGAAAGTATGTCAGTCTTAGCTTAACCTCAGAGACCTTGGGTGGTTGCAACAGACCTGTTTTTAGAAAGGCCTTCGGTGTCCCTTGATTGTCGCAGGGGCAAGGCAGGTCAAGGCCCGTCTGGCTTGTGAAAGAAAGACAGAATGCGCTAACACAAACATGAGAGGCAGGTGAATGCTGATGGGCAGAGCTGATCCAAGGGTTGGCATATATTCATGACGATGGCATCTAATGTTTCTCCAAGCAAACTATTCCAATCAAGTCACTCTGTTCCAGTCCCAATCAACTTACAGTGCTTCAAAAATAAAGCTTCTTAGTCATCTGGAGAGACAGTCAAACCCATTCCGACCTCTTTTCTTGTCCGTCTCCATTGCAAGTTGGTACGTCCTCACCGGTGGTCATTTCTACCAGAGTATATTGTCCTACTCTTCTGGTACACAACGCTGTTGCTCCCGAGGCATCAATTGCACCTTGAGCAGCTAGTTTGTCCCTTCGTGGAGGTGGTGGAGGTTTGAGGCGACTGCGTTTGCTAACTCGGACGGCTCTAGGAGTCCCCAAAGGCTCACTGGGGTACAGTGCCACTTCACTGCCCTCTCTTACCATCCCCTCTTCTTGGGTGAGTTGGTAGCTGCTGCTGTTGTCATTGTTGTTGGAACCAGGCATTCCAGCAATTGTAGGCATTCCTCCAAGAGTTGAGGGTGGTGGAGGGTCATCGTCCAAAAGAATGGAAGCAGCTTCATCGCCACTTGAGTTTCTGGTCCCTCTTTTGCGGAACCCTCCCGGTCCCATCACATCTTGATTCGGCTGGATGCTGGCGTCCACAACTTGATTCCTGTTCCCTGACAGGAAGTACTGCTCCTCGGCGTACATCTTCTCTACTAGCATCTTTCCTTTGCTTTTTTGCCTCACGGAGCGCTTGGCGGCACAGATTAGGTCGCACACATTTAGCAGCAAGGACAAAGCGGCTGCCCCCAACATGAAGTTCAGCATGATGGTTTTCTCAGTGGGTCTAGAGATGTAGCAGTCCACCACTGTTGTGCAAGGTGACTGCTGACACATGAAGCGTTTGGGGATGTGGAAGCCAAACAAGTAATAATGTGCAGCTCCAAATCCAGCTTCTACAAGTATCCGAAGCAACAGGTGCAAGATGTAGGCTCCTGTGAAGTACTGCACCCGCCCCATCTCAGCCTTCACGACAGTCTTACAAAGAGATGCTTTCCTGAACGATTCTTGATGGATCTTATAGATGGAGTCTGCTTTAATGGACTCCGAAGTTCCACTGTCAGCAGGTAGACCAGAACTCACTTTGTGGATCACATAGATGACAAACATCACATAGGGAAGGCAAAGGGTTGTGAGCTGCACCAGCCAGAATCGGAAAAGGGAAAGAGGGGCAAACATGTCGTAGCACACATTGGCACAACCGGGCTGAATGGTGTTACACACAAATCTTTCCTGCTCATCCTGGTAGAGGGGATAACCAGCAAACAGCAAGACCAGGATTCTAAGGAATACCACCAGGACGAGCCATGCTTTCCCTAAGGAGCAAAAGCACACAGTTCTTTGTCAGTTTAACTTATCATTTATTATGTTCCTTTGAAAGTGCTCTGGAAATTGACTTAATGTTGTCAAGTTAATTGAATAAACTAGACAAGTACTCTTTTGACAAACTGATCTTTGATATTACTTTAATGGCAACATATATGGATATGGCCCAATGTAGAGTATCTGTAGCAGAACATTGGTATGATCATATCAGTTTTACACTTGATATTCAGTGGATATTGTCCTCAATGTTATGATTTTGTCTAAACATTACTTCTACTATAAAGACATTTTGTCTCTTAATAGTAATTTTATATATATAAAAAAATAAATTAATAGAAATAAATAATTTATAGAATATTTATACAAGCAAATCACAACCTGATCTCATGGCAAATCATGCATATTTTATGAGCTCACTTGTGCGAATTTGTATGAATTGTTAAAAATCTTATGTATTTTGCTAGGTGGTAAATTCATAGGAATTCATATGAATGACCACCCCAACTCTGCCCCTAAACCTACCCCTCACAGAAATCATACTAAATTTGTGAGGTCATACGAATACGTACGAATTAGCAACTTGTAAAATACGTACAAATTGGTCGTGAGATATTGTTGGCAAATCATCCTGGATTATATATTTTTTTACATTATACCTGTGAAAACTGGTGGGTGATATTTGTCCACATGCAATATACAGCGATACAGTGGCTCCCCAAAAATATTTGGACAGTTCAGAATGAACAAATGTCATTGCAGTAGATAACAAAATAAATAACTAAGGAAAAATAAGTGGCATCTGCCAACGAATTAGCCATTTTTTACATGAAGGAATTGGTCTAAAGGTGATTTTTGGTGGATGAACTCAGTTTACACGGGTGACTTTGCAGAGTAACCAGACGTAGTTTAACTCTTTTCCTAGCAACATCCACTCACGTTTACCAACCAGCAATTGTCCAAATACTTTTCATCTTCATTTTTCAACAGTATATCTATTGTTTTATTATTTAAAATCTATCAGACATTTATGTAAACGTTTACTATGTACAAATGTGCTATATTTAAAACAATCTAATACAATGACATTTAGACATTGAAGGTTTGTACATAAGTGCCCAAATACTTTCTGGAGCTCCTGTATGAATTCATATTAAAATACCAAAACCGTGCACATACCTATGAGGGTGATGTTGTGGTTCAGTGTTATGAAGATAATTTCAGATGCAGTCTGTTTAGCCATGCCAGCAGCTTTAGGACTCCAAACCCAGGATATCCCACTGGTCAACTCACAGCCCACTTGATTCCACACAAGAAAACGATTTTACAGTCTGTATTAAACTCTGTCCAAGTGGGCATTAAAAATAAGCCCTATTTACAAGCACTCAAATTCCTGGTCCGGTCCTACACACCAGGCCAGGTGAAATCTGCAACGGCTCGACTCACGCGTATCCACCAACTTGGCTTCCCATCTTACCTCTGCCTCTGTCCTGACAACAACTGTTCCCAGACAACAGAAGACGAGAGATGTGAGCTCCATTGTGAGGCTATTCTTACCCACCAAAGGCATGTCGGCACGCAGGCCTTGCTGTGATATTTGGGCTCTGTTTTCCTTACAGGAGAATAACTTGCTGGATCAGGCATCAAATAACTGTATTAAATTCTCATGTATGATGGAAAGCATTTCAATGACAGTTCAGTTGTCAGTCACACGAGGTCTTGGGTCGCAGAATCGTTAGGAGAGACTTTTTGTGTTGATGTGAATTTCATTTATTTGAACCTCTTAGGATACTGAAGACGTTTGCATTGTGTCTAAGTTTTTTGTTGGGTGTTGAGGTCATGCAGCAAATTAATTAAACTTCATATGAATTCTACAAGAACATTTTTGGTTGGCTTCTGTTAGAGATGCTCTAGGAGGTGGTTCTAATTGTATCACATTATTAAAAAGAATCCCCTCTTTAGCTCTGTCCTTGAGGTGTTTGGCATGACTGAATGCCCTGGGATCAGAGTAGATCATAGTGGAATCTCTAGAAGCTTTTAGCCCTGTGTAAATGACCTCTGAATGAGGGACATCTGGACAGAGGGTTTGAAGGACTTGCGTTCTAATGAATGGAGACTTACGGGTACACAAACTATATTGGCAGCTGCTTGGGTAGTGAACACTTACTTTAAAACTTGTTTGACACATTAAGTGAGAGGGAAACTGTGGTGGACCTAAATTAGGTCTGTAACTTAGAGATTTTGCAATCACTTTATAAATACAAACGTAAATGTAGTCATTAACAAGAAATATTTGCAAAAATAAAGGCTACTTTGTGTCAGGCACCCCGCTTAAATATTATTATTAATCTGTCTTGGATAGTCAAGTAGGGAAATTAGTTCTTATTTTGGAACGTGTTTATGAGATTGATTACACTAGGAGTACAGCAAACTGCATCCTGTTTTTAAAGCGAGTCGGCGAACAACAGTTTAATTTTATGCCTGCATTGAAGAGACAATGCAAATCATACAGCATTTGCAAGTCTAACCAAATTTGTTCTTTTCAACACAAATAGATTTCCCACATGTGTGGTGACTGACAATTTAGAACGGATACCGTATGTCCCAGATGACTTATTACAGTCTAAAATATTTCTATAATTTGATCTTTTTCACCTCTGTATCTCTGTAATTGTATTAGCAGGCCGGCTCTGCTATAAAGACATATTTTAAGGTAACTAGTGGTGTAGTTCACCAGGGACACATTTAGAGGTGCAAAGCCGAAGACTTAGGATGGAAACGCATACGCCATATGCTCTCGTTTCAGAATGACTTGCTGTTATAGTTGATGCTCTATTTTTGAATGTCATTGAACTATTTAATTCATAAAATGAGGTGAAGTGCAACTTATGGCTGAATTTGTTGGGTCAAGTAGAATGCATCAAACCTTTTTTTTCTAGCTCCTACATTCCATATCTTAAAACAATGAACAGTATATTTGATTTTATACACAGTATTTACTGAATAATAACAATAAAAAAAGGTTTTCGTTTATAAATGACTATTCTCTTGATAATATTTATGAGACCGAATTTAGTTATTGCAAGAGTCCAAAGTTCACAAATATCTGTTCTCTGTGTCAGTGGTTTCTAGTTAAATCTGTCTGAAATTATGTTTTCCAACATTGACCCCCATTCCATGCAATTTGCCAAAAATCAACACTTTGAGAAACACTAAAGAGTCTGGTAAAAAGCAGAAAACCTTTACTGTAACTTGTCAAACACTAAAATATGAAATACCTAAGAACCTCTGAAAATGAAATCTTAAAGTTTACTCAAAATTGAGACTCATTTGAGTTTCACAGTCAATAAAAAAAATAAAAAAACATTGTCAAAAGTTGTTTTTCGGCGGTTAGCACTGGAAATAATTGTGAGAAATCAATTTTACCCATGCAAGGGTTTGATAAAATGAGGCAAATAATGTAAAAATAGCAATACATACTACAAAGGACAAATAATATTATACTATTACTAACATATAGTAATGTGCATGTCTGTGTGCAAATAATCACTACAGGTATTCATTCATTCAAATGTACAGCTAATTTTGAAAATGAAAATATGTGGGTCAAATTGATAGAAAAAAAAAACACAAATAGCTGTGAATTAGCAATAATTCACAATAGAGGTTGTCTGTTTTAACACACAAAAAGCTAACACAAAATCTGTAACTTTTTATTTTAATTTTTTTTTACAGCAAAAGGGGTTAAGCAGATTAAAAATAAAATAAATTCATAAATCCTACACTGAAAAATATGACCCAGTCCTCCCTATACAGCTTATATAATGTGACGATACTCATTAAAAACACATTAGACCAGTTTTTATTGCAACTTTTAAAAGTTTATTCTTGTGGCGGTTTCTACACATTGCTTCTGAACTGGGAGCATCAGTTAAAATCATAGTTTGAGAACAAAAAAAAACTGCATGCGACCATTGTAGCCTCCAGCTCCCGGGCGGACGGCCGCAGGCGACTGGGTTCACTTAGTTAAACAAAGTAGAATCAAGATCATACATAAGAGATAGGATTCAGCCTTTGGCACACACTGAAAACATACTGAAGAAGGGTTTGACCTTTGGAACAGAAACAAATGACAACAACAATGTATTATTCATAATAACAGGCATACAACCAGTGACCGAACATAAAATTAAAAAGTCACAACTACAGCAGTTTTTTTCACAGGAAACCACTTATAGTATAAATGTTCTGAAAGATTTGAATTTGTAATTTCCTAGAAATTGCAATGAAAATGAGAAAGATTACAGAAACAGACAGAAAGAGCAAGAGAGAGGTATTAAATAAGAACCAAAGACTCTATGCAGAGGTAGAGTTCAGTGCACACGGCTAAAACTCGCCACTCGTCTGCCTTCTGCCTTCTATCAGGACTCGAGTTTATAACACCGCCTTCAGATCCAACACATGCTCACAGAAAATAAATACAATAATACAATCTTCAAATGCTTCAAATCAGTCTTTCCATTCATGATTCCGTTTGCCTCCCCAAAGACACTTTTCTGGAACGTTTTCCCTGATTTCAAACAGTTTCCAACACTCTTAAAATGTGCAAAGGGAGTCTAAAGCGCCGCCATTTGCAAAAAAACAGACCTTCCTTGAGAAGTACTTTGGTCAAACTTCCTTCATCTTAAGAAAATAAACCACAACAGACATCTGGGTTCACTGCCTTAGTTACACGGTTTGTCTAGTATCATCTCTGATGAAAAATGTATCTAAACACGAGTACTTTGCTCGGGGAGAACCTGTCAAGAACATGTGTAGGTCATATTTCACCACACAATTAAAAGAAATTAAAAATTATATATTGTATGAATAAGATAATTAAGCCCACAAAACATAATGACAATACAATCGTATCATCCTAAAATAGGCTTAATTTTCTTCTTGCAAAATATAATTGTTTTCTTTTGATTTTGCAGGAAATATTTAATCTTTGTATGTCCAGTCGGATATGTTAGCATCACACAGCCTACTTACTGTATTGTATACAAAAGACACAAAGTGTGCACTATATTTAGATTCAACTATTTTTAAAGTAAAAATGTTAAGATGCTTTTGGGCATTGGAGATAAAATACCTAGAAAAAAAATAGAATTGGAATTATAATTAATGTAAGAATAAGCACATACTGCGTGAAAATAATGGCCATTTTGATGTCATCTGAAGGGAAAAAAAATGATGTTTTCATTGCTGCTAAAATGAAAAAAAAAGAAGCTATTGTAGAATTACATTCATGTCAACAAAACATTGTTAAATTGCTTTATGTCACTTTTGTGATGCAGAAAAAAGGTTAAACTCAACTGGAAATTCAATTGAGGACAGAAGATTACGACTAAAGAAGAAAAAAACAACACCTCAATGACAGTGCTTAGACGGTGTCGGATTCCAGAAGATTGACTTATTCCTGATAAAACAACTGACATATTTGTATCCATAATTGTCCAGAATTCAGGAATTAACCAAAGTAAATACTGGTCACATATAAATATCTGAAGATCATAATTAATTTCTTTAAGTATGTACAATATACAAAAGATATTTTTGGAAGTTCTAATTCTCAAGGTGTTTCTGAGTGAAGTCTCACAAATGAAAATGTCTCAGTTCCTCTCAACAGATAACATAACGAATCATTTTCACATACATCTGATGGCATAATTCAACACTTGCTTTGAATTGGGAAGAACTGATTTTAAAACTAATTCTGCGGTCTAAAAACTAGTGCTGTCAAAAGATTAATCAAATCCAAAAAAGTGTTTGTTTACATAATATATGTATGTGTAATGTGTATATTTATTGTTTATATATAAATACACACACATGCATGTATATATTTCAGAGAAATTACATTTTTATATATTAAATGTATTTATAATATAAATTATATGAATATAAATATAGCCATGTAAATACATGTACATATTTTTTAAATATATACTGTATGTGTGTGTATTTATATATATATATAATAAATATACACCGAACACACATATATCATGCAAACAAAAACTTAGTTTGGATGCGATTAATCATTTGACAGCACTACTAAAAACATATTTTGCTGTCTTAATGAGAAAGGATGATAAAATGGTTAATTTCATATTCTACATCTAAGGCCATTTTCCCCGCTAAACGCAGGCACCGCAGGTGATGGCAGTGGATACAGCAGGAATTCCTCTTTCTCGACAATTCAATTCAGTCTCTGGTTTAACGCATCGTAATTGAGAAGTAAAGCACTGCAATCAGTCCAAACATTTGTATCGCAGTGGCACTAGGAGCCTCACCTTTAATAACAAGTATTTTGACTTCAAGACACCAATTGTAACTCAATGTTATCTGAAAGTTCCCCAGGAGCCTTTCAACTATCAGCTTCAATCTTTCCAGCAGGTATTGTACGGAATAGATAGAACACACAATGTATTGCTTTGAGAGTTGGAAATGAGTGACACAGCATGTGTATATCTGGTGTTTGTTGAGGTTATAAAAAGAAATGGCGGCAAAAATATACACGTTCATGGTCATTGATGATGGAATGTCATTGTTGGCTCTGCAGAAGAAAAACCTTTGATTTCAGTATTAAAACTTCCAATTTCAGTCCATTTTGACATTGTACATTTTCAATTGAAACGTATTATCAAATCTTGTGTTTCAAAAGGAAAGTCCCAGGAACATCACATGGAAACCATACACAACACTTTCCTTTTGAAAATACAAAGTCAGCTTCCTTTACTCTTATCTAATAAGACTAAATGGTGCAAACTGCATTTATCGGGTATTACAAATTGAAGAAAAAAAACAACGAAACAAAAACAAACAATAAAATAATCAGACTAAACAAAGAGGTCCAAATTGTATATTTTCCCATTAATTTGCATTGTTAGACTAATTTTAACCGCCAATAAGGATGTTTTTAATTTAAAATAAATCTTAATGTGATAAAATGTTACATAAATGTATGTAAGAACAGTGGTAATTTTTTTGTTTGATCAGCTCACAGCCATTTGGAGAGAAATACTTTAAGCAATGGAATAATATCTAGGGAATATCTTGAGAAGTGGTTGATTTTGGCTCTTGATCTTGATACGACACATCCTTGAGCATCCAGGTGGAATTTTTCTAACCATACAAGATCAATTAACACAGTACGGATACTTCCTCACCTAGAATGGCAAACACGTATGACACAGAGCTGTTGGAATGCTGTTCCAGTCATTGGGCGTCTTTCTCCCTCATTTATATTCACATACTCCAGTTTTTTTCTGAACTGCAGTAGCAGTGTCCTCCTCTCTTCTCTAAGCCACAGGTTGGAAAGTGATCTTTGTGTGGGTGTCTTGTATATACAGCAGGCGTACGACCAGCAAGGACACTCTTTAGAACAAAAACCTCTGGCTCAAGAGTCTTGTGGAGGTACTAAGCATGTATGTGTCCTCTTAGAGAACGCTTCTTCTGACAGTCTTTTTCTCTCAGTCTCTCTTGAAAGTCCTCAACCGTTATTAGGATATGATGGCCGGCGACCATCTGACCACTGTCAGGTTATCTGCGCTCACTGATCGCTTCTTGGCTGCTTTTCTCAAGTCTTTATATTTGTCGTCACAAAGCCTGGAGATCGCCTGTGAGAAACATGAGAAACATTTTAATACTCTATATTTTACAATTTATCATATTAAAAAATATATATATCATTTTAGAAATGTAAATGACTTCAACAGCTTTTATAAATGTATTGGCTTGACTTTTTCAGGCCCAGCAAGTTATTATTATTATTATTTTTTTTTTTTCACAAATGTGGAAATAACACAAAGCTCCTCTTACTCGAGGTGTTCCCCAGGGTTCTGTTGTTGGCCCATTTCTTTTTCTACAGTATTATTATTTTTAGTAGTAGTATTAGTATTATTAGTATAACCTTATATTATTAACTTGTACGTCATTATCTGCTGACTTATAAGAGTTAAAAATGTCATACAATTAGCTAGATTCACATCTGATACAACTGAAGGTGTCACAGAAAAAGTATTGGCCAAACCTGTACTTTCTAATGCAAGAACCAAATTTCCAAGTACCACAACCTCCAAGAATAAGTGGGAAAAAAAATCATTCTTGAGACGAGATACAACTTGTGTCCATTATTTTGAGATGAAAGATGATTGTGTGTGGGAGTGTATAAAGAGGACCAGTGCAAGATGGAAGCAGGGGGGCTGGTCCTCATGAAAGAACTGGATCACAAGCCACTGATTGATTGAGCTGTCCACCCACAGACCACTGACTCTAGATGGGCTAGTGGGCTATTATGCCAACAAAGACAACTGTGCGCGCACACACACACACACACACAGCTGAACTAACTAACATCATTATAGGCCTGGTCTTGTCAGGACTGTAATTGGGCAGCATCAAGGCTGAATGCTGGCATAAGACACACATGGGGATTCAGCCGAGGTAATTACTCAGCCCTGTTGCTACTGAACCAATACAACATGTCACGATATCCCTTCTTAGTGAAAGCTGTACCAAAGCAAGCTTTCAAGTTTTACTGCCATATACTTTGTAACTTGCTGGAACAATGCTAACAGATTCAGTCTTACAATCTGCCGAAATGATGGACTTCTCATGAAAACCTAGAAACCACAACACACTGGGATATGAATGAGATCCTGAGTGACAATCTGAGATAAATATCTTGAGCTATATAATGTGTGCTAATGATCTAGAGTAGTATCAACCACTCACCTCAAGTTTCTGGGCCTTGTCTCTGCTGAGAGGCTCAAGGGGAAAGCTGAGGTTGTTCGCCTCTGAAAGCGAACGCAAGTCAAAATAGTACTTGGCGTAGACGCTTGATGGAACGTTAATATTGAACTGCAGCAGCTCCAGAAACTGTCGCTCCAACTCATTCCTGGTGGGAGAGAGAAAGCAAAGATAATTAGTTTTGCGTATGTTCCTTTTGACATTTGTCAGTGGGTGGAAATAAGCGAAAAGAAAATCTTGACAGTTTAGCTATTCAAGGAAATTCTGATTTAGAAATTTTAGAAGTTTCATTGAAAATCAATGTCTTTTCATTTTAAAACTACAATCCTGACAAGAATACCAAACGACAAGCCTTGATAATCTGTTCATATTAAAAATCTACCTTTATTCACTCCCAAATTTCTAACCACCGATGAAACTCCTCAAAGTTCAAAATAAACAATCTATTGTCACCCCTTCCTACCAACCGCATAATTATTCCAACGCATGCAGAAACCGGCCAGCTAAATATAACCAACAGTGAAGCCTCCGACAACAAAAAGGCAACAAACACCCACAAACCCACACTCTATGGTCCTCCATGCTGTTTGCGGTGTGCTTTGAGGACAATATGACTGCCTCCTTCACTGAATCTTTAGTCAGGACGGCCTTTAAATAACTGTGCTCAGCAGGAGATGAAAGGGCAGATGTGACAACATGCTGAAAGTGTCAAGTATCACTCTTTATATTTGTCAGCTCAATTTCTTGGTATCTTGCCTTCAGGGATATTATATATGGTACTTTAAGCTCTATAGGATATAGTTTCTAAAGAATGTCATAAAAACATCAGAAATACCAGTTCTACAGATGCTTAGAACCTTAGAAAAGCTGCCAAATGATAAAATATTCCACAATACATGATTTGTGGAGGGCACTAACCTCTGTGTTCAACATAAAATTAAAACAGACCCTACATACAATTAATACATGTTCCTTAGTGTATATGATTTGTTGGTGATTATCTTGCTTCATTCAGAATCCATTACATCATAAACGTTTTATGTCAACTGTAAGTCAGCATATATCTTAGAAATGTTTGAAGGCTGAGCATCGAAGCTATGTTTCCATCCACAGTTGTGAATTTAACTTGTACGATAATTGGAATATTACATAAAACTTCAGCGAGTAAAGCACCGTTTTCATCTTGTTCAAGAGAATTGTGTTCAAGATACTTGTTGCTTCCTGGGAAACTGGTGCAAATGATCAATAATAAAAATGGAAGTTGTTGAAAACAAAGCCGCTGTGGCACATATTATATCACCTCAGAGCGACACATTGTATTGAATTTGGAGGCTCAAGAGACACACTTACATGTCTTCCACGGTGATGTCTTTGAGGATCTGGCAGTAGTCAACATTCCATACGGCCTGATCATCCCACACTTTTGACGCCAACAGGATAGCACCCAAAACAATCCTCTTCCAGTTAGCAGGACAAATGTCAATCTCTGCATATGTTGCTAATCTCTCCACATACACCTAAAAGAAAGAAAGAAAGTCAATTAATTTTAAGTTAAACATAAAAGAGATTTGACTAATATGCCAATAAAGCATCTTGTCAATCAAGTCAACTTTAAAGAAACCAATGTTTGTTTTTAGATTCTGGTAACTGACCCTTGCATTTCTGTTTTTGGAGCAAGGTTGCTGCAGCGTCACTGCAAATATGTGATTACTGCAAGACTGACACGTAGGTCAGGGGGCATGAATGCCGAAAGACAAACAAATAAATATGCTCAGCCAACCAACAAAAACACCTGATGCCTCACTGGTAACAAACTGCAAACAAACACCATTCAGTTTTAACAGCACTAATACTAGAAAAGTAATTTTTTTGGACATGTACCATGAATCCTTTAAAAAACTATGCTATGTAAATACAAAGATTATGAAGAATTTCAGTCAGGTTTCAGGGCCCATCATAGACCAGAGACTGCATTTAGAATTACAAATGAGTTGCTTCCGGTATATGACCAAGACTGCATTTCACTCCATTTTTACTACATACTCTTACATTGATTAGAAAATTGCATTGCCTTCAGCTAGTTTAGAATTGACCATTACCAATTTGTTTGTTTAAACGAGGAACTAGCAAATCTAACATTAGTAAGTATGGGGTGCCACACGGATCTGTTTTAGGCCCCCTGCTGTTTTCAATATACATGCTGCCCTTTGGAAATATGAACAAACATTTGGATTAGGTGAGTTTGGTTCTCTTTAAAGGGATAGTTCACCTAAAAAATAAAATTAGCCAAAGATTTGCTCACCCTCAGGGCATCCTAGGCGTGTCTGGCATTCCTCTTTCAGACAAACACATTCTGAGTTATATTCCACATTGTTCTGTCTGTTCCAATCTGTATAATTGCAGTGAATGGTGCCCCTGTTTCTGAATCCGATAAAAAAAAAAGTATCCATCCATCATAAAACTACTCCACACGGCTCCGGGGTGTTAATAAAGGCCTTCTGAAGTGAAACGATGCGTTAGTTTAAGAAACATTTTGATTTTTAAAACTTTATAAACTGTAATGTGCAGCTTCCAGTCTCTCAAGCAGGCACATTCACGACAAGGTGGTCGAGCGTATGATGTAGGCGTAACGAAAGGCGAACATAAGATCCGGAAAGAATACTGTAGTCTCGCAAGAGTAAGCTCCGGGTAGAAGTGTGTGATCTCGTGAGAACCAAGTTTTGTGTACAGCAAAGGGAAACCATGTGAACAAGTAAATTGTATCCGTTTTGATTATCTGGGATGTTTAAATAAGTTTGTGACAGGTGTTTTGTTTTGCTTTCTCCTCTCCTCTGTGCATGCGCATCTTACGTTTGCCTTTTGTTACGCCTACGTCATACGCTCGACCGCCTTGTCGTGAATGTGCCTGCTTGAGAGACTGGAAGCTGCACATTACAGTTTATAAAGTTTTAAGAATCAACATTTTTCTTAGACTAACACATCGTTTCACTTCAGAAGGCCTTTATTAACACCCCGGAGCCGTGTAGAGTAGTTTTATGATGGATTCATACTTTTTTTTCAGATTCAGAAACAGGGGCACCATTCACTGCAATTATACAGATTGGAACAGACAGGACAATGTGGAATATAACTCACTGAGCTCACTGGACCTCATTGAGATTAAATTTAAGATTCCTGTTCATAAGCAGCCAAATAACAAATATTGCAACAAGCATTTTCTGCCGTTTTGAAACCATTTGCATTGTGAAAAGCACTATACAAATGAATGTGAAAACAATGATTTGATTATGCTTAAGATGATTGTTCAGTACTATGACAAAGATTTCAGTACTTGAAAATAAGACAGATCCCCTCAAGTGATTTTGGCTAATCTTTTGGCTCTGGAATTTTGCTATATTTCATGATTTTTGAAAAAGAAAGCAGAAATACACACACGATTAACAAAAACTCACTCTGTACCACTGACTCCTAAAATCACACAGATACATTATTTGTCTAAATCTTCAGGCATTTCAATTTTATACCATAAAGATGAGAGAAAAATATATTCTGATCAAACTGCTTCCTGAGGCGCTCATTAATTTTCCATGTCTGTTGAAAGGTTCTCTGTGTCATGAGACTGCACAAGGTTGAGACGTACTGTTAAACACCACAGGAATTTTGAAGGAGAACAGGTAGATTACTGAGCCCTTATTTCTGTTTTATCCACTTTAAAGTCTGTTGCTTTAGCAACTAGACATTATGAAAAAAATAGCACACCTCTTTTTAACATGCCACATGATTCTAGGTATTCTTCCTGTCTGTTGGACAAGTAACATGTCAAAGGCAATGGATATGTTTAATGGCAAAGAATGAGTATGATCACTATCAAAAGTGATGGTTTCCTAAGTAACGCCAATAATATTTCTTTGTGTACTTCTAAAGGAAAGTTATAAACATTACTTATTGAGTGGTTGAATTGTAAGTCTGTGCTCTGCTGACCTGGTGTATGACAGTATGCTATAGCCATGGGCGTCTCTAGCATTCATAAACACGGCTGATGGATGTAGGCGAACAAAGAAGTCCTTATGAAATGAAAAACGCATGATGTATGCAATGCAAAAAAAAAAAAAAAAAAAAGACGTAGAAGGACTAAGCAGCGCAAATGCACAAACACACAAATTAGGGACAACAATGTCAAATAATATTAGCTTTCCCACAGTGGAAAATAAATCTAATAAGAGCTCAATTTTGTTTGTACAAAGTGTAAGACAGAAATCACATGTTTAATTGGTTCCACTGCATCGGGGGGCTCCGGCTCACCCGTGGGCAGCAGCGCATTAAATATGTGCTTATGAGATTGTTTGAGCTAATCTACTCTACGCTGTTCAAGATGAACTAGTGTCAGCAAATGGGCAAATTACACACCTACAATTCATAAATCAACAACCTACAAACACTCCAGGGACAGCGGTCAGCAGCCTAATAGAAAACATTAACCTGAGTAGAGCTACGCAAACATAATTCAGTTTTTATTCAGTCATAAACATTTTAAGAGGGCAAATTACCATAAAGTGTTATTAATATACTATTATATTATTAGTATTTATTACATTTGGAATATTTTCAGTTTTGTTTTTAATTTTTTTGTGTGCTTGTCATTTTTATTATTTATATATATATATATATATATGTTTTGCTTCATTTCAGTTTTAGTAATTGCAGTACTTTAGCCTAAATTTATTTTACTTTAGTTTGTTGCCATGGTAACATTAAGTTTTGCATGTATAATGTATATTTTATGTTTGTTTCAGCGTTATTTCAAGTAATAAAAATGATTTAGTTTTAGTTAATTAAAACACTGATTTGTTGTCCTAATAAATAGGGATACATATTACTCCATGTATCATAAACTAAAAAGTCAATTTGTCTGTCCACACTGAATGCAAAACTGGCCCAATGAGATTTCTGTTTTGGGCAACAATTGATTTATTATTTGTCATCTGAGTGGTAATGTTTTGATAGTGTATTTTCAAGTCGATCAATCTCCCATGAAGTTCACTGTGTGCAGTGACTCATAGTTTCCTTTCAATAAATGAAGCACCAGCAACAGCCAATTAGATTTTACCAGCATCTCTGCACCTGTTGCCCCCTACAGGTCAAGGAACAGGCTCAATCTGTCTCAATCTACATTTAGAAACAAAGAAACACACACAATCTGTCTGATATTTAAAGTAATTTATCTGATATTTAGAAGTCAATAATAATAATAATAGTATCAGTTTACAGATAACACAACACAGATCCCAAACAAATTGATTAAAACCAATTAGATTGCAGCTTATAATTTTAAGGACACTCTTGCCTTTCTTTTTTATCTACAGATGCTAAGTCCAGAACTATCGGAGATGCACTCAATTGGAACAGATTAAAACCCTATTACACACACGTTTTCAAGCATCCACAGCCCCTTGTATGTCTACAACTTGTTTAACGACACCTCATGAAGGTATTTGGTTGGAGAAGTGAGAAGGGATGAGGAGGAACAGTCTCACTCTGAAGTTTCAGATTTTCGGAGCGCGGACGGGTTTTTATATAATCGCTCTGTCTCGCTCCTGTTCCGCTCCGTATCACACCACGAGCCAAGCACAAATCTGAATTCACCTGTCCACTAACAAAACTTGCCTACACTTCATCGTTCGTTTGAAAGAGAGATTAGTTCGTGGCCAAGAACCATTCCTGTCAAAAAAATAGAAATGTTGAGACAGGAATGTGGTGATACAGTAAGTGATATTTAAAAAGAAAGAAACATAATTGCGCGAACATGGGGAGGCAAAACGTGAGCATTTTGAATATGGTTGAAATAGGAAATATTGGCTAATAGTCAATTTAGTTTTGTCATACGAATATTTTAATGTAGTTTTACCCTGTGTGATTTTTTATTTCATAGAGAAAGAGATTTAGGCCCTCCACTAATATTGGCACCCTAAAATGAGCAAAGGCAGCTGTGAAAATTGGTACTACAATAATAATAATAAAACAATAGTGAAAATCTCATGATGAAATAAATGTTTTTCTCCAATGGATGTTGGCCACAATTATTGGCACCCTTACTTGTGAGAAAGGTTAGCACACCAGGGTTACAGATAATACTTTCTGTTCCACAGATTATAAATATGAACACAAAGACCAAATTCCCTTAATCATCCATAATGGAAAAAACAAAGAATATACTTCAAAAGATATGTCACAAATTATTTTTAAGGAAAGGTAGAGCTGAAAAATATTCCACCATCAGGGCAATAATTAAGAATTTCCAATCAGAAAATGTTATGAATCTGGAAGAGGAAAGTCTATATCATAATGAGGAGGAAATTGATTAAAACTGTAGAATTGCAATTAGATTGCAGCATTAGAAAAAAATTGTCAAACAGCACCTATAATGTTGTTTTTTAAGAAAAATTCTCCTAGCTCATCCAAAAACAAACACATATTCTCAGACACGACTGAACTTCAAATGGGACTTTCTTTGAAACTAAAAAATTATGTGCAAACACTCAATGGGTTTGGTACAGGGATGAAAAATCATGTGATGAAATATTCTGTAATTTTGATGTTGTGAAGGTCCTGAGTCCATTGGATTCTATTAAATACCAACTAAAAAAATCAATAAGTGGACCCTGTTCGAAATCTTATAATGGGCCATGTTTGGATCTTCCAACCGGACAGTAATCCAAACACATCAAAAACAACACAAAAATGGGCCACTGAGCACAAAACCAGCTTCTGCTTGGATCATCCTCAGAACCCTACAGAAAATAGATGAACTGAAGAGAAAAACCCTATTACTGAAGGACTGGAGAGACTGTATGAAGGAATAGTCTCGATCTCACAGGTGTTCTCCACTCTTCACATTATAGGAGAAAACACTGTTACTGGGAAAAAATTGCAATAATTGGGTGCCTTTTCAAGCTAGAGAAAGTATCTTACACAATGAGATTTCCCCCCATTTTCAATTGTTTTACCAATGATAGGTTGGAATTTTGTGAATTTTTGTGAAAGATCAAAAGGATAAACAATCAGATTTACAAGCCGCCTTTGGTCATATTTATCAAGGGTGCCAATATTTAGGGCACGTATATGTTCTATTTTGACTGATGTTGCTGTGAGTTCTTTATGATATAGGCTGCGTGGCGGAGGTCGCGGAGCGGGTTTTGCGTGGATTTTCCTTTGGAGTTAAAGTAGAGAGAACTGCCTGCGGAATATGGCCTATCAGGTGCGCGGTCCAAAACACCGAAAACCGCGGCCCCGCGACAGAATACAAGGAGGATTTTTTTCCGCACAGTTAGCAACTAACCCGCTCACTCCGCCACGCAGACAGTGTGTCCCACGTAAGCGGTTGAAAAACGGCAGGTGTTGGGCAGAGGAATTTTAAATGTGAGCGAGCGTAGCGATTTCCCACAGGATGAAATTGTAGGTGAGCGGGGAGCGGAATGAGCGGAGCGGTCTGCTGCAACTTTGAGCTGGAGCGGGGGAGCGAAACCCATATGGGGACGGGAATTCTCACCGCCAGCTCCGCTCACATTTGGCACCCACTAATAAAGAGCTAAATATGACAACCATTTTCACCTGAGTGATGGTAAATCCACTTCACTGATGGTAAACCCTATTTTAACTTGTGCTACCAGCCAATCCAAAAAGAGGATGAACTTTCATTTGTCTACCATCAAGTCACATGACCTTTGACTCACCAGAGTAACTACGGCACACTCAGCCGTGAGCTGGGCGGCACTGAAGAGCGTACGGACGAATCTGTAGATCTGTTTCTGTTCTGGGTCGTGCTTGTCGTAGTCTGACGGCACCTCCGTTTTCTGTGGGAAGAGGAAGATTTAGGACATTCACACTTGTAATTACACATCTTATAAATGAGCTGCAGAAACAAAACACTTACTGAAAGTGGATGAAGTTTTTCATCAAAAATATCTAACAGCATTCGCCCGTCCACATTTCTGAAAGGAGAAGGATGAATTGAAATTAGATTAGGGAAGACTGATACTTATTGATACGCTGTATTCATATGAAGAATTAAAGAACCAGGAAAGTGTGTGGTGATACATTTTCAATGTTACCAAAACCTTGTCTAAAAGTTGTATTTCAGCAGCTGTGAAGCCTTGGAGTTTGAAGGTTATAACGCATTAAGGGTTTATATGGTATTACAGGTTTAAGAGAAAGATAGACACAAAGCCAGAGACAGAGAAAAAGACAGATATAAAAGTATGGTTGGTAGGTAGATAGATAGATCTCTCTGCAGAGAGAAATGAAAAACATACCTGTTCTTTATGTGGTAATATATTGCGAGGGAAACACTGCAAACAGAAGAAATAACAGAAAGAAGTTGATATAACAGTAGTCAACAAGATAAACATCAAATAAATTCAAGCTGAAGGAGAAGTTGGATATAGCTTTATCTTTTGTATTGCACTGCTATTGTGTTGTCCTCGCTGTGCAATGTGCATCTAAAATAATATGCTGTTCTTTTTTTATGAATCTGTAGATCAATGAATTATATGGAATCCAAAACATACTACATTATGTTTGACAAAACACAGGCAATGTGGATTTTTGTAAATCATTCAAAAAACTATTCCTGAATAAATTCACATAGAATTTAATGCCACAAGGGGCCTCATTTAAAATAATTCATTTCTTTGTAAATCCATATATTGTGCCTTATCAGTTATCACAATATTTTGTGGTTCACTATGTATATGTGATTATGCATGCTCATTTTTTTTCATTAAAATTATCTTTGCTGTCATCTAATAATGCATCACTCATCTTTACACACACTAATAATTTATTAACATTGTTAAATCTTTAAGAAAGTTATTGTACTGTATATTATAATGTTGTGACATCTAATCATTGATTTTAAATTTTATTTTGATGATGATGATGATTTTAATTATTATTATATAGATCACATTTATTCAAATAGTGTATAATTTTTGTATTGATTATTTTTTGGATATTGCCCATAAAATAAAAAAGTTATTGGCTTACTACCTAACATACTTAAATCCATTAAATCCATAATGAATATGAGTGGAACTGGTCACTGGTTTGAATCATGGACTGAATGATTTAGAAACCTCACTTCCAGACTGAATCCATTCATGTGATTGTACAAGTGGTTATTTATCAATGTTACAATGTAACAAGCTCTTAGGCACAATTTCCAAAGCCTCTTCCTTTTGAAGATCCAATTCTCTTACCATACCCTTATTTAGATATCCGTCATAAACCAATCATAAACCTTTCAATCAGTGTTACGCTAAGGGTTCGAGTACCATTTAATGGTGTATTTGAGGTTGGGTTGGCTAACGGTGCTGTCGTCCAGGAAGATGGTCGAACAGGAGCTGTACTTGCGTCTCATTGGGCCAGATGGATGTTGCTGAAAGACAAGGACACACAGAGTGCAAAGTAGAATATCATTTATTCTCAAACACACACATACACACAAATACACTTTCAGCAAACAGGCTGAAAATTAGGCCACCTGCAGCCCCAGAGAAGCCATTATCATCTCATTTATACCCGAGTGATTCTCGCTTAATGTGTGGGTTAGAATCACAATCCATTACAATATAAACACAGGAATGTATTATGCAAGATTTCAAACTGATAAGCAACATTAATAATGCAAATAAATCATTACAGTGTCAAAACAGACACAATATCACAGTTTAAGGGAAGTAAACAGAGCAATGAGCAAATATTTACCTTTGACTCCGCAATGTGTGTTAACTTGCAAAGTAATAGAAGACATTAAAATAGGAACAAAACATAAGCTATTCATTGCAAATTGTGTATGAATAGTAGGGCTGGACGATATGGCCAAAATTTATATCACAATATATTTCTTAATTTCGGTCGATACGATATAATCCGATATCGATATGAACACTATTAAAAAAAGCCTCATAAAAACTGCCAAGAATGCCCACAACAGATGTCTGTACCTACAAACTTATGAAAAATTAATTTGCCAAGTCTATGAATTATATAATATTTTAGGGGGGGGGGGACAGCACAAATAAATTAATGTTCACCTTTTATTTGTATTTAAGCCTTCATACAAACAAGAAATGTGGAATCACTGTCAAATAAACATCTCAGACTCACCTTATTAATATTAATGTATTTACCTTCAAACTATAGGCTAACATACACTACCGGTCAAAATCCAAAATACAGCAAAACAGTAACATTTTGAAATATTTACCATTTATTTGAAAATATTTTTTCAGATTTTAAGTTATTTTTTAGGTTGTACGTTGATTTTAAGTTGCTTTTTTTAGGTTGCACGTTGATTTTAAGTATTTTTTTTTTAGGTTGTTATTCCTGTGATTTCAAAGCTGAATTTTTAACATCAATACTTCAGTCACATGATCCTTCATAAATCATTCTAATATTCTGATTTACTGTTCAAAAAACATTGTTGATTTTTTTTTTAGCAACAACAAAAACATGTTATTATTGAACATTCAATCTGAATCTCTGCCAGCAGGAGGCGCTATGAGAGCGGTATATTACAGTCTATGGGTAGAACTAGCGGTTTCCCCAGTAATGGCTGTAATCTAAGCAGCTCCGCTCATCATGAACGCTGAAAATGCCATCAAATCTATTCTGAAGACAGTCGGTTCCCTTCAGAGATAACGTTACATTTATATAAATCACCCGCGGCGCGTTTTGATTTTGAAACATGCAGCGCTCATGTTTATTCAACGAAGTCAAACGCCACAAATAAATCAGTGTATGGGAAACACTAGTAATGTATATCGAAATATCAGAAATGTGTTTAAAATCATATCACCGTTATTGAAAAAAAATATATATCGCGATACATATTGATATTGAATTATTGTCCAGCCCTAATGAATAGCATGCAGTAATGAAATGAAGAAAATCAAGCCATGCATATTAAAGGAATGGTCCACCTAAAAATGACAATTTAGCTACTCTCAGACCATCCAAGATGTAGATGACTGTTTCTTCATCTGAACAGATTGGGAGAAATGTAGCATTACATCACATCAGGGGGGAAGTCGTGGCCTAATGGTTAGAGAGTCGGACTCATAACCTAAAGGTTGCGAGTCTCAGGTCCGGCAGGAATTGTAGGTGGGGGGAGTGAACGTACATCGCTCTCTCCACCTTCAATACCACGACCGAGGTGCCCTTGAGCAAGACACCGAACCCCCAACTGCTCCCCGGGCGCCACAGCATAAATGGCTGCCCACTGCTCCGGGTGTGTGTTCACGGTGTGTGTGCACAAACGTTCACTGCTGTGTGTGTGCACTTTGGATGGGTTAAATGCAGAGCACGAATTCTGAGTATGGGTCACCATACTTGGCTGTATGTCATGTCACTTTCACTTTCACTTTCACTTGCTCAACAATGGATCCTCTGCAGTGGATGGGTGCCGTCCGAACAGCTGATAAAGTGGTGTGGATTACTTGTGGATTATTGTGATGTGTTTATCAGTTGTTTGGACTCTCATTCTGACGGCACCCATTCACTGCAGAGGATCCACTGGTGAGCAAGTGATGTAAAGCTATATTTCTCCAAATCCGTTCCAATGAAGAAACAAACTCTTCTATGTTTTGGATGGCCTGAGGGTAAATTTTCAGCAAATTGTCATTTTTGGGTGAATTATTTCTTTAAAACATTTATATAGAATGAACAAGAGTAGAACAGAAAAGCAATGCTGTTAATGAGACTCATGCAACACTGGTTTCTGCATTCTCATGTGGTTGAGTGTGGGATTTGATCAGTTCTGTGGGTGTTGTGACACGTGGGGAGACGTCTTCATCGCAGACACAGGCATTATGAGAAACAGAAAACACATATCCACTGGTGTCATGACTGCTGCTACTTACATGGTTGACGTACAGACTTTTCCGTTTTTCCCGAACTGTAAAGAGAAACGCATAATTAGTAACACTAGCACAACAGTCACTACAGTTAGTTAGAGAGAGACAAAAAGACAAAGGCCACGATTAAAATGATGTCAGTAATATCAAGAGGGATGTTTCTAACAATCTGAGGTCTTAAACTGTTGGACGGTATTTCATTAACAGTTTGGGAGGCAGAGAAATGAAAAAGAAAATGTGCTTTAATTAAGCCGATCCTCAATGTTTCTCTAAGAAAAATCTTGCTGGTTAGTCTCTTAGAAAGAGCTTTGACTATCAGCATGAAGTCTGGTCCAATTTGGGTGTTATTCTAGCCAAGAAAGACCCAATTAACCCAAAGTATACTTCAGTTTTGATGCAAAGTTACTGATTGTGTACAGCCGAAGACATAACCTTTCAAAGTGTACTCTTATATTTTCTGCACGTGTGTGAAGGCACTCGACACATGTGCACTAGAACGTTTCATCATTGTACAGTGTCTGCATTATTTCTCTCCATAAGTTATGAGCGATAAAAAATTATTTATAGGCATTTATGCAAGAGTTGTGTTCTCTCTTAACTATGGAGCCATGCACATGATATTCGGACAAAAATCTATTGTGGCCACAAAGAATTTGTTCCCTCATTTAATACATCATGACCATGTTGTACTAATTTGTACCTTCATTTTAATGAAATCAAAATGAGGGAACAAATGTTTAATTTGTGGCCACAATTTAACTAAACTAATTAGTAATTATTTTTTTGTTTGTTTGTTTTTTACTAAAAAAACTAAGTATATCTATCTATCTATCGGTGAGTAAATCTAGCAGCACATAACAGCGCATTCAAATTATCATGCAGCAGTTGCACAACCTATTAAACAGTGCTGGCGATGTTTGCCAAGAGTTTAGACTTTCAAATGTCGTTTGCTCTCTCAAAGCTTCATAAACCTTTCTATTTCTTTGTCATTGTTGGTCTCTGTAGAACAAAGTTTAATGCGCACATATGTACTACTACGTAAACATGCTGTAACATTCTCAGAAAGCTTCTTTAAAACACAATGTTCTTTAGATTATGGTATTAAGATTAGAACCATAAGCATATAAACTTACACCCACAAATATTTATAGATTAGCATCTGTCTTGATGAGGTTAACCAAACATAAGAGCTCATTTACACAAAGAAGTACATATAGAAGGCCGCGGCATCAAGCCAACAGTTGGCTGCTGGCCGATGTTGGGTTGTCGTTAAGCGTATGTCATCCTAGTTTTGTCAATAGTCGGACCAAAGTTGACTGATTTTCAGATGATTGAACATGCTGAATTGGTAGCTGAGCCCATTGGTGAGAGAGATCACTCTGATTGGGTGTTCAGCTTAGCGAACCACAGCATGAGAAGACAAACCAAATGACGAAAGCAAGTGGTCAGTGAGTCTGGTGTGAAAATGGTAAGTGCTGCTTTGTATATCTGCAATCGTAGCCTTTAGGGTTCTCTTTTTAAATGATGAATACAGACTACTGCCCCCTGCTGGTATGGAGAGTTATTTCCTCTCACGCAGGCATAGAATGTACATGCTAGTTGTCTGTAGTATCTGCGGTTAGGGTTGGGTAACGAACTTGGTACTTTTAAGGGCACCGACCAAATTACGTCGGTACTACAGAGTACCAATTCACATTAAATGAATCAAATTTCCCAATTGCTAAATTTCGGAATGTATCTGAGCGTGAGAGTAAAGGGGGTCACACACCGGACAAGAAGCGCAGCACCGCGCCACATCTTTAAAATTCGAACACATTGTTTTTTTATGAGTGTATGCACACCAGCGGCGACGCTGTTCAAAATCCTGCCGCGCCACTCATATAGTTTTCCCTAAAATCACATTATATTTGTCCCAAATTATTGTTAATGTACATAATGACTTCATCCTATGATGGAATATTGTGTATTGTGCATCTTTCAGCACAATGTTTGTCTTTCTGTGGCTCTAATACAGTCCGTATGCTTTATATAGAGAGACATAATAATATAGATCGCACTTTCTCTTTCCGTTTTTTCAAATACTAATCAACTTCATTCATTCTTGAAATGAACACGATGTGGCACAACGCTTTTCGTCCAGTGGGCAAATGCCCTGTTTACACTTTCGCCTGGCTCCGCATCGCGAACCTCCGCAAACTGCGTGTGTACCTCCCTAAACGAACGAGGCGTTTATACTATTCACGCTCGCCAATGTAACATTTTTTTAAATGACAGGGGGCGACTAGGAGTAACTGTCCTCTAAAACCATCGGGAATCGGGCGCAAAGTAGTAGTTTGCCAGTACAAAACTCCGAACTTGATGTCTCGCGTGATGAATGAGTTGATGAATTAATTTCTTTACGTACAAACTGATTATGTTGTGGGTCAGTTTGGAAGACTGTGAAAAAATTATGTTTTTAACACACTTCATCAAACCCACACTACAAAATAATCAAATAATCATACAAAACCCGGTAAACTTTCAGAATATTATTATTTTTGACATTAGAATTATATTTTCTAGTGTGTAAAATTTCTAAATAAATAACAAAATGCTGAAAGTGATTTGTTATTACACCGATAGTACCGTTTGGTACCGGCACAGAATTTCAGTTTTCGGTTTTTCGAATTTCGTTTACAATGTGAACAGTACCCAACACGGTGTGTTCAAGAACAACTTTTTTTCTTTGATGTCGTTTTGGTGTGTCTGGTTAATTATATCTAATTAACACAGTAGACTAATTAATTTACACAATTTGTTTAATTGCTTGAATGCTGATTGTTTAACAAAAGTTTTTTTTTATTTTTTTTATTCAAATTAAATTTAATTTCACTTTAGACTTCTGAGTCTAACATTAATTCACATCAATACACATTACACAATACAATACATACACATACACACACACACACACACACAAACAAAGGCTTACCCTTAAGATAATTTCAAGGATTATGAAAATTCATTAGCACCCGTGATATATATTGTTAAATGATTCACATGATATAAGATTTTGGTCTTGCCACAGTGACTAAACTGCATTTCTCATTTAACTACCACTATCGTATCTGTGGGCGGGGCCAGTTACTTTGACACGTTGATGTGTTAAAAGCCTGGCGCAGAAAAAATGAAGAAGCATTGTGTGTGTGGTCATGTGGGATAGACATTTTATCAGTCCCTGGAGTCTGACGCCCCTCACACACACACACACACATATGAAAGCTACTGTATGACTCAGATTATACTCACATATTAGCAGTTTGACTATTTTTTCATCAATAACATAACTATTAATTTAAACTACAGCACTAGAGACCTACAGATGACAGAAAAGCGTACATGAATCTAAACAAACAGCTGTGCAGCCAGACAAATGGGACAGATTCACAGACATTGTCAACATGCATAACCCCTTAATGCCGCTAAACTGAGCGTAAATGTCTGAAAATACCACTGTGATTTTATTTAATGATATTAATCTGTTGCCCCATTAAGCAGCTTTAATGTAGTTAGCTACATTTGGTTAGCTTTTAGCATAGCTAACTACAAAGTGTAGCTTCAGTGCAGTTAAATCGAGTAGCTTGTAGCTTAGCAAGCTAACGCGTCAAAGACGATTCCTGAACAAATAACAGCTTGCAGCATAAAATCAAACTACAGACATTTTGAATCTATAAAGCTTCGACACAACACAGCAGCAGACTAACAAACACGCTGAGATCAAACGTACCTTTCTTGTTGGGTAAAATAACTGAAAAACAAGAAGGTTTCTAAATTAAATCTGAGCATGGATAACAAGGCTGACATTTACTTATTCTTGACTTTACAGTTCATACGCCACTAATTGTGTTTATATCACAGAATTGTCCCTTTATAATGTCACTAGAATCACAAGACGTCTGAGAGACCAGAGTCACAAACATTACGCTAACAATTCACTGAGAAACAAGGAGAATATCATAAGATTAGCCTGGGTAGAAATCTCGCCCACTGAGAAGAGCTGACAGTTAACAAAGCATCATCACCCAGGGGTATCGTGTTAAATCTATCTATTATTGCAAGTCTTCTCCGAGGAGGGAATGTTTGGTCTGACTAAGTCAGGGCCATCTGTGAGGTCGCCTCCTGATTCGTTTGGATCAGACTGAAGCAATCCTGACCGCGGTTTGGTTTTAATTAACGTTCCCTTCCAGCATCCAGGCTTAAGGGGAGACGGTCCCACTCATCCTGTGAGGCAGAAGACATGGAGTCTCTCTCACCGTCTGTCTGAGACTTGCTGAGAAAGATGGTGCTGGCGCGCGGGTGGTCCGAAGGATTGTACTCCATGTTGAGCTCTGAGGAGAGAGAGAAAAAGACTACTATTACTATTCTAGTATTACTAGAACAACCCCAAAAAATAATCGTATATTTCTGACAGAATGATGGGAAACATTTAGTCAGACGAGTCACAACACGGAGTGGTTGCAGCGTACACATAGCATTGAAATACAGAGATATATGAATATGAATTAGAATTACAATTAGAAGTAGCACATTCTGACTGTGTTGAGAACAGTGTGATTTATGTATCATTTATATACTATTACAGTATTTATTATTATTTTTGAATTACCTTCCATATTTTCAGTGTTCATTCTGATTTTAATTTAAGCTTTAATAATTTTATGTGATTTTGTAATTTTTTTGTAATTAATTTTTAGCTTTAATTTTTCGCTATCATTTTTTTTCATTTCAGATTTAGTTATTTTAGTACTTCAATTTAAATAATTTTAATTTCAGTTGATTGCCAAAGCAAGAATCTAACTATTTAATCTAATATAACTATATAATGTATATATATATATATATATATATATATATATATATATAGTCTGATACTGTCACACCACACCATACTTTTTTGTAGGGACAAAAATGTGTTTGATGCATTTTAATCGTCATTTCATAATGACAATGTCTATACTGTGCACAGCATGAATACTGTAAAAATAGTAATGTGTTATTATCATGTTATGTCATTATGCCAACACTAGGGGCAGACCTAGTGATTGTGAGATCCAAGGACAGTCTACAACCCTTACTTACTCCACCATTAGTTTATTTAATTTTACAGTAATATATACTACATTATACTTATTATATTTGCTTTTATATTTGTATTTAGCTTATAGTAATATTTATTACGAAATTATTTTTTATTATATATATATTTTTTGGTCTGCCACCAATTCTCATCAAGTCGTCACCAACACAGAGACTTTAAACTTCCTTCCTTCCTCAGTTTCCCCATACTGATCTTATAATATAGTAATATTTATGAATTAATTATTTATTTTATTTTATTTTATTTATACTTTACTTTATAACCCAGATCTTCAGGTAGATAATATAGTAATATTTATAAAATGTACAATATATATATATGTTTTATCTTTATTTTTGGTTTCGTCATCATAAATACAGAGACTTGAAAACTTCCCTTCTGCTCAGTTTTTCCACAAATTCCCACCCTGAACTTGCAGCGACTAACACACACACACACACACACACACACACACACACACACGATGACATCAGAGGAAAGAGCAACAGCACACACCCTGACCAGGAAACTAGGAACCCCGAGTTCACAAGCCGATCCTAAAGCACAAATCTTTATTTCTTTACTGCAGTGTTCGTGTGTCAGCTGCAACATGCGCGCTGAGATTTGTGAAATCTAACAAACCCGTGACAGTGAGACCTGGTTCAGAAACGGCCTCCACGTGAGCGGCCGCTCATTGTGTATTCAGTCTTTTGAAGCAGAGTCTTTTATGCAGAAGAGCCACTTGAATCTCAAAGGAGCCTTGACCGTGAGATGTATGGAGCACTCTGGGATGCAGAGGAAAGACTGATTAATAAAAGATGGAGCCGTGAGAGAGAGGTGGAAGATGGATGAAAAAATTGAAAGGAAAGCAGAGAACAGTGAATGTGCTGCCGGTCTCAGAGAAGCTGGACACATATGCTTTAATATGAATGTGTGGCAGAACGTGTGGTAACAGTAGAGTTTTCAATGGGATTGAGTCATTTCCTCTCTTCCTGTGACCCACCCTCTGTATATTGTGAAGAGGGTCCGAGCTGAACAGCCCAGCACTTCCTCACACTCAGGAAAGAGCTGCTTCCAACAAACACACTACAGCTTTCACACAGACATGTCAAGAACAGCTTTCAAGCATGTGCAAAACTGGAAATAAGATTGATTTATTAATTAAGTATTTATTTTTATTATTATTATTAATAATTTAAAACCAAGCTCTGTTTTTGGTTTTATTTCTTTTTTTTTCTTACAGAAAATAAATAAAATATAAGCTACTATGTATTTATTTTAACCAAACTCTGTTTTTGGTTTTATTTTTTCTGAATTCCTATTTAATGGTTTAATAAAATTAATAACAAAATGATGTCTAATCAATTGTATTATTTTAGCGAAGTTATTTGAGTTTCTTTATTATTTTAGTAATATTATTTGTATTTTATTAAAACAATTCATACAGTATATTAGTATTATTTTTTTTCTTTTTTGTTGTTTTTATTTTAAAAACAAAGCAAAAATAAAAACAACAACAACAACATTAATAATATGAATAATAACAATAATAATAATATCATCAGAAGTAGTAGTAGTAGTAGTATTTTTGTTGTTATCGTTGCTTTTTGAAAATGATTTTATAATTTTTATTCAAATGTAAATAATGCCATGTGAAATGAGAAATTCTATGGTTTTAATTTACCTGGACTGTGTTTTATGACTTAATACAAAATTACTATCAAAAATGGTGGTAATAAAATAAATGCATGAAACTTTAAATCATTTTAAAATGTAATCAAATGAAATTTGTACAATTCCTTTCATTTTTTTTTTTTAAATAAAGTGCTGCACAAACTGTAAAGTTTACAGCTTATATTAAAGTATGGCTGAGAAATGGTGCAACACTCCTCAAAATTATGTTTTAATAAAAACCATAAAATAAAATTATGTTCTGTAAAATTGTAATACATTTGTCAATTTCGGTCTCCGTTTCATCCACGTTAAATTCAATATGGCATCTAACCTGATGCAGGTCTGTGTTTACACGGGTCTCTATGTGGTATTTTAAATTCTATTCATGTTTCAGTAAAAAAAAAGACATGTAGGATATGATGATCTGAGTCAATCACTCATAATAATGTTCAGTTGATATAGTTAAATATTTCTGAATGAGGTCAGTGAATGCTTGTGAGCTGAATGAGGACAGCAGCAGCAGCAGCAGAGCTCAGCACAGGCTGGCATTCAGCCCTGCCATCAGTGCCCACAGCTCTCAACACCCCCCTGCAGTGTGTGTGTGTGTGTGTGTGTGTGTGTGTGTGTGTGTGTGTGTGTGTGTGTGAGAGAGAGAGTGAACACACTCCAGAAACAGCAGAGAAAAGCAAAGCCACATGAAGAGGACAGCCAATGGTCACTCACTTACGCATCATGGGCACAACATTCTGCACACATCCATCTACAAGTATGCATATCGAAGATGATTGTTGCAGAATCAGACAGATGCTTTGGTTTTCTGGTAAAAAGAGCTTCCTGAACTCCACACATTCTACCTGACTTTGCCAACACAAGCACATTTTTTGTATACATTTGCAGTAAGGGGCGATCAATATAAGCATATCATAATAAATTGATAGGTTATTTTTTACGATACCCACATTTTCACGAGAAAGTGGTCTAAACAAATTAAAACAAAAATTGCTAACAACAACAAATAACATACAATAACAACAATAATAATTTATTATTATTATTACTTTTTTCTTACATAATATAAATAATAAATCAAAAATAACACTACATAATATTACTATATAAACAACAATATAACATTTTACTAAAACAAACATCATGCAACATCTTGCAAGGATGATTTACCTTATGACTGAAACCTTCCCAAAATTGGTCACTCATGGTTAAAACCAGTGTGTTCTAGCTTAAAGGCCCTTTCACAGCAAGAATACTACTAATATGAATATGATAAGCAGATAACTATAACCATACAGTTTTAAAAAAGCTCTCTGCCTGTAAGAACCTAACACTGCAGTGGTGTTAAAGGGCCTTGAGGCCTTGAGGAACAGAGCATCGGTGAATCACATCTACTCGTGGTGCTGTACTGTGAAAGAAATCCATGCAGATGTATGAATGACAGCGAGTTAATCCAGATGTACTGTGCAGTGTGTTACAACACAACGAAACAAAGAATCAGCTACAAATCCCACCTGATCTGTGCAAGTCAACGGACTGACTTTCTCTTGTTTGAGGGAAAAAACGGATATATAATAACATTTTGAATAATTCAAAAGACTTTGTTAAAATAATGTTTGTTTGTTTCTCTTTTGGTAAACAATGCTAAAATTACTTTAGTGCAGAGGTCTCAAACTCAATTCCTGGAGCGCCACAGCTCTGCAGAGTTTAGCTTCAACCAGCTCCAACTCACAGCTGCTTGGAAGTTTCTAGTGATCCTGAAGACCTTGATTAGCTGGATCAGGTGTGTTTGATTAGGATTGAGCTAAACTGTGCAGAGCTGTGGTCCTCCAGGAATTGAGTTTGAGACCAATGCTTTAGTGTCATTTGAAATATTGCTATAGTTTTCTTAATAGTTTAAATTTCTGTTATTTTTTATATTTTCCATTATTATTATTTTTTGTTTGTTTCTTTACTATGTCTATAGATCTCCGGACGTCACGTGACCCATTCTGTCTACACCACCATGCTGGCAGGCAGGACAGCTGGGAGCGAATATGAAATGAATGGCGCCAGCATGAGTTTCAAGACAACAGAGTTCACTGCGCACTTTAATTCAAAAGACAAAGACCTGTACATAGCAAAACTTAATAGATTAAACATAACAGATCACTATAATGCCCCCGGGGTGCTTTTAACGTATCAATAAAGGAACAGATAGATTTCCAGACCTGCAGTATTCTGATTTCTACAACTACCTCATCAACTTTCCCTCCTAACGTTACTCCGGAGACTCTTCCAAAGCCTACAAAAGCCTGGAGGGGTACAAATGGACACAATCTAATTTTTTGATGAATAGTCAGGAGTCTGCCGGACTAAAACCATAGACTGTAAAAATGTTGTCACTGCAAGGGTAAGTCAACTGTGTTGTTAGCTAAGCGTAATCGACCCTAGCTGTCCTTGTAGGTAGCCAGCATAACTATATCACTGTGAGTACAGTAGCTATATACATCCTAAATGTCATGAAATCTTACCCGTTGAATCCCAAATGTTGTGTTTGTTAGCAGTGAACCATTTTAGTCGACTATCGGGATCATTAAGAATATGATAAAATGATTTCCCCTTTGCTTTATGGGACAATCACGTATGTGTATATAGGAAAATGTGTATTTTCAATTAAAGATAACTTATAGATTTAATATGGGCTGCTTTTGGTGCACGACACTTTTGTATTGGTCATTTTGTGTGTTTTATGAATAAGATAAGGTTAAGAAGCTTACTTAAATGTAAAATGTTTTTTCTCTATTTTGCAATAGTGAAAGACGGCTTCTGTTATTGATCACGTCTCGGCTAGATTGCATGTTTTCTTGTGCGGCTGAATGTTGGACTCATGAAAAATAATCACGTTGTTTGTATATGTCAAAACTGATTTACTGAAGTCAAAACACAGACGGAATTGGCGTTAGCGCGAGCGCTGCTTATTGTGAAGCGGGAGCGACCTGCTGGCAGAGGATTCTGCAGCCTTCCTCGAACAGTTATGTTCAGGACTTTCTGATTTACTTAACGAATACTGCGTGAGGGGGACTACTGGCCAAGAGAGGTCACGTACGGGACACATAAATTGAGCCCAATATACGGGACGCCCTGGCTAATACGGGACAGTTGGCAACCCTAGCTTCCCCCCCCTGTTCTGGCATCCTGGAGCACAGCTGTCCACCATGTTGAAATGGTGTAAGGTTTGTAAGGTTTTAAATTATTGTTCTACGACTGTCGATACCAATGCTACGGCCACTCTAGCGCTCCTGATGGCCTGCCAAAATGGCAGAGTTTAGATTGCTTGACGTCAACCTAGCTCTATAGTTTTCATTACATTTATATTTCTGTTTTAGTTTGTTATTTTAGTTTAGCAAGTTAAACTAAATTAAAATGGTAAATGTTTCCGTGGCATACAGCTGAAATAAAATATTTTAAAAATCGAAACATATTTTAAGTACAATTTTTTTTTATGGTTTTAGTTTTAGGGATGAACTAATGTATCAGCCAATAATCGGTATCATTCAATAAAAGCAATTGTCTATACTATCGGTCATCGGCCAATTGGGAGAGACGTTTTTCTTAAGAAAACCAAACCATCATTATTGGTATCAGTATCAGCAGATATCATTCTAAATAATCAGCTATCTGCATAGGCGTAAATCCCGGGGGGATCGGGGGGGACAAGACCCCCCCTATCTGAGGGTTGTCCCCCTAAAAATATGATTTAAATAACCACGCTGTGTATTGTAAATAATGTTTTATACTTAAAATAATTGTGTAAGTAGTAAAACAACACAAACGCAAACGGGGCAAAAATGCGTTTTAAGTTTAGAAACATTTTGAGTCCCCCCCCCCCTTGCCTCACAGTGCTTTGGTCCAAATGCTCTCCTCTTTTATATCACACACACAAGTCCGGTGAGAGAGAGAATCTCAGTAGTTGTGGAACTCCAGTAAGTAAGGCTGTCAATTGGCTATTTTATTCACTTAAACATCGGATGAATGATCATTTTCTCTTTGCGAGAGCAGCGTGTTTCTGGGAGCATGTGCTAGGGAAGAGATTCCCGCTCGAGCATTATTTTCAGGCAGGGGCTATTTGCACAAATAGCTACTCTATTTACACTGTTAAAATAGCAGACTTTTCTGCTATTTATACTACTTTTGCAAATAGTGGCAATTATCTGCACCTCAGTATTGTAGTACATTATAAAACATGCAGTAAGTTATTGAGTGTAAATTTGAATATTAATTCCAATTATTAAATGGATGCCACCTTAATGGGACAATAAGGCCCTCCCTACACCTACACTAACCCTACCCCTTACATTATTTTCAACTTTTTGATTATTTCCTTCTTTTTAATGGAAAATAAATGCTTTTCTGATGTGATGTGAAATTTGAAAAGGGAGAAAAAGATCGCCAGAAGGCGGATTCGAACCCGTGTCGTTTGCGTCAAAAGGGGTACGACACACGTTTTACCATCTGCACCACTAGAGCTGACGACTGTTAACCATCCTTTGTAATTCTGAGTAGGCCAAGCAGAAGTTGGTGTGCTTTCGCGTTACAATAATGCGCTCTCGACATTTGTCAGTAAAATAACGCCTTAGTCTCCCTGCTACACTAACAGTAGTAGCTTTCCTCTGTGCATACATCCTTACAAGAACATTTTTAGCTGTATTATTTGTGTCCCCTTCAAAAACTGCTCTTGAGAAATTTTATGTATATTGTCCCCCCCCTACTGTTAGACGAAATTTACACCCCTGGCTATCTGAATCGGTAGATGCATATAATATTGGTGCATCCGTAGTTTTAGTTTTAGTCATAATTTAGTTTTGAACTCTGGTTTATATACTGACGAGGGCCATTAAATGATGACAAATTTAAATTTTGATTGAACTATCCCTTTAAGAAAAAAAAAAAAACTTGCCATATACCATTTAAAATATAAAGAAGTGGTATGCGCTAATTTTAACTCAACATTTGTCTAAATATTGAGATAAATCAATTCATTTTCAAAGGCAATATTCAATTAAAAGTAATAATAAAAAAATGGTTAGACTTGCATAATCAAAACAACAAGATGAAAATAAAGTAATAAAGGAGCAAGATAATTGTACAATAAATCATCCAGTGTGTGTGTTTGGTACAGCTGGTGTCAGAGATATGATAACAGGAGAGTGTCTGGGCAACATGCACACACACACACACACACACACACACACACACACACATGTTGGTTTTTGTGGTTTATGGGGACTCTCCATAGGCGTAATGGTTTTTATACTGAACAAACTGTGTGTGCTATTGCCCTACACCTACCCTACACCTAAACTTAGCCCTCACAGGAGACTGTGTGCATTTTTAGATTTTCAAAAAAAACACCATTTAGTATGTTTTTTAAGCCTTTTGAATTACGGGGACATAGGCAGTGTCCTCATAAACCACCTTCAAATTGTAATACCTCTGTCATACCCATGTTATTAAACAAATTTGTGTCCTCATAAACCACATAAACCCGCACACACACACACACACACACACACACACACACACACACACACCTCAGTGGAAAGTGCCACCTGGACATTTACCAATTTACCAAACACTGACACAAAACCACATGATAGGATCAAAAAAGTATACTTGTCTCATGAGCTACTCAAGGAAGTTGTGAAATATGCACTTCCTTTTTTATGAAGACATAACTGCTCTTTTTCACTGACATCCCTCTCTTGGTGTTGAGGTCTGTTACATTAACACACAATTCTCACACACTACTTTCAGTCAGGGTCACAGTTACCACAGAAAATCAGTTCAACTCGTCCATTAACTTGTAATAAATAAATAAATATTACAGTGGTGGCCAAAATTGTTAGAACACCTGACAGATCTGAAAATATTGACCTTTTTTGCCTCCAAAACATGATTTGATTTCATAATGTTCATGAAACATGCAGACAGTTGCTCTGCACACATATCAGATGAAGTGAGTCATACTGTTATTATCCACTTTTAACTTTAATATTTGGTATGTCCTTTTGCAGCGATTACAGCAGCACATCTCTCTGGCATAGTGTCACTATATTTCCTGAGAACTTCAACACTAATGTGATTCTGCAACTCAAGCCAAAGGCTTTCCTTTGAATGTACAATAGACCTGTCCAGTTTATTTTCCAACTCGCCCCAAATTAGCTCGATGGGGTTGAGGTCCAGACTTTGAGGAGGCCAGTCCATCATTTTCAATGTTCCAGCAGATTTCTTCCATCGCAGGTAGTTCCGGATATAGTTTGTTTTAAGGCCAATTCACACTACACAGACAAATGCCAACAAACTAGTCTGTTGGAGTTTGTTTTCACCCGACTGAACCGGCTTAATCGGCGTTTGTTGGGTCGTGGAATGTCTGAGCAGTGCGAAATGATTTTTCAACAAACTACAACAAACTCTGATGTAATCTGACGTGGCCACGAACCGTTGCCATGACGATGCGCATATTTCACTCAAAGCGTGTTTCACCCGCGGCCTCTTTCATTTTATTCGCCGCGTTTTCAGGTGAAGAATGACACGCAAAGACATTAATAACAGTAACATTTTGATTGTGGTTACAGGATCATCAGTTTCGTTTCGTCCCCAGTCAGACTTACACCATCTACACCGGACGCGAGTGTATACAATAAGAGGTTCTATTGATTATAATCAATAGCTATGTTTCCATCCAAAGATTCAAATTAAACTTATGCACAAAACTGGAATATTGCATAAAACATTTGCGAATAAAGTACTGTTTCCTTCCAACGAGTCAAAGAGAACAAAATCGTCACTTCCTGGTAAACTGTGGCACTAAATATCACTAAGAATACAGGAGAAGCCACTGAATATAATCATTTTCATATATGACATAAATTACTTGCACCTCAGAGCGAGCAGACGAGACACAATAAATGCGGTTATTACTTTCAGAGGTGGATGCCAGCTGTTTGGGAACGCAGTCGTGTAAGACAATTATACAGAAATACTTTGATGACAGACTTTCCTCAGGCTTTTCAGAATGACCATAACAACACATAGATGCTGTGAACGAGATCAGTCAGCTGGTTAGTCAAGTTATCCCGTCTCATAGCGCAAAGTCACATGACTTTTTGATGCGCATGGAGGAATTTATTCGGTAAATGTGTTTCCATCATAGTTTATGCACATTTTTTCTTACCGGATAAAAAACTATCCTACTCAAATGTTTAAAATATATAAAAATATATAAACTATTTTTAGAATTTATGTGCATCTTGGCGTTTCCATCCAGCGTTTTTTCGATAATCCAAAATGCGCATAAAAATAGGTTGATGGAAACACAGCTAGTGACGCTCTCTACACTGGATGCGGTGCGATGCGACAACTGTTGCGTCCGGTGTAGGCACGGTGTTACTTGACTCTCTGTGACTCAAAGTTTGTTGGTGTTTGTTGGGGCAGTGTGAACATGACAGTTATTTTTAATAAAATTCTAAATCCAACAGCCAACTTGTGCCAACTTATTTGTTGGTGTTTGTTGGCGTTTGTCTATGTGGTGTGAATTGGCCTTTATGGGTATTGTAATGGCCAATTCAACAAAAACAACTGAAACCTCTTAAATATGCCAAGTGTTCTACCAATTTTGGACACCCCTGTAATTAAAAAAAAGTTCAACATGATGTGACATGTTAAAATTAGGGCTGAAAATGATAAGGGGTAATATGATGTTGCTAAAAAGAACATTATTTTGTGTATTTGGTGTAATCAATGTGTTTACGTGGTTCGAGGTTCAAAAAACACATTATTTTCCACATACTGTACATTATTGTTGCTCCTCTATGTTCCGCCTTTCGCCGATTTTTACAAAGCTCATCGTTCTGAGAAGCGAGGTGTGCTCTGATTGGCCAGCTATCCAGTGTGAATATATTTACACGATGAAATCCCAAATAATGTAGAATCAACCTTAAATAAACAAATTTTATATAATATTTATTTAATGGCATATATTTACCAAGTTCTCTACTAAATGATTTTTTTTTGTATCTGAGGATAAAATGGAGTACCCAAATTACCACAATATTAAAAACATATTATTAATAACAATTTTAAAACTTTTAAGATTATAACATGTACAAATATTTTATTAATATACATTATTAATATTATCACTTTACAAAAACAAAAAAGCACATTTAACCCTCTGAAATGCTTTGCATGCATGCAACTCCTTTGTAAGTTATTATTTTTCTAAACACAATTGTGATTTGCTTTTAAAACTGGGTCTTTTTTTACCAGAACATTTCTTAGCTTCCAGTTCTGTGCACTTTAAAGTCTCCAGGGTGTGAGATTTCTGAGAAAACAGCGTTTGAGAGCGCATGCAGCATAATGGAGGTGTTCAGTGAGCTCTGCGCTGATGCTGACAGACGTCTCACTGAACTCGCTCAACTCTCACAAGACACCAGCCTGCTTCTTTCACTCACACCGGAGGATGCAAATCTTGACTGTTCACTAACAGAGTCTGAGAGAGCTGTGTCAGCCTGACTATTGCTCTCACAGACGAACATGAACAGAGATGATGAACTCCATTTCAGTGCTGATTGCTAAGGGTACTTTAGATGAAAAATGTTTTTCTTTTTGCATTTAGACGAGTCTATATATAACAATAGATGAGTCTATCATTGTCAAAATGATCCTCGTGGATCCACAAAACCAACTAAGAATGCTGTACTATGCCAGGCCAGTAGCTGGCGATGTAACTTTGTAATACCACTTTACACAGACCTATAGACTAAACACGTAATACACAAGTGTACATACTGCACAGCATTCAGTATTTAATATTCCAATTAAATCATAGCCAGTGCATTCTATTTGGATCCCTGTGATGAAGACAAGAAATGCAACTTTAAATTGGACTTTGTTTCTTGATTTCTTTTTCTCCTGGCTGATACAGAGGAACAACTTGAGTTGCTTCCCAGCCCCAGAAACGATGTGGGCAGTTAATGAAACTAAACGAGATGTGCCTGAAACACAGCACAGACAACATGAAGCCCATCATAACATCAACAAAGCCATCCATCTCCATCATCAGAGTTAAAGGTGAAGTGTGTATTTCTACAGCACTACAGACACAGAATGAAAGTGCAATCTGTTTATTTGAATGTTTGACTGGGCTGAACATAACACTGACTCTAATAGAGTGAGTTTAGAGTGAGACAACCAATAGAACGATTGATCCTTCTAGAGAAGTCTTCATTTGTGTTCCTCTTTCTGTCTTTCTTTCTCTTTCTGTCTTTCTCTTTCTTTCTTTCTTTCTTTCTTTCTTTCTTTCTTTCTTCCTTCTATTTGATGCAGTTTACTTAAGGAACAGTTTATTTAAAATTTAAAATTCATTTTCAATTCAGTTTCAAACATATATGAATTTCTTGAATACAATTTCTTGTAATTTTCCATGCAATTACAATGAATCTAAACTGTTGTAACCAGATGATCGAGTCAAATTGGGTTAAACAAATCACCAGACTGAAAAGAATGCCAAATTATTTTTTTATTTTATTTTTTATTATTATTTCTAAAAACCCCACCTTCCTCACATCCTTAACATAATATTGATATACTGTTATAGTATTATATAAAAAAATAATTATCTTTTTATTTTATTTTTAATTTGCAGTTTTCATTGTAATTAGTTTACGTTTTAGTCATTTTGTTATGTGCTTCTGTCGTTTTTATTAGATTATTTAAAATTAGATTTTTTTTTTTAGGTTCAAGTTTTTCCATTGAATATCTATATTCAATAGGTTTATACTTTATTTCAATTAACTAAATCAATCTTTAATGGGTTTAATTTTGGTTAACAGTAACAACACTGGTCATCAGCATTCTAAAACATTTCTTATTTTCGTTTCAGACTTTTAGATTTAAGTTTTACATCAAATATTAATATTTCATTTCATTTCAGTTTTATTTCAATTATCAAAAACAATCTTTCATAGATTTAATTTCAATTAACAATAACAACACTGGTCCTCAACAGGCTAAAATGGACATGCACAAACACACAGTGTGGTCACTCAACACAAACAGCAAACAACATCCTCAGACGACAGGAAGTGACATATGAGACCGAGACGAGTGCTGTTTCCTCACTGTAATGCTGCACTGAACCTTTGCACTGCACAAATAGTTCTTTCAGTGCATGCCTGCAAGGATTGTGGATAAATCAAATATGATAACAAATACGTGAGATTGCGTCTGCATCTTCAGTCAGCCCTTGAGCCCAATGTCTAATGGGACAGACAGTTGGATGGTGATGGTATTTCTGTTTGAATCATTATCTGGTGCAAATGAGCCATCTGCAGCCTGCCACATGCCCCAATCACACTTCCTGTGAGCCCAATTCCTGTCAGGAGACGACATCATATCCTCTCTTTGGATATAATGTTTTGGCGGTCATTGAAAGCTGTTGTGTAAACAATGGTGCTCTGCATAAAAAGAAAACACGGCTTTTGTGTGCAGACGGAATGGTTTGGGAAGTCTTAAATTGAAGGAAGCCAGTACAACAGATTGGGCCAAAACCTCATCCATTTTAGCTTTGCAGATGGCACGGAAAGAGGGGTTTAATAGTCTAATAATCATTAAAAAGTTATCATCCAAAAAATAATCTGTCATTATTATTAACCTTCATGTAGTTGCAAACTTGTTCTGTGTTACAGAAAAGGAGATGTTTTGCAGAACGTCCAAGCTGCTGTTTTGTTTGACAAAAAAATGAATGAATGAATGAATGAATGAATGATGATGAATGAATGAATGAATGAATGAGTGAATAAATGAATGAATTAGTGAATGAATGAATGAATGAATGAATGAGTGAGTGAATGAATGAATGAGTGAATGAGTGAATGAATGAATGAATGAATGAGTGAGTGAATGAATGAATGAGTGAATGAATGAGTGAATGAATGAGTGAGTGAATGAATGAGTGAGTGAATGAATGAATGAATGAATGAGTGAGAATGAATGAATGAATGAATGAATGAGTGAATGAATGAATGAGTGAATGAATGAATGAGTGAGTGAATGAATGAATGAGTGAATGAATGAGTGAATGAATGAGTGAGTGAATGAATGAATGAATGAGTGAGTGAATGAATGAATGAGTGAATGAATGAATGAATGAATGAGTGAGTGAATGAATGAATGAGTGAGTGAATGAATGAATGAATGAGTGAGTGAATGAATGAATGAATGAATGAGTGAGTGAATGAATGAATGAATGAGTGAGTGAGTGAATGAATGAATGAATGAGTGAGTGAGTGAGTGAATGAATGAGTGAGTGAGTGAGTGAATGAATGAGTGAGTGAGTGAGTGAGTGAATGAATGAATGAGTGAGTGAGTGAATGAATGAGTGAGTGAGTGAGTGAATGAATGAATGAGTGAGTGAGTGAATGAATGAATGAATGAATCTTTCTGAGTCTTTTATGCTCATAAAGGCTGTATTTATTTGATCAAAAATACAGAAAAAAACAGTAATATTGTGAAATATTATTACAATTTCTAATATCAGTTTCCTACTTTAATATACTTTAAATTATACTTTATTTCTCTGACGCAGCACTGAATTTTCATCAGACATTACTCCAGTCTTCAGTGACACTTGACTTGATCCTTCAGAAATCATTCTAATATGCTGATTTATTATCAGTGTTGAAACTGTTGTGCTGCTTAATATTTTTTGAAATGTGTGATACTTTTTTCTTTGATTCTTTGATAAATACAAAAAAGAACAGCATTTATTCAAAATATAAATATTTTCTAACAATGTAAGTATTTACTATCACTTTTTATCCATTTAAGACATCCTTGCTTAATTAAAGTATTAATGTCTTTAAAAAAGGAAATTACTGATCCCCAAACTTTTGAATAGTAGTGTATATTGTAACAACATTTCTATTTTGAATAAACACTGTTCTTTTGAACATTTTATTTATCAAAGAATCCTGAAAAAATATCACAGTTCCCCCAAAAAATATTAAGCAGCACAACTGTTTCCAACATTTATTATAAATCAGCATATTAGAATGATTTCTGAAAGATCATGTGACACTGAAGCTTGGAGTAATGATGCTGACAATTCAGCTTTGCTTCATATGAATAAATTATATTTTGAAGTAATTTAAAATAGAATACTGGCATTTTAAATTGCAATAATATTTCACTTTTTTTTCTGTATTTTTGATCAAACAGACACAGCCTTGATGCGCATAAGAAACTTCTTAAAAAAAAAACATTAAAAATCTTACTGATCCCAAACTTTTGAACAACAGTGTATGTATGTAGCCCAAATGATTTAAGGCTTTGTCACATTAGCAATATTCTATTTTCATATTTTCAAGCAGCAAGACCACAATTTAAATCTTAAATTGTGTGATATTAACTAAACATCTTGCCGCCCACTATAGCGCTCAGATTTTCATTCAAGATTTTTAGTAAGTGATAACTTAGGTTTTGGTGTTATTTTCCCCACTTTTCTTGGAGTTTGATGGCATTAACTAAAACTAAAAATGAATATTAAATTGTAAAACAATCATTTTTACAGTGTAACTAAAATATAGTTTAAGTAATAAAACTATTAAAAAATTTAATTGAAATAAAAATAACTTTAAGTAATAGAGGAATTATTTACTACTACTACTATTAATAATACTAATACTAAACCCATAACAAAATTCCTGAACTTAAAAATAAAAGCTAATTCAAAATATTAATGAATACTATAACAGTATATCAATAACACTAAATACCAGATCTGACAGTCCCGGTCACTGTATGTTTTCATTGTATGGAAAACAGCAGCTTGAGCATTCTGCTAAACTTCTGTGCTCCACAAAAGAAGGAAAAATCCTGCAGGTATGAAGCTGCATGACAGTGAATAAGTGATGACATAAATTGAATGTTGATCAACTATTCCTTTAATGAAAATTAAGAAAAGAGCAGAGGAGTGTATGTGGTTGCATCTGGATACAAACCACACACTCATTCAACAGAACGGCCAACACCCTCCTCATCCCCAGCAGTGCTTTTCAAAAAGGGTTAAATAAATCAAAGGATCACGCTGTGAACACGCTGACGCACTGCAGCCATTAGAGAGGAAGGAAAGTCAATTGTGTTTCCCACACCAGAGAGAACCTAGGCTTCATTCAAACAGCTCCACTGCATAAACTTTACAGTCGAACATTTACTGCAAATCCAAAGGGGTCATCATTCTTTTTAAACTGAGATATTCATAAGCTATATGTGCAATGACGTGGATAACTACTACATCAAGTAAATATGTGGTGCATCCTGACAGTTGGATATGGATGATGAAACAGCAGTGAGTGTGTGTGTGTGTGTGTGTGTGTGCGCGCATGTGTTTGAGTGTTCAGCAGGGTGGAGAGCAGTAATTAGCCTGTGTTAATACTTTGTTCTGTCTTGTCGTTGCGTCCTCGCCTGTCGCCTGGGCAGCAGTACCATGGAAACACCAGATAAAGGATAGCGGACTTGCTCTCTCTTAATGGTTCAGCCAGCAGCACTGCCTCTGTACGTCTCTAGGAGCACACATCTACTGTATCTGGTCACTTTAAGCAAATAATGTGTAAGATTCTACAATATTTCTAGGTAATTTATCATACATTATATGGACAAAATATAGGGACACGCCCCTTAAAGGGACAGTTTACCGGAAAAAAAATAATCTGTCATCATTTACTCACCCTCAAGTTGTTTCAAACATGTATGAGTTTCTTCTGTTAAACACAAACGAAGATAATTTGAAGAATGTTGGTAATCAAACAGTTCACGGTAGCCATTGACAGTCATTGTATTTTTTTTCCATACTATGGAAGTCAATGGCTACCGTCAACTGTTTGGTCGCCAACATTTTTCAAAACACCTTCTTTTGTGCTCAAAAGAAGAATGAAACTCATATAGGTTTGGAACAACTTAATGATGACAATTTTTATTTTTGGGTGAACTATCCCTTTAATTATTGAATTCAGGTGGTTCAATCAGACCTATCGCCACAGGTGTATAAAATCAAGCACCTAGCCATGCAGTCTGCATTTACACACATTTGTGAAAAAATGAGCCATTCTGAAGAGCTCAGTGAATTCAAGCATGGTATTGTGACATGATGCCACCTTTGCAATAAGTCAGTTTGTGAAATTTCATCCCTGCTAGATATTCCACGGTCAACTGCAATTGGACATGTTTAGGAACAACAGCAATTTAGCCATGAAGCAGAAGACCATGTAAAGTCACAGAGCTGAGTCACTGAGTGCTGAGACACATGGTGCGTAAAAAGTCACTAACGCTCTGCTGATTCCACAGCTGAAGAGATCCAAACTACCTTTGCCAATAATATCAGCACAAAAACTGTGTGACAGGGGCTTCGTGGAAGGAGTTTCCAAGCCTCACATCACCAAGTACAATGCAAAGCACTGGATGGATTTGTTTAAAGTATGCTGACACTGGACTCTGCTTCCCTGTTTATCAGTCTGGGTTTGATGGATGCCAGGAGAACGCTACCTGCATGACTGCATTGTGCCAGCTGTAGAGTTTGTTGGAGGAGGGATAATTCTATTGGGCTGTTTTTCAGGGGTTGGACTTACTTCCAGTGAAGAGAAACAAGGCCCCAGTAAACAAAGCATGGTCCATAAAGAAATGGTTGGATGAGTTTGGTGTGGAAGAACTTGAACTGGCCCGCACAGAGCCCTGACCTCAACCTCATCAAACACCTTTGGGCTGAACTTGAACCAAGATTGTGAGCCAGGTCTTCTCATCCAACATCAATGCCTGACCTCATAAATGCTCTAATGGATGAATAGGCAAACATTCCCACAGAAACACTCCTAAAAAGGGCCCTACGATTTCTGCAATGCAGAAAATGTTGACGGAATCTGGGAATCCAGTCATAAAAACTAAATTTAGTGTATAACATGAAATGTCATGTAATTTGCCTACTTGTGGATGAATAAATCCAAAGTAGGTCAGTACACTTAAATCAAAACACGATATGGACTAGTGTATGTGAATATTAAGCTGCAAAAAGACAATTTGTATATAAATCCTGCATGTTCTGTGTGTCTCTGTGTGAATGAATGGCACAAACACACGGTTTCGTTTACTGTGACGCTCCCGGTGTTTTCAGCCTCTGCCGCCTCAATATATGAGTAAATGAACACATGAACAATCTCTAGAACTGATCTGAGAGTCATGAGCATTTTACCATTTCTTTTGAGAAAAAACACCATCATATAACAAACAAAATAATAGTTGTTTAACTTGAAGAAACTGTGACAAACATAGTATTTTACATTAACTGTTCCCTCCTGGTGGAATGACCTGCCCAACTCAATCCAATGAGTCCTTAGCCATCTTCAAGAATCAGCTAAAAACACATCTCTTCCATCTTTATTTGACCCTCTAACTCTAGCACTCTCTATTCTAATTCTGTTCTTAAAAAAAAAAGAAAAACTTGTCCCTTTTAGATTTGCACTCTATTCATTTACTGCTTGTTTTCTTTAAAATAAATTAAAAATAACACTAGCTTTTCTAATCTTTTTGTATTATATCTATTTGTTTTCTTTTTATTAATTATACAATTAACAAAAGCAAAAAAGGCCTCTAACACTAGCTTGCTCTATTTTTTTTCTATTCTATCTGTTTTCTTTTTATTTATTATATAATATAAAAAACCTTGCTACGTGTACTGTGTTAGGCTAACTGAGACTTGTTATAGCACTTGCGTATCATTGCTCTTTTGTTGATTTTGATTGCTTTCATTGTCCTCATTTGTAAGTCGCTTTGGATAAAAGCATCTGCAAAATGACTAAATGTAAGTTTCATGATTTAATTACTTCATCATGCTTTTTGATTAATAAAATATAATTTAAACAGTATAGAAAGAACAAAAAATAGAAAAACAGAATCCAAAAAAAAATTTAAACTAAAAAAAATAATAAGATTTCATAGGGCCCTACCTAAATTTAGTGGAACACCTTCTCAGAAGAGTGGACACTGTTATAGCAACAAATGAGGGACCAACTCCATATTAATGTTTATGTATTTAGAATGCAATATCATTAAGGTCTCTGTTGGAGTAATGGACCAGTGTCTAATATTGTTGTCTATATAGAGCAGGGGTCACCAAGTTCGGTCCTGGAGGGCCGGTGTCCCTGCAGAGTTTAGCTCCAACCCTAATCAAACACACCTGAAGCAGCTAATCAAGGTCTTACTAGCTATACTTGAAACTTCCATGCAGGTGTGTTGAGGCAAGTTGGAGCTAAACTCTGCAGGACACCGGCCCTCCAGGATCAAGTTTGATGACCCCTGATATAGAGTATGTAAGCAAAAGTTAAAGGTAGGGCGTGACATGATTTTAACCATTTTGAGTGAGACAAGATTTAATTGGATCATGAGATCAAAATAGATGGATACGAAAATGATTGGTTAATTGTTGGGTATTGTATCATGGTTATATGAGCAGAAAAGTCACTTCAGATGTTTACAATAGTAGTTATTTTTGATGAAATATTACTGCGCCAAGGTGTATGTGAGGAAAGTAAGCACCTGGAGGGCAGTAATGATAAATGAGATTGTGTGATGAGGAGGGTTTAGTGTTCACAGACCCACCGGGAAACATCACAGCAGGAGAATGACCCCTCAGTGCTTCCTCCCCACTGACCACCCTCTGCACTATCACTGGGCAAACACACATGAAAGTGGACAGCTGGAGCTACTGTGTTTTTTAACAGGTGAACACAAGCCAAAAAAAGGGACAATGTTTTTAACTAAAAGGGAAATAAATATTTAATATTATAACAACAATTGCAAGCATCATTGCTCAAGTATTCATATTCAGTGTCACATATATATAATCTCTGAAGCATCATGTGACACTGAATACTGGAGTAATGATGCTGAAAATTCATCTTTGCATCACTGAAATAAAATACATTTTAAAATATTTTAGAATATACAACCAGTATTTTGAAATTGCAATAATATTTCACAATATTATTAAGTTCACCCTTAAAAATAATTTCCCTCTCTGAAACATCAATTCTCCTCATGCACTTAGAAATGCAAGCTTTGTTTAAACAGATTCTGAAATCTGTGCTAGTTGTTCTATATGCTTATTGTTCTCAGCTAAAATTAGCTGAAGATCAGGGTAACTCAAAGAATAGAAATCAATACTTTCTTGCACACAGCCAACTAAAAGGCAATGAAAAGGCACTCATTAATCTGCACGGCTGATATCAGAGAGCTTCCTGTGTGTGATGGTGAGCAAGCTGTCCAAACAGTGCGGCGTGTGCCAGTGTGGTGTGGCAGCTGCGAGTCGTGTTAATGTGTGGGCAGAAAACAGGCCAGCGGCACCTGCTGAGGGCATTAGAGCCCAGATCAGAATCTGTGCAGTGCTGAGGTGTTAACAGGTGCCTGATCACAACACAAGCTCAATGAAGCTTTACACATATGCTGATGTGTGTGTGTGTGTCAATGAAGAAAGGTTAGAGTAAGACACATAACATGTTGCTAACATGATTTAACACATTGCTAATGCTTCTAAGATGAATTAACATGTTGCTAACATGTTTCTAGCACTTTTAACATGTCAATAGCATGATTTAACACATTGTTAGCATTTTTATATGGTGCTAGGATGATGTAACATTGCTAATATGTTTTAGCAAGTTACTAGCATGATTTAACATGTTGCTAGCATGTTTTTTCTTACAAAAATTGAACCATGAAAAAAAAAAACTTGGTTATTGTAGTTAAACGATGATAACCACAACTTAACCATAGGGGCTTTAATTCACATCGCATAGTTCTAGGAACTAGCCTGCAGGGTCAGTCGTAGAGAATCAATTCCCCCATTCGCTCCACTAACCAAAGTTTAACAATGGTATTTGTAATAGCAAAACTACGGTTATACAAATGGTAATCTGCCAAAGAATCATGGTTACTACACTTTTACTATAATAAAATGGTTAATTTTTGTAGGGGTTGATGTGTTGCTAGCATGATTTAGCAAATTGCTAGCATATTTTCATGTGTTGCTAGCATGATTTAGCAAATTGCTAGCATGTTTTCATGTGTTGCTAGCATGATTTAGCACACTGATAGCATGTTTCAAACATGATTTAACACATTGCTAACATAAATTAACACATTTGCGCAGCGCAAATTAGCATACGGATATGTGGAAAAAAATCCTCTTCTTTCTACCACGCGCTCTCTGTTCTCTGCGGTGCCTCTTCCTGCCAACAACAAATGAAGCCATTTCAAGTGCAAAATAGTTTAAGACATGCTTTTTTGGGGGCGTTAAATAATGGCGTAAACACCAGTAACTTGACGAGTGCAAACGTTAGTAGATCACGTTGCGTGATTCACTTTAATACCCTCCCCAAAAATGTTACGTATGAAAGGGAAACTCCTACAAATGCATATTCAATAAGGTCAGGCGCAAAAATAACTGTGTTCACACCTTTTCAGCATTAATTCGTCGGTGTGCGTCTTTAGTAAATCCTGACAATAATTATTTTAACGGCAACAGACGGTATGCGCTGGAACAAGCTGTTAGTAAATATGGCCCTATATGTGTTATTGTACAAAAAGTTTTGGACCTCCTCTATGAAAGTCTCTGGGACATTTAGTTTTGATTGTCTGTTTAATGAAATTTGTAAGCTCGATCAGTTGGAAAAGATAAAGCAACTTGATTTAACACGTTAATAACGCGTTAACGCAAATTCATTTTAATGGCACTAATTTTATTAACGCACATTTTCTGTTTGAACCGTGGCCTAGTAGTTGGAGAAATGGAGATGCACAGTGTTGCCAACTTAGCAACTTTTTTTTTGTTTGTTTTTCAAAAAGCGCCTAGCGACAAATCTTTAGGGTTTGCCCAAACCTTATTTAGTTTCTGAGACTCGCCGGTACTGCCACATGAACACGGGGTCTCTCTTTCCCGCTGCGCACACCTCTCTCTCTGCGTCTGCTCTGTTCAGCGAGCGGCGGAGAGGAGCAGCGCTTTCAGTTAAAACGGATATTATGTTGCTTCTCTAATTTTACATGCAAGTATAGCTGAAATCACAGCACTGCTGTCTTTATCTTATGTGTATTTGATTTAATCAGATGACGGCTCGATTATAAATCATGATTTTTGTGCAGATTAACATCTTGGAAGGGAGAGCTGTTTATGTAGTCTTAATGGGTCGCGTTTCAGTCACTATTTCATATTCATTCCATTGTCTGACAATAGAAACAGAAAAATATATAAATGAAAAAAATTAGCTGCATCAAAATATAGCATGTGGGCACAGAGAAGCAAACAAATGTAATAATAATGTAATAATGTAAACAGGTTTGTGTAAGAAAATCTCTCAAAGAAAGAGAAGTAATAGGAACCTGGTATTTCAATGTTCTTTTTGTCTTGTGTCTAATAGACATGAACAAGTTCTTTGAAAAACATCTATGACCTTTAAAACATGTCTACTCTTCACGCTCTATGTTGACTATGGTTTCACTAATAATAAACATATATTGCATAAAGCATCCATATTTGTCCATGTCCATGTTGATTAGAGTATTAAAAACTTGAAAAGTATTAATTTAAGGTACATTTAGAACAGATAAAATGTGCGATTAAGTTGTGATTAATCACGAGTTAACTAATGACAATCATGCGATTAATCACAATTAAATATTTTAATCGATTGACAGCCCTATTAAAAATAGATTTTAAAAAACATATTTAAATTAAATAAATAGCACCACTATTTACAGTGTGTTCGCTAACATTTGCAGCACATCTTCAACACTAAATGGTTTTCAGATTATGCTATCAGCTGACAAAATCTAAGGTGTTAAGCAAGTAGCACATATTGTCCTGATAAAGTTACTATGTTCTTCTAGTGAAGGATCAGCTAGCGGTAACCATGTCTAATCTGGGTCATCTTGAGTGAATCCTGGAGGCTTTATTTTCAGATACTCAAGTAACTTGAATGGTTTTCCTACTGCAGTGTGTGAGAATGTGTGTGTGTGTCATGCTGGTAAGGAAGCAGGTCTGACTGTGATGCCATCTGTGCCAGCGCTGCCCTGCCTTTCTGACATTTACACTCAGCAACACAATACGCACACTATGCATTACACACAGTCTGCCCAATATGATAACCGAACCAGATACAACTTCCACACAGAAGGAAGACACAGACAACAGAGATAACCTAGCTGCACACTCACAGGTAAGTTTTTAAAGTTTTTTTTAAATAAGTTCCTTCTGTTCACCAAGGCTGCATTTATGTGATCAAAAATACAGTAAAAACATAAATATTGTGAAATATTACAATGTAAAAGAATGGTTTTCCATATGAGTATATTAAAATGTGTAACTTATTTCTGTGAGTCAAGGCTGAATTTTCAGCACCATTGCTCCAGTCTACAGTGTCACATGATCCTTCAAAAAAAAAAAAAAATATATATATATAATTATTATTATTATGTACTTATTTTTATCTTTTCAAATAGCCTTTTCCTGTCCATTTGAAACATTTTTGAAAAAATGAAATCTAATTCAATTTAATTCTGATCTCCATTCAGGTCATCAGATACGCTCCAAACACGTTCAGCAACCACACCCCCTTTTGCATATTCATAAGGGCTTCCCTTTCATGTGGCAGCTCCTCACCCAACAACATACAGCAGCTGCAGTGATGTCATGGGAATAATTCCTCCTCATAAAAACACTAATCATCTGAGAACCGTTTTTGTTCGTGTGGCACAGACTCAGAGAAATATAGTCTACTTCCAACATCTCACTGCAGCACTTCGAACCTCTCCACGCTTGATATTCAAGTGACTTCAATTTAAACACTTGAGGAATAACCTTTGTGAGTCACTGGAGAATATTAGACTTGAGCTAAACAGACTGAAGAGTTTAAAGTCGGCAAATGTGTTTAAACACCGAGAGCAAATATTGAAGCAAAATCTGCTGGGAGGGAGAAAAATCTGCACACGTATCCTACACTGATTAGCGGGAAGTGCCATGCATAATTAGTAGAATACAAGCTCCGCCCTCCGAGATACTCAAGGGCCGGGATGTGTTTCCATAGCGCTGAAAAGGGAGGAGGGGAGACGCCTTACTGTAGCGATGTTACAGAGAGAAGAGGAGACTCGAGGGAAGAGAGGCTAGACTGGAAAAAAACAGCTGAGATCTGAAACAGGGGGATTTTACCAGCTGCCTTATGTTTGTGTGCTTTAATGAAAGGGTTGTGCGATACTTATGCACGTCTCTGAAGCCGGTCTATGTCTCCTACACCCGCTGAACAATTGCCCCTACGGATTCACCCGCCGTGCATTCGATGCAGCCGCCTGCTTTTCATCCCCAAACAAAACACAATTCTGAGTACCAAAAACCAACATCTCATCATCATTTACTCAAGCACCAAGTGTCAGAATAAAAGTGCATACAACTATATTATATCAGTTGCACTATATTCCTAGACTTCTAAAGCCATACAATAGCTAACCGTGACAAACAGCTCATTATTTTTTATTATAAAGGTTTGAAACAACATGAGGGTTAGTAATAAATAACATATTTTGGAGGTAAAAATATAACTTTCAAAGAAAATGTACTCACGATCAAGCCATCCAAGATAACGAGTTTGCTTGTCCATCAACAGATTTGGAGAAATCTATCATTACTTGAATTGCTCACTAATGGATCCTCTGCAGTGAATGGGTGCCGTCAGAATGAGAGTCCAAACAGCTGATAAAAACATCACAAAAATCCACAAGTAATCCAAACCACTCCAGTCCATCACTTAACATCTTGTGAAGTGAAAAGCTGCATTTTCACTTCAAAAAAATAAAAAAAATAAAAGGCATTTCTGGCCAACATATTCTTATTGAATAATAACTCTTCCTTCCAGTGGGAAAAAAGTAAATCCATCCCCTGTTGCAAATTTTCATTTTGGGGTGGACTATTCCTTTAATTACTACAGAGATTTCACATAAAAACTGTGCAAAAAAAGACGCTTCTCCTCCATTCAGCTCATCATGTTGGTCATTTGGCCTCACAAAACCAAGAGAGAGGTTTAGTGTTGCACATTGACGGTTTTTTCATAATGATTTGTAAACAGTGATTGATTCAATTCTGTGAATATTGGCCCTCTCTCCTGCCTAAACAACTACATCAATGTCTCTTTAAACAAAATACATGTAGTGTTTGATGTGCTGAAATAAAACAGATAGTTCTAACTCTACAATTTCACAGGAGAAAGCAATATTATGGATTGTGAACACATTTAACCTGAAGCAATGGTTTGAAGTTAAAAATGTCTTGATGGATTTATTTCTTACAAACACACAGCGAGAGTTGTTTTTGTCATGAACATCACAAGTTTAAATGTGATTTTATACAACAGTTCAGTAAATAAGAACTTAATAGTGTTATATTTTTTATATATGTTATTGTTTTTTTGCTCAATTTTGCCAACGAAAATATTACCTATAAAAGCCACAGCAGAATTGTTGTGCATCTCCGAGCAACACAGCGGTGTTTAGTTTCTGAATGAATTATGTGAACCAATGATTCAAAGCCCATTCATAAAGTGAGCCGTTTACTGAATTCCTGAATGAATCAGCCGTTTGAACGAATCTAATGAATGAAAGACTCATAAAGATTCATTATTCATTAAGTATAATTAATAATAAATTAAAGGTAATAAATTATAATAATAATAAATTATTCTGTCATCATTTACGGCACCCATTCGATTATTCTTTCTTTTGCATAAAAGAAAGAGGATCCACTGTTGATAACAAAGTGATTTGTTACCAAGTGATGCAATGTTCTTTTTTCTTCCATACTTTGTTAGGCCATGGTAGCCTAAATGTTTGTGTAATAAATTTTGTTGAATCAAATAAATGATTTATTTCTAAAGCTACTATTTGTCATGTCTACCTGATACTTTCTCACTTAACACAATAATAGCTTTAAATGATCTTTTGTAGGTAACTTTACAGCATAATTAATTAGATTAATTAATCGACACATCATGTAATTAATTAGATAAAAAATTGACTGACAGCCCTAAATATAATATAATATAATATACGTTGTAAAATATAATATAGGCTACAATTTAAATGTTTGGGCGGGGTGAATTACATGCATTTTATTAAAAATATATACAGTATATTTATTTGTTTGTTTGTTGCACTTTGTAATTTATTCCTGTGATGTAAAGCTGAATTTTCAACATCATTACCCTAGTCATCAGTGCCACCTGGCCCTTCAGAAATCATTTTAAAATGCTGATTTGCTGCTCAATAAATATTTTTTGTATCATTATTCATTAGTTGTAGTATGTTCTTCATTCAAAAAGCTTTATATAGTGTTGCAGTCCATCTGAAAACTGATATTATCAGAGTGTCTGTTCTGACCACAAGGTTTCTTTCCCACAAAAGATCAAACACTCTCAAATTTCAAACGTTTGATTATTTGGTAGTATGTCAAGAGTCGAACTCCTCAAAGCAGGTTCTAGGTTTGCCTCAAGGCCTTGTCTTGCGTCTGAAGAATATATCCACGTGTGCAGACTCACGTTGAAGAACAGGCCCCCTCTCCCACATCCACTGATCTTCCCACGACGGCTTTACAGGAGGATCTCACACAACTCATCCTTTGAACAAGCAGAGCAATGACGAGTCTTTAACAGAGCCGCCCAGCGCCCCAGGCTTCCCTCCTCCTGCTGCTTTTACCACTCATATTCATTCCCAAAGTTTTATGTGTTTCCTATAAAGAGCACACGTTTAATCTTTCCCCGACATTTACCTGGAAACTGAGTTCCACATGTTTAAGCATCTGAATGTATGGGGATTTATTTACGAATTTATTTATTTATTGAATGAAATTAATTATTTTATTCAGTAAACATGAATTAAATTGATCAAATGTGACAAAGCTATTTACAATGTTACAAAAGATTTTAAATAGCCTAAATAATGTTCCTTGTATCTTTCTATTCAACAAAGTGTCTGGAATAAAATTATTTCCACAAAATATTAACACTGATAATAATCAGAAATGTGTCTTGAGCAGCAAATCAGCATATTAGAATGATTTCTGAAGGATCATGTGACACTGAAGACTGGAGTAATGATGCTGAAAATTCAGCTTTGATCACAGGAATAAATTACATTTTTAAAATATATTAGAATAAAAAAAACAGTTATTTTAAACCATAATAATATTTCACAATATTACTGATTTTACTGTATTTTTTTATTAAATAAATGCAGCCTTAGTGAGCAGAAGAGACTTTCAGAAATATAAAATATCTTACTGTTACTAAACTTTTAAACATTAATGTATATGTGTTAAAATAGTCACTAAACGCTCGATTGTGTATTAAACCATTCATGCATTTTCCATTCATATTAAGAATATTTCACAAATCAGCATCAACAGGGAAGGATTATTCTGAAAAGCTAATATATTCCACACGTCATGAACGCATTCAGAGCACCTTGCTGGCATTATCAGCGGTTTCCAGGGCTACAATACTGAATAAAGCAGTAATCTATGTCGGCCACATCACACGTCTCCATTGAGGAATCAGTCACGCTCAACTTTGAGCAGTACATCAGTTTTAAGATGATTTCCTGCAGCAAAACCTAGTCATACTGAAAGTATGATCAAATAATAGAGGACATGTGATAGTGAGGACAGTATATCATGATTCGCTCGGTAAAGAAAGAGGGGCATCCGCTGACCTACAAGAGTGAATCTGAGAAAGTGGTTTGGAAAGAGGTCAGCTGTCCATGTGTATGCAGATAAGTTCAGGTCAGACTGTCTACAGACCTACTTAGGAAAGTAGGTAAAGAAACATGAGCATGGATGTGGGTAGAACCGCTACGAGAGACTCATTTGTGAAAAAACACCAGCAAAGAGACACAAAGCAAAGCTGTGGGGGACTTATGGCTGGGTGATTTATGACATACACAATATTATTTCATTATTACTACATTAACCTACACCATGAATATTGCAATGATTGTAATGTGCTTTTTTATTTAGCCATTAAACTTCCCAAAGATTGCAATCACTCCTCCAATCACTTATGAATATGGCACACATTTTAATGTCTCATACATAACCCTCAGTAACAAAAATGTATTTGTTTGTTAAATTTCTGTGAATCTGATTCCATTCAAAACAAATTCAGTGATTCAGTAACACCACTGCTCAAAAATTACATGAAACTCACTGTGTGGTATGTCATATAATCTCAAATGTTTTCATAAAACATATTCAAAAGTTTGAGGTCGGTAAGATTATTATTATTTTTTTAATTAATACTTTTATTCTCCAAGGATGCATTAATCAAAAGTGACAGGAAAGACATTAATAAAGGTCACAAAATATTTATATTTCAAATAAATGCTGTTCTTTTGAACTTTCTATTTATCAAAGAATACTGAAATATATATATATGTATCACAGTTTCCACAAAAATATAAATCTTTTTTTAACACTGAAATAAGTTTAGTTTTTTTGAGCAAGTAATTACGCTGAAAATTATTGCATCATAAAAAAATTGATTTTAATATTTAAAAAAAAAAAAAGTTAAAATAGAAAATAGTTATTTAAAATTGCAATAATATTCCACAATATTACTGTTTTTACTGTAGTTTTGATCAAATAAATGCAGCTTATGTGAGCAGAAGAGACTTCTTTCAAAAACTTTAAAATATACAGACCCCAAACTTTTTAACAGTAGTAAGTAAATAATGCATTATTGCATTGGAACATAAATAAATAAATTCACACATTACATACATGATTTCTACTGTATTTAAAATTTAACTATTTGATTTAGTAAACTTGCTTTAAAGTCCCTTATAATTTTGAAAGAAAGAAAACTTTTTAAGAAACCTCAAAATGTAGCTTCTGAATCTTGTAAAATGTCTTTAGATTCATCATTTTTGGCTACATCTCCCAGTCCTAGCAAGGGCTTTTGAATATTTCACAAAACCTCATCAAACCCGCACATTTCTGCAGCTCCTACATGAAGCAATCTAGCACACACCACACGGACACGGGCGAGGCAGGGAAACCAGTGCACTTCCTGTATGTCATTTCCTTCAGAAGACAAAATCAGTGAGAAAATGTCTAAATGGGTTCATTCATGACTAAGACTGACAGTGATTAAGAACGATTCGACTGCACTTTAATTTCTGCTGAGGTTTGTCTTCAGCTAAAGCAGTCAGTCAGCAGTCTTTCCACATTCACAGCCGTCTCATATTCATTCTCCTGTCTATGTTAGACACACTCATACTTTCCTCCCCTAAAGTCAATGTTTTAGAAGCATTCTGAGGAAACTGCAACAAAATCTCACACTGAACTAGAGCTGGATTAAACACGGAATATATTCAATATTTTATCTGCGGCATTGTCGAAATGTTGCAAGATTGTCGAAAATGTAATGCATTTAAATGCATTCTTAAGATAAGAATGGTCAACTTCTCTAATTTAAACTCCCAGTAGTAAAAACACTGACAGACTCCTGATTCAGTTCTTTCAAATGGTCTATTTTCAATATAACTGTCATCACATATGTAGTAGTCACTGCATGACATTGTATATGCTTTACAAAGTTTTGAACGCCCATGTAAGAGGTTGCATTCCCGTACGGTGAATCCCAAACTGCCAGCGTCTCTGTGTTAATCCAGAGGGATTTTAAAACACTACTCATCTCCAGACCTGTGCTCTGTGGCAATAGAAAGAATTAACACAAATCTCCCTATCATTTCTGCCAGTGCAAATATGAGCCCTGAATGTTGGCTAAAATTAGTCTTGTTTGAGCTCACTCCCGCTCATGTGACATCAGATGATTTAGAACGGAATCTTCAAATAGAATATGTTTGTCACTTCTCTATTGTCACATTCTGGAGTTGTGCATTTTTATGTTGGTTTCCTATCAGTTATTTTGGCATCAGTATACGAGTCAAAATCTCTTAAGAGGTAATAATGAAACAACCATTTTAAAAAGTGGGTTTTCACTATTATTTACAAAAGGATCTGCATTTTCATGTGTTTAAATACAAGATTTGTGTTATAACAGACAATAAAAACAACCACACCTTTTCTGGTGAAACATGAACTTGATTTTCAAAAGTCAACACATTTGTGAAAGTTACATGTATCATTTCTTGACAAGCAGTCTCTGTCAGTCTCTGAGTAACACAATGTATTTAATCCATGAAATAAACTTCATTCTGTAAAATGAGCAAAAAGTATTTCGAACATCTTCAGGATGTATTATAATTACCCAAAAAGCAAACATATGTTCTAGGTATGCACCGAAATTAAAATTATTGGCCGAAGCCGAAGCCGAAGCCGAACAAAGTGAAACACTGGGCCGAAGGCCGAAGGCTGAATACCGAACACGGTTTTTCGCATTTTTTCCCCCATGTAGGCCTATTTTGCCATTTTTTTCACCATTGCATAAATTAAAGAGCCAAAATGTGCTTTTTACTGTTTTGTCCTGCTTTTCAAATATAATCAATTACAAAACAACAATTAAAAAAATATTTACTTAACACTGAATTTTTTTTAACATTCTATCAGACATTATACCAGCAAAGCACAATTTAACTTAAAATTAATAAGTAATAAGTTACTAAAATAATATTTTTGGCCATTTTTGAGACCCCCTTCTTGAATCAGGCATGTATTTTTTACTGTACAAATAAATGCAGCCTTTCTGAGCAGAAGAGACTTCTTTTAAAATATTACAATATATTACAGATCCCAATTTGAACACTATGTGTGAATGTTATAATAAATGTATAGAGCTGTTGTAGGGTAATTATTATTATTATCATTATTATTGTCTTATTTTTTTTATTTTTTTTTTTATTTTTTTTACAGAACAACAGTAAAATTACAATACTAACATTTATGAATGTTGATGGAGTTGTTGCTTTTTCTTAGATTTTATTTTGGCAGAAAACCGCAGGAAGATCTGTGCTTCTTTTTGTTGACAACAGCATGCAGATATTTAAATGATTCTCATTACGAATTTGGGAAGATGTTTGACGCACGTATCACATTGTCACATGTCTTTAAAAAAAATGAATAAAAATGTTACTGAGCAAATGACGAGTAACAATGTTTTAGCGCAGATTTTTCTCGCGCTTTGGACTTTGAATCATGGCGCCGCGAGCTCGTGCAGCGCTGTTTGAATTAGGGATGTTCATTTTAACTGTTAACCGACCGATTAGAAGTTTGACCGATCAATACAATCAGTTAAACGGTTTAAAGTCACTTATTTATTTTATTTTTTTCAGTAATTTATCAAAATATTTTAAAAGGTTTGCTGCATGGTTAAAATAAGCTACGTGTAGCCTATAAAAAAATATGTTTTTTAGAGAGAGAGAAAAAAAAAAAACCATAAGTCGCATTTTATTATTTCATTCAGAAATAGGCCGACGCGAATTACAAACATTATAATAAACACTGTAAACATAGCTAGGCTATTTTAGTTCCCCTCACTCCACAACAAATCCTTTCAATTAATAGTAGACTAGTTAGAAAAGAACAAGAATTAAAAACGTAAGAAGATATAGCTATATAAACGACAAACCAAAACTAATTAATTTAGGCTAAAACGAAACTGAAACCAATGTTGGGTCTCTCGTTCGACACAAAATCAAATGTTTCTGTATTCGTGATGTATTTGAATGCCAAAATATTATTTACCTTTTATGTAGGCCTGCTTCACTTGTGTTCCAATATCCACGTAAAACAAAATGTTTTGCATAACTTCACGGCAGTACGGTGATAACCCTTAACGGCACAGATTTTACTACATATTTAAACTGAGCAGTGTGTTTTTTTTCCATATGTTTGACTGATTGTTTTTTTTATAATGATAATGAACAGGCTGCATTATTGTCAAGGTAGCAAAGCTTAACTGTGTGCGCGCATGCACGCGCATTTTTAGTCATAAAGATAACCAGAATTGTAAAAGGTTTGCTTTTATTTGTGTACATTCACAATAAAAACTAATCTTTGCGCTTTTGTAAAATAAGCCTAAAAAAATAGCATGCTGCTTTCTGCCATCTGCTTTCCTTTCGCGCAGCACAAAAATGAAGCCGAAACTCTGCATAGGCTACTTGCACAGTTTTTCTTTGGTTTTCTTAAATTATTATTTAAGTGGACATATATTTCTAGTATAGGCCTATTTATTCATTATAATATATATATATATATATATATATATATATATATATATCGCCTAGCTTTATGATGTTTTTCTCCGCTGGCAGAAGCGCTGCAGGTGCGTGATGTGATATGATATGATCATGTGAATCCTCATGTTCAGTTGTTTGCTGCTTTTTGCGCATGTAAAATTAATCCCCGGAAAACAAATGTTAGTATTTTTAACGGGTCACAGACACTTATTCTTTCTAATTTAATTCTGTTCTAATTTAAAATAATCTTGTCGGTGAACGGTTAATAATCGGTTAACGAGCGTTGGTTGTCGGTTAGGAAAAATAACCGAAATGAACATCCCTAGTTTGAATGCATGCAATCCGAAAACATAACATTCTGCAGTTTATTTACTAATCGTTTGAGGCCATTTCGTGATTTCAATCATCACAGTAACCATGCAACAATCGCCCTTCCTCTTCTCATCGGAGACATGAGATGCAGCACTAAGCAGTCTCTCGCTGTCGGTGCTTCGTGCTTGTAATGATTTTTGCATGTTTCTCTGACAGTTTTAAATACGTCAACACTGCAGACACGTTTGCTGCATTAGTGCGCGCCTCTATTTGATCGCGTCACGTCATTGTTCGGTACAATTTATTCAGTCTTTTCGCTTATTCAGCCGAACAACAAAATAGTTTTTTTTGCTATTTTCGGCTGAACAATTTCGGTTGCCGAACATTCGGTGCATCCCTAATATGTTCTCCCCTTATGCACATTATCACATCTGTCAAAACCTCAGGCTGGCTGTCGGTTGGAATATTAGAACTAAAAACCTTGACATAATACATTCATAGGCATCAATCATTTCACTGAATACTTGCCGGCTAAGAAAAAGGTAATAATTACCTTACGATCCATCTGTTTTCACAATTACATCATTTGAATACCACAAAACCAGTGTCTGTCAAAAATAACACGCACAATACATTAATAGTCCAGAGAGTACACGGCGCATCACCTGGAAAACACACTACCAGATATTTTGACTAAATCATCGCTTTCAGAGAAGAGGGAGACAATTGTGGCCCAAGTAGCTTCAACATGCTGTCTGATAAACAATAACGTGCATAATACATAATGCACAAGAGCATAAATTTGTTCTACATTCACTGAAATTAAATCGGAATGATCAGGACACACAGTGAAATACTTCACACTGCATGGTAAAGAGAATAAATGCCAATCCAGTTGAAAAACTTGGCTGGGTTAGTTAACATCATTCAACATGTGCTGCTTTTGACAGACATTTTTATGCACAAACTACGCATTCTGATTCTGACATTCGTGATTTGCATTTTTTTTTCATACAACCCCAATTCAAGAAAAGTTGGGATGTTTTGTAAAATGCAATACAAATCAAGAATCTGTGATTTGTTAATTCTCTTCAACCATTATTTAATTGACAAAGGTACAAAGAAAAGATGTCCAATGTTTTCACTGACCAACTTTTATAAAACTTTCAACTTTTAAAATGTTATAAAAAACCCTTAAATGATCTGAGATGACCAAACACCTGAAGAGATGATGCCAACCCCTCAGAGGACCTCAGAGGATGCCAACCCTCAGACAGCATACAGAATTACCAAATTTTGTCATAAGTTAAATATATTAAGTTTCTACAATATATAAATATATTGTAGAAACTTAATTTCCTGTAAAGCTGCTTTGCAACGATTGTATCGTAAAAGGCGCTATACAAATAAACTTGAACTGAATTGAATTGAATTGAATTAAATATAAACAAATTTTGATTTTGATGGCTGCAACATACTCCAAAAAAGTTGGGACAGAGGCTAAATAAAAGTGAAAAGGTTATGGAATATCCAAATTATACCATTTTGAAACAGTTCACAGTAAGCAGGTGAATTGGTAATAGGTGAGGGTATCATGTTTGGGTATAAAAGGAGCATCTCAAACAAATCAAAATCAAACAAATCAAAAATTACATTTCTCAATGTAAAATCACAAAGAATTTAAGTCTTTCACCAACTGCCATACATAATATTGTGAAAAGATTCAGGGAATCCAGACAAATCTCAGTCTGTGTAGGGCAAGACGGGAAACCTCAGGTGAATGTGTGTGACCTTTGAGCCCTCAGATGGCATTGCATAAGAAACTGTCATGCTGCGGTGTTAAATATAGCCACATGGGCTCAGGAGTACTTCAGAAAACCACTGTCATTTACCACAATCTGCTGCTGCATCAAGAAATGCAACTTGAGTCTCTGTTACTCTAGGAGAATCTATACATCAACTGTTTGCAGTGATGCCACCAGGTTCTCTGGGCCAGAGCTCATCTCAGATAGTCAAAAATGCAGTGGAAATGTGTGCTGTGGTCAGACGAGTCCACATTTTAACTTGTTTCTGGGAAAAATGGATTTCGAGTTCTCAGTCCCAAAGGCCAAAGGAACCATCCAGACTTTCATTAGCGAGAGGCAAAAGCAAATGTCTGTCATGGTTTGGGAGTGCAGCAGAGCAAACGGCATGGGTGACTGGCAAATGTGCGAAGGTACTATTGACATTAGTGTTGTCAAAAGTACCGACCTCGATACCATTCGGTACTGAAATTTTAAAAACGTCCATTTCCCGCTAAGATTTGAGCGCTGTTGAGCGGATAATTAAACAGCGCTGATTGGTCATTGTTCACGCGCTCAACAGATACATCTGTGATTGGCTTCAATGATCAATGAAGCGCTCGGTGAAGAGCGTGAAGCGATAATCAATGAAGACAATCACAGACCTATCTGTTGAGCGCATGAACAATGACCAATCAGCGCTGTTTAATAATCCGCTTATTACAGACCAAGTAGACCGATAACCGATATTTTGAACCGATATATGTCTGGTGTAAAAATGACAATTAATGTCAAAATTAAAATTAATGTCAAAATGTTCTGTGATTAGTATTAAATCTCCATCACCTGCTTTTCAACCCAGTAGATGGAGCGGAAGTTAATACACAGAGCCATAGTTCACTGACAAGCTACGCAATTCGTGCTCATAATCACAGATGAATCGCCTTCGATAATGAACGTGATATTGCGTAGCTTGTCAGTGAACTACAGCTCTGTGTATTAAATGCCGCTCCATCTGAAAGCAGGAGATGGAGATTTACTGCTAATCACAGAACCGGCTTTACTGACTAGATGCACATGACTATCACATGGAATATATCGTGCAGCCCTAGGCCACTGTATGCTTCATGATTAAGCCTATGAATACTGTACTACAGCGAAACAGCTTGGGGAAATGTAAGTATTTGGCTTCACTAATTTACATGTTGGAAATGTATGTGTAATAGCATAACCTCTCATAATTCTTCATTAATTATTTTATGATGATTAAATCATAACCTACAAGAGGTGACTATTCAATTCATCATCTAATGCACATCAATTGATTAACTTAAAAAGCACAATGTATATAATAAGTGTAAATAATTTAATTGTCTTCATAGCTCCTTAAGAAGACCGCAACTATTTTAATGAAACTATAACACTAATAGCCTGTTATAGGCACACTTGGTTCAATAGCCTATAACTTAATATTGGCCTATGTGACAGTATCTTAATCTTGGCCTATGTGACATTATCTTAATCTTGGCCTATGTGACAGTATCTTAATCTTGGCCTATGTGACATTATCTTAATCTTGGCCTATGTGAAAGTAATTTCCATTAGTTTTAATTTACAGTGCAGTGCAAATGAAGGCATAAAACATTAATTTAATTTATCTTTTAATCAAATGAGAGTTAAACTCTATTTTTGGCAAACAAATGGGTTTACTATTAAAATGAAAACATGGAAGAAATAGCATATTGTGTGATTATTCTTTTAAACAAAAGTTGTAATAATTGCTGTAGTAGTATTAGTAGATAAACCAAACTTTTATTTTGACGGGTTGCCATGAGGACCTCTTAAGTTTCTGTAGCCTATGTATGATATGACGATCGTTTTACTCAAATGAAACGGTCAAATGCTCATGAAGTAACTCTCAGAGCAGGTCTGGGGATGTTGTTCACGTATTTATGTCCTCATTTAGTGAGACGGCAGATGCTGAAAACACCACAAGCGTCGTGTGTGTGTGTTATGTGTGTGTAGTGTTGCTTTCGTCAACGAAAATTATGACGAAATATCGTCGTCAACGAACCTTTATCACGTGACGAAAACGAGACGAGACGAGACGTAAATGCTGGTCATGTGACGATGACGATAATTAAATGTATAATGCAATATCGTTGACGAATAAAAACGAGACTAAATGTGGTTTACAAAATAAAAACTATGCTAAAATGTCTCTTCATTTTCGTTGACGAAAACGAGACGAAACGAAATGTTATAACGTTATTTCGTCTCGTTTAGTCGCGTTATTATTTTGCAGTATTTCTGTTTCATGTGACTTAACGTTACTTCAGGGGCTGTCAGGGTTGCCAGGTTTTCGCAACAAAACCCGCCCAATTGCTACTCCAAACTAGCCCAATCGCATTTCGAGGGGGGTTCCCAGGTAAAGTTCAAGGGTCTAAATATTTGGGGACTTGGCAACAGTCTGCACAGACGCAGGCGACGTCACTTCCTCAAGCCCCACTCGCGGCATTATTTAGAAGATGACAACAAACAAAGTTAAGTCTGACAGAGAAAGAGACCGATGGCCGGCTTCATCTGACTTCAGTTTACAAGCAATACAAGTAACAGACACACACATTTTATTTGCACTTTTTAGTATGTTATTGTAGCTCGAGCATTCAAGCACCTTGTTTCTCTTTGTTAAACTTGAATGTAACGTTATATATTTTTTTCTGGCATTGTCATGTGATGATATTTTATTTTATTTATTGTTTTTATTTATTTAAATTTATGTGTGTGTACTTCTAACATGTTTGGTTGGTAAAATAAATGTTGTAAATTCAAATCAGAGTGTCTTTGGATGTATTCTTAAGTCTATAAGGTAACAATAATATAATAAGATAACCATGTTTGAAATGGGTTTGGCTAAAAGAACATTTCGTCTGTACTGCTAGGTACTTATACTATATTGACTGGGTTAAATTGAATTGCATTACTAAAAAGAGACTAAAATACAATTTTCATTGACTAGATGAGACTAAATGTCATCAGTTTTCCTTGACTAAAACTAGACTAAATGTCATCAGTTTTCCTTGACTAAAACTAGACTAAATGTCATCAGTTTTCGTCGACTAAAACTAGACGAAAATAGTCATGGATAATTCTGACTAAAACTAGACTAAAATGCTCAGACTTTTCGTTGACTAAAACTTGACTAGACTAAAAAGAGTATGAACGTGACTAAAACTAATAAAAACTAAAATGAGAGCTTCACACAAAGACTAGACTAAAACTAAAATGAAAACAGGCCGCCAAAAACAACACTATGTGTGTGTGTAGTAAAAACCGCGCGTCTGTGCCATTCACATATACAGAGACACGCAGCACATGCACAATTCATATTTAAATAGTCTTTTTGAGGCTTAATGTTTACAGATACTGGTCCATAGCACGAGTCGATTTAAGTGTACTGACCTACTTTTGATTAATTCATCCAAACTTTGACTAATTCCGTGACTCCGCGTTATACAGTAACCTCTATTTATATGACTGGATTCCGCGATTCCGTCCGCGTTTTCCCCATCACGGAAACCATAAATAGATAATATTGAGGTGTTTTGCAACTTCAGTGTAGTGGATTGTGATTTATTACAACTTGAGCAACGTCTGCTGATGCCTTTGAGAGACAACTGATGCATGATCACTGAAACAAGCAGCTCCAGTTAGCAAGCGCTCTCGGTGTGAGAGTGCCTTTAGTCTCCCACGCTGATTGGTCGGACTCGTGACTCCCAACAAATCAGATGCGCGGTGGGCGGAGACTGCTCTAGCCCACAGAGTGGTGAGTTCCGACAGGCTGCATCAGAGCCAAATAGCCCGTTTCAAAATTAAATTATTTTATCGGCACATCGATTTTGAAAATGGCCGATACGATAATCATAAAAATGCTTAATATCGGCGGTGATAATCGGCCAGGCCGATAATCGGTCGACCCCTATTTGTTACATTCCCCCTTAGCAGATTTTGACTCGTATGTAGCAGCATAACAAAGGGACAGCCTCAGGAGTACGTACTGTAGCTGCATGGTGAACGGAGCAGAACTCCTGGAGTATGTTCTCACTGGATAAAGAGAACGAGACTAATGAAGAGGAAGATGTGAGAAGGTGATGGCGACAACATGTTTAATGATTCACTGGGGTGACTTGGGGAAAGTGAGAAGAGGGGATTTCTGGACAGACGCTTCAGATGAATGTAGTCAATAGATGCTTTCACACAACTTTTTCTGTAAATTCAATTCCATTTTTTATGCAGGGATTTAGGATTATAACAAAAGACGGCAAGTTCATTAGTCCATCCATTATTAAAATGTATGTCACAAATCTTTGTTTCTAAATGCAAAACAATCTGAAGTTTGAATATGCAGATGTCCAAACTTCCTTATGTCATATAAAATCTACCAATTACTAGGGATGCAACGACACCATTTTTTCAGATCCGATCCGATCCGATCCAGAAAATTCTGAGTATCGGCCGATTCCGATCCGATCCGATCCTAGCACAGTTTTTTTTTTTTTTTTTATAAATCAATGTAGAGTTTCTATACTTCTGTGTCACTCTTTTGTGTGTTAAACACAAGCTAATAGACAATTTAATTTTAATGAAAAATAACATTAAAATATATAGGGGCTGTTTACCCCTGACCTGGTCACTTCATGCGTTTTGTAATATAAATCTGATCGCTCAAAACATTTCAGGAGGTGGTCTGGGCCGCATTCCAGACGAAACTGGACATGTGTAAATGCATCTGGTTGTTGAAACCACATATGTGAATTTTACTCCTCCCAAAATATTAAAATAATAAACGTGTGAGACCGTGTTATAGGCTATATGACATTTTAGTCAGATATGACTGCACTAATGCAACAAGCGTCACTGCGGACGAGTATCTGAGTATTTCTTCAACAAGCAGACGCTCAAACTGCCGCGAATGAAACTGAAAGAAAGACGCAGAAGGTCAACACACAATCATCTTCATTAAAAGTAGTAAGACAAACTTATCTTTCCAGTGCTGATGCCGCGCACTCTCCTATTGCGGTCTTTGATCTTGAAATGAGCTGATAATTAATAAAATGCAGCGCTTTTGATTTCGTTGACATGAACTTCATTACATTTAAATATAGCGCGGGAATTGAAGCTCGGATTTATATCCACTTATGTGGCCAACTGTAAATGGAAACGCTTAAACTATTCAGATAGATATCTGATCAGAGAAAACGCATGAAATGACCAGGTGTAAACAGCCCATTCATAATCTATGACAAAAATACACTAGGTTAGTGGATAATTTAGCAGCAAAAGTTATTCTAGAAAAATCATGAGTGCACAATTTTATAAAATCTAAACATTTAGTGAAATAACATTATTTAGTGGGGAACAAATAAAAGTGAATATGTGAAGGACTAAATCTGGTAAAATGTTACACATTGCTCTTTGTATTGTTCTAAAATACATTAATGAAAACAAGTAAATGTATTTATTTATAAATATAAACTACAAAATTAAAATACATTTCTTTTAAATATATAGCACAGTAATGAAGGCAGCAGCATATGATAGAGGAGTCCTATCTATCATATGTTGCTGCCTCCATTACTGTGCTATACATTAGATTATTAATAGCCTTGATAGGACAGTACAAGAAACGCTATAAATAATATTTCATTGCGCAAAAGTATTATAATATGAACAGCTCCGCTTATGCGCTTCCCGTGCGCAGAATGATGCGCTTGAAGCAGCACGGAGTCACAGCGCGCAGCTCCGGTCAGAGAAGTTCAAAGCACAGAGGAAAGAGAGATTGATGCGTAGCTTATTAAATCTGCGCGATAGTTTATTGAGCCTTTTCTTTTAACGGTTTTAAATCTCAGTTATTGAGCGCTCTTGAAGAGAGTTTCATTGTTTTGACTGTAGTAAACGAACGCAACACGCAGTTCAGAATGCTGAATGGAGGATGACAGACAGACGCAGCAGAGAGAAGAGTTTATCTGAACTTGAATTTAACGACTTAAATATTCATCTGTACCTCACATTAAACTATGAAACGACTTCAGAACACTTGGACTTGGACTTTGTGGTGCTTTATAATGCTTTTGTGCTTTCGTGGGGCTTAACAATAACACAGAATAGTATACACACAATATCGGATTTGGATCGGTCTCGTCTCTCCGATACCCGATCCACAGAAAATGACTGGATCGGAGCCGATACCGATCCTGAGTATCGGATCGATGCATCCCTACCAATTACTGTATGTCACAACAATTATGTAACTGCCACAACACATCAAAACTAGAACATTACTATGTACAAGTGTTTGTTAATATCACCGAAAGCTTCTCCGATTAAAAATGTGAATAATCTTGCTGCATCACACATAACACACAAATATTCGTACCCTGGTTTAAACAGTGATCTTGCAGTGCAGAAAATACATCAAAGCAAGTGTTTGGGACTGTGAATACAGGGATTTTATGTTTCCAGTCAAAATTCAAACAATATCAAGAGTAGTAAAGGAAAGAGCTAGCAGACCATATGGCAGATAACACATAATCCTGTTAACTCTTCAGACAGGTGCCTTAGTTTCTCACTCTTCACTCTCCTGTTACATGCCGTCTATCCTTTAAGAAGAAAGAGTCCATGGTTTAGGCCTCACTGACCATCTGTAGCATGATAAGAACTCGCTTAAAATTGAAAACTCCAATCTGATGGCTGGCTGATGCTCAATTTTAGGGAGACAGTGTGAACAGGTTTTAATTGGTCCATTGGGAAACAATATTGTATTATCAAGGTTCCAGCCTGCTACAATAAGAGTCTCAGAGAAAGAACAAAATAAAAAATTGCTGGATTTGCCTCTTTTGCCAAAAGAAGTTCATAGCACTGAAAAGATACTGGAGTTACATTAAAAGGGATATCCAAACTGTACTATACTATATTGTCATACTGAATTATATAAATACACAAAGTTAAAAAAAATATTTTGGGTTCAGTTCAGCTCAATCTGCAGAATTAGTGAATTAGCAGAAAAATAATTGATCTCATTTTCTTAAAAAAAATGTATTAAAAATAAATAAAGGTTATGATCCAATTATGGAGGATTTTTTTTTTTTTTAGCTTTTGTATTATTTGAACTGTAATCGCCATTTTAAGGTTTTAGGTAGGGCTAGGGCTGGGTATCGAGTTCGATGCTTTTTAGGCACCGACAGAATTGCCTCGATACCATCGAGTATCGAAAAACGTCTTGTTGTTCGGTACCAAATTTCGATACCTAAGGGGTTAATCTCATCAACGTCAGTGAGGCAATAAGCCTGCAGCACTAGGTGTGTTTGACTAGAAGCGACGCGGCGCTGATTGATCAGTGTTTGACATCCGCGAGAGCGATTCGAAACCGTACGGATCAGTCTGCTCTCTATATCACGCGGTTTTGTTTACTAAACACAAACTGAAGCGCGCGTGACGCTCGCAGTGATTTCTCACTAAATGAGGACATAAACACATGATCAATATCTCCAGAACTGCACTGAGAGTCATTTCATGAGCATTTTACCGTTTGATTTGAGTAAAACTAGCGTCGTATCATATACACACAGAACTGTTAAGGTATTCACGGCAACCTGTCAAAATAAAAGTTTGGTTTAACTTGGAAGACACTGCAGCAGAAATATATTAATATTGTTCAGCAGAATGTACATACTGCTACTACTAGGCTACTATTAAAATTATTAAAACTTTATTTTTTTAAGTAATGATCACACAACATTTCTTCCATGTTTTAATTTTAATAGTAAACCTCCTTTGTTTGCCAAAATAAATAAATAAAGTTTGATTTTCAATAATTTAAAGGTAAATTGAAATTAATGTTTTATGCCTTCATTTGAAAACCAGATACAGAACACAGAATTTCTGAGGAAAAATAAAACATTTCATAACGCTATTTTAAGAATAAATTTGAATAAACTAAGTTGTTTTTATGCATTCAAATAATTAGACATAGGCTACTACAACACAGAACGGTAATAACAATAAAACATATGGTGAAAGAAAATAAAAGACCCACTTATGAAAGTGGATAAAGATTTTCAATTTCTTGAAGTCTTTAACAACCTAGAATAAATGAATAGAAATGATGATTCTGTCTGAGCTATGCGTTTTAAAACGAACACGCACTAGTGTAAATGTAGCCTAACAGATTATTTGAACTTTATTAAAACTATTTGGACTGATTTATTGTGTTGGATATCTTTTTGTTTCCTTTGTGCAGTGGCTCAGGAGATGAGGCTTTGAGTCTGTATAAATGTCAACAGAAATAAAATAAAAATAAAACCAAAGTTTTTTGAGATAATGTAATCTTGTCGAAAAAAGTATCGTTCAGGAACCGGTAACTCAAGGTATTGGTATCGAACTCAAGGTTTTTGAACGATTCCCAGCCCTATGTTCAGAAATAATAATAACAAAATAAGAAAAATGCTAAATATTTCCAAGCCAAAATGAAGGTTTATGCATTTCACTGCTTTTCCATAGTTTTTTCTAACTCACTTGACTGTAACGCTTGTTCACTTGCCTCACTGTTGCCAAGATTTTGCTTTTTTTTGGAATTGTTTATCAACATTATGCTACAAAATGCTGTTAAATGAGCTTGGTAACCCGGAATACTTTACTAAGATTTGATGCAATAAGCAATGTGATAACGTGATAAAAACACTGCATTATGTTGCAGCAACAATAACATGAAGCAGCTTTTCATGAATGAGAGAATGAGAACTAGAGCTCTGATTTATTCTGTGGGATAAAGCTGATTCACACAGCAGCTGTCTGAATCACAATGGACAGTGTTAATCACAGTACAGCTCCTCTCCCATCACAGGAGACTGGCACAGACTGACCCCGAACCCAAAACACCCTTCTCCTCTCACGGCACAAGAGCTCAGCTGCCATGGGTGGGCTAGCTGTGATGAAATATGGGACTTCCTCAAAGTGCAGTGTATCATGGGTGTGTGCAATAAAAGGATTTCTATGTCAATGTACTTAGGGATGTACTTGTGCTTCGTTAAACAAACTTAAAATCATCCTCAGAAGTGTACCTGAGACTAATTTAGAAGGGCACACAAGGGAGGACATTTGTAATCGCTGATACTGAATAAAGATTTTTTTTAAATTATTTAATGGGGGAAAAGAAACGGGGCTGTTATAGTCAACTGAAATTAAAACTAAAACCATAAAAAAAAATGTTACTTGAAAATAAAACAAATGTTACCTGAAATAAAATAAACTTATTTTATTTCAGACAACTGCCAAGGAAATATTTCTAAATTTTAAACAAAATTTTCATTTAGTTTAACTTCATATGCCAAAATAACTCAAACTAAATCTGAAATAAATGTTAAAAAATGCATAGACACTATTAATAAAAACTACAAAAACACAACAAAATTGTTAAAACAAAATGCAAATAAAATAATAATAAAAAATGTAATAAAAAATAATTAAAAATACTGGTAAAACTAATAATAGATCTACAAAATGTGGTAAAATGTATATTCACTATAGAAATTACCCATGAGTTTTAAAATGTCTAAATACCCATGAGTTCTAGGTCAAGAAGTAGCATCAGTTTGATTCAAATGCATGAATTGAGCATTAATCGCCCTTTAATAAATGATGACAGTGTCATGAAATGAATGTAAACAAATCAAACAAACCAACATATAAAGACTTTTCATGGCGCCAACCTACAGTATGATCATATGTGGGTTATTGATTTTACATGCTGCGCATCTAGACGAATATCATGTGATAGTGAGCGTAACTGGTCCTGGATCAGCTATACCTCAAACACTGTACATGCGCTCTGCCTGCTGTCACATGACACTCTCATCAGCCTCTATCTTCTGCTAGATGTTAAATTAAATTAGAACATAGCTGGATCCACTCTCCACTTCAACAGAAGCCCATTAACTGCACACCACAGATCAGATCTACTGCCAGATTCAGAAACCTAATAAATGTGAACTCTATCTGTAGTAACGATCACGCACAAAAACATTCAGCTATATATCTACAATAAGAATCAATAACACCAAAGTCAGAATTACGGTGGTACTATGGTAACGTTAGATGGAGAAACCATGGTAACAGATGGTAAAACCATGATACTTAAATATATACCATAGTACTGAATAATTACCATATTCAAGTGCCACAACATTAACATGCTACAAAAAAAAAATACAGTATTATCAACAATGAATGTCCAAAAATTGCATTATCGTGGTACTATCATGGTAAGTGAGTAAAACAAACCACAAAGAAGCACTATAATAGTCTACTATGGTAATACCACAGTACTCTTCCGTGGTAATATCATAGTTTTCTTTGAAATACCTAGAAGTTAGAGTATATGAATAGTATAATAATGCATATTATTACTACATGGCACAATTTCCAAGATTGTACATTTGTGGTAATAGTGGTGTATTACGTAAACACTATATTAAATATGAATAGTAAAGTCCTTACTTTCTGTAGACCACTGTATATCATAATGCATAGAAATTATGGTTAAAAAGCCAAGTTACTAGAATTGTACTGCAGTAACTATGATATTTGTGTAATACACTGACAAGACTACTGGCAGCAAAACACCATAGTGCTATTACCATAATGTGTGATTTCCTTAGAAAAAAGAAAGGATGTTACCATGGTATTTGTACCTGCTACTGTACCATGACATTTACATGGTACTCCAAACAACAAAAATACAGTGGTATTATCATCAATGCATGTCCAAAAATAGCATTATATTGGTACTATCATGGTACAAGTGAGTAAAACAAACCACAAAGCAGCACTACGGTACTCTACCATGGTAATTCTACAGTATTCTATGAAGTACCTTGGAGTACAGCGTAAACGCTAGAGTACTGTATATGAATAGGAGGACAATCCTGAATTATTACATGGTACATGTCCAAGATTGTACATTGTGGTAATTGTAATGTATCATGTAAATACTGTGGTAAACGTGCACAGTAAAGTTCTTACTTTTTGTAGACCACATTGTACATCATACAATGCATGACAATAATGGTTAAAAACCAGGTTAAGAGTTTATTTTTTTTCTGCAGTAACAATGGTCATTTTTGGTATGACAAGACTACTGGAAGCAAAACACAGTAGTTCTATTAACATAACAATGTGCGATTCCCTGACAAAAATGCAAGGGCGTTATCATGGTACAGTGGGGTAATACCATACTGTATGAATGATGGCATTTACGTGGTGCTTTACCTAATACCTTAGTTTTACCATGGTAAACTATCCAACAAAGCACCGTACTTTTTGAATACAGAGACCTCACGAGGTGTTCTCTCTTCGGTGAGTCGTTTCGCTATAACTGGTTGGTTATTGATATATATTCGAGTGTGTGGATGATGCTGGATCACACCCACCGTCTATGTTCTCTCTGTCGCTGATGTGCTGCAGGTTGCAGCCCGTGTCCTCGCGGCTCAGCTCCGGTTCGGGCCGGTACGGCTCCAGCCTCGAGTGCGCATTCCGCCGGAGCTTCGGGCTGGACGACACGCAGCACGACGTGCTGTTCCCCATGAGTCCCGGTGTGTGTGGATAAACGAGCGGCACTGATCGACGGAGCCCCGCCGCAGATGATGGGCGTAACAGCTGCAGATGACGGGATGAAACCCGGGCTGCGATCTGAGAGAAGATCACTCCCGTGAGAAACGCTCGTGTAACGACATCAGCGTGTTACAATCACGACTGTCCTCAGCAAATCAACACATAATCCACGACGACTGCTCTCGGGGAGGTTTATGTGCTCGTATGAATCGGTAGGTTATTCCATTCCCAAGCGTCGCTGATACATCGTATCGTTCTGCTGTCAGTGTATCACCGAGCTCTCAGGCACACACACATATACACACAGAAACAGCTTCCGGTTCAGCGCCTGACGTCATTCCGAACGATACATCTTGTCTCTGCTTGGAAGAGATTGTGGTAGCACTTTATTGTACAGTCCTGTTTCTCATGTACATACTATGTCTTATTGTACTTGCAATAACTAGGTACTAACCCTACCCCATGTAGTTACCTTGTATTAGCAGTACTTTCTTAGGTAAGTACACAGTATGTACACCGTAAGTACACGTACTGTAAAATAAAGTGCAACCGAGATTGTAATATACACGACATGGATGGCTGATTTTATCTGGTATATCTGTATTTTTATTGGCTCTATTACACCACGTTAAACTGGTTACACATTAGTCATTGAATGGAACCTTTCTGTTTGTGTTGTATTCATGAAATATTTTGATGTACAATAATATATTAAGTGCCATGGGGTTGAATAACCATATATTATAGACTATGTTTGTATTTTCTAGGTTTATATGCTGCATGCAAAGTGCTGTACACACATATTAACCATGGTTTTACTACAAATAAAAGCAAAAAAACATGGTTACTATAGTTAAACCATGGTAACCAAAAATTAACCATGGTTTGGCTACACTAACCATAGTTTAACCATGGTATTTGTAGGAAAACTTACTTTTTTACTTTTTTAAAGGTTATACAAATGGTAATCAATGCACTAAAAAAACATGGTAACTACACTTTTACTACAATAATACCATGGTTAGTTTTCAGATAGGCCTATATGTGACCCTGGACCACAAAACCAGTCATAAGGGTCAATGTTTCGAAATTGAGATTTCTACATCATCTGAAAGCTGAATAAATAAGCTTTCCATTGATGTATGGTTTGTTAGGATACAACTATTTGAAAATCTGGAATCTGAGGGTGCAAAACAATCTAAATATTGAGAAAATTGCCTTTAAAGTTGTCCAAATGAAGTTCTTAGCAATGCATATTACTAATCAAAAATTAACATTTTAAAATTTAAAATTAACATTTTAAAATTTACAAAATATCTTTATGGAATCTTTACTTTACTTTGCATTTTGTACTTAGGTAAAGCTTTACATCTTTACTTAATGTCCTAATGAGTTTTGTCATAAAAGAAAAATCTATAATTTTGACCCATACAGTGTATTTTTGGCTATTGCTACAAATATACCCCAGTGACTTAAGACTGGTTTTGTGGTCCAGGATCACATATGCATTTGCGTAACATTTGATGCAAAACTCTGACATATGAAACAATACCATGATTGTTTGTGGAGAATGAAGTGTATTCTGAATTGTATATTGTATTTGTTTTGTTCATTTATGTATGTTATGTTTATTGTTGATTGCAAAGTGCTTTGAGCCCTGGAAAAGTGCTATAAAAATTAAACATATTATTATTGTTATTAGTATTATTATTAGTCAGATTTTTGATTGATCATATTCAAATTTAACATAAGTTTTAATGGGGGGGGGGCATATTGACAAATCGTGTGTGTGTGTGTGTCACTGAATATAAACCTAACAGACCACTCAGATCATTAGGATCGAGTCAGTTAGAAATACCAAGGGTTCATACAGAACAAGGGGAGTCTCTTTTAGCTATTATGCCGCCCGCAGCTGGAACCAGCTTCCAGAAGAGATCAGATGTGCTAAAACATTAGACTCAAAACTCATCTGTTTAGCTGTGCATTTGTTGAATGAACATTGTGCTACGTCCGAACTGACTGCACTGTATTTTATGTAGAATCATTTTTATTTCTAACTGTTCTAAATTCATTTTAAATCAATTTTGAAATAATTAAAAAAAAAAAAAAAAAAATCTGGTTTTACTGTTGTGATTATTTTTTATGATTATTTTACTTCCTTTTATGTAAAGCACTTTGAATTACCATTGTGTATGAAATGTGCTATATAAATAAACTTGCCTTGCCGTGTGTGTGTGTGTGTGTGTGTGTGTACTTGTTTATGCTACATTGCTAGTAGGGTTACCAAACGTCCCCACAAGGATTGTAAAACCTGAATTTTCTCAGCTTGTTGTTTTCAGTTTATACTACAAAAAGTTGATAAAACTCAAAAACCTCCTACATTAACAAGTTGAGAAAACTTAAAAATCTGCTGAAGCTGGTTGCCTTAAACTTTTAAGTTTTCTCAACTTTTGATTTTTTACAGTGTATGTTTAGGGTTAGGGGATAGAAAATATTGTTTGGTCAGTATAAAAGTAATAGAAGTCTATGGAAAGTCCCCACAATTCACAGAGACAAATGTGTGTGTGTGTGTGTGTGTGTGTGTGTGTGTGTGTGTGTGTGCGTGCGCGTGCGTGCGTGCGTGTGTGTGTGTGTGACCAAATGTCCCCACAAGAATTGAAATACCAGTCATTTTTGACCTTGTAGGGACTTTGTTTTATCTCCATATGAAAAACCATACTAAATGAAGACGAATATCTAAAAATGCAGAAAGTTTTGTGTGAGGGGTAGGCTTAGAGTAAGGGACAGAAAATACAGTTTGTACAGTAGGTATAAAAATCCTTCCGTCTATGGGAAGTGTCAGAAGGCACTGCCACCTAATGCCTATTCCTGGTAACAGCCCTACTTTTAAAACTGACATCTTCCATAGAGTTTATTATAGCCTAATAAATGATATCGCATACCTTAAAGTCACTGCTCGCCCCTGATATATAGACTATAAAGCTGCTTCAGTCCAGTAAGTGTTTATCTTGAAATATTTCTAACAATATCAAAAGTTATTCTTACATTTACTTGCAAATACACATGTGAACCACAGCCTGAAGGAAATGATATAGAATGACACTGAAGGCCTGTTACTTGCTAAAAAAGTCTGAACTATCAATAAGTAGACAGAAGGCATGTAGTCAATTGTGTACAACAGGATTTTTTAGCAAATTTTTGATCATTTAGAGGCCTTAGAAATTAATTTATCAGATATAGGATTTATAGGGATAATACCACTTTAAGGCATATTGAGAATATGGAATATTGCTTATATATTGCTTTGCTAAGCATGCACAATTATAAGTACTGTTTACAATTAAACAATTGTAATTAAGAATACAATTATACATACTGTTTTAATGAAATTCACAAAATGTTTTCACAAGTTTTCTGTGAGAGTTATGCGGGGTTAGGAAATAGAAAATATGATTCAGTATAAAACAAACACACCCAGGGAGAGTCCTTTTTAAAACAATTATGCCTGTGTGTGTGTGTGTGTGTGTGTGTGTGTGTGTGTGTGTGTGTGTGTGTGTGTGTGTGTGTGTGTGTGTGTGTGTGTGTGTGTGTGTGTGTGTGTGTGTGTGTGTGTGTGTGTGTGTGAGTGTGTGTGTGTGTGTGTGTGTGTGTGTGTGTGTGTGTGTGTGTGTGTGTGAGAGTGTTTATGTACTTGTACATCTACAAAAGCTATTGAATATCACCTACAGTGACAATGTCTCTGTAAACAAGGCACGTCTATTTAGAATGTAAGTAAGATTACAGGTTTTGTGACCTTTATCAGCTCCAACAAAAGAGGCTTTATTTAAGCTTCACACAAAAGACCTCCTTAATGAAGGTTGATGTTGGCCAGCATTGTGTTTATGTTATCAGAGCCTGGTTTGGTTTAATGTCATTGATGTCATGGATACGTCATCATATCACTAATTCAAATCTTTCTGTTCCAAATGTAAATTCCAAAACTAATGTAACAATATTGAAGACTGTACAACAGACTGTATAAATACAAAACAGATTGTCAGAAGAGGCAAGAAAAATACAATATCAGCAATATCAGGTATTTCTCAGTTATTAATAAGTAGGCTATCACATCTTTCAAGATTGTAAAGCAAGGCAAAGGTTCTTGTCACGTGGACAGACAGGCGCTGCACAATATCACTCAATACAATGCAGCAGCGTCCTCTAGAGGTTTAAAACAATGGAAAACAGTAAGACATTGAGAGATGCTATACAAATGAATGTTATTATCAACCTAATATATAAAAGATCACAGATAATGAATGTTTTCTGACTGAAATAATTCTTTATCACAGTCCAAGAGCTTGTTAACAGTCCAGGCATGTTGTGTTGTGCTCAAGTCATTTAAACTGAACCGTTAATTACAGCGGGTTAATATCAGATAACATTTTCCTTTCATTAGCAATAAAGAGGTCATTATGATGTTTTAGCAGACAAACCCGTCCTTAATAATCACGATATCATCTGAAGACAATGCATTTGTACTCGAAGGCTGATAATTTGCTCATTTTGATTCTCAATTTATTGCATCATTTCTTTCCTCTATCAGCAGAAGTGTCTCCACAAACCATTTAATACAAGACTCTACAGGACAAATGATTATTACTGTCTAACAGACTCAGACAACGACACTGTTCACAAATGACAATATACAGATGATTAACGCAGCGTATGAACAATGTTTACAGAGAGCAATAGTGTCAGTATAGCAGTGTGCACAGCTGCATATGAAGCGAGAGACTGTGTGCGCTGCATCGTAAAGTGCTTTAATGGACAGCAGGCATGAAATATACACAGAAACCAGAGCTATTAACAATCATGATCTCTGAGGTTGGTAGAAACTTGCAGTCTGATTAGGTGGAAGTGGCACAGGAATATATGTTTGAGTAGTTTGATCCTGTGAGAGAAAGGCTTTGAGGCTTGTGTAGTTCAAGGGGTGAATGTCTGGTGGTCTTACCAGGTGCGTCAGTAGACCCTTCACCTGGGGCACGAGCCGCAGTGAAATACTACTCAGTAAATATTACAGATAAATCCTTATGTGTCAACGGGATTGAGAATCATTTTCTCTGATAATATATCAACAATCAAGTCATGTGTGTTTGTTTGCTGTTTAGAATCAAAGTGATGCTAGATTCACAATTTAATCACTTTTTTGATCTAATCAATCAAATGGGTTTGCAAAAAGATCTGAAATTGTTTATGATTCAGTTTGATTCATTCGGACAGTTCACTCACACACTGCATCATTTGCAGCAGTGTCTCACACCAAAAAAAGTAACGGGATATTTTATAAGAAAAATAATAAAACACTGAATTTGGTGGATATCTAGTCTTTTATCATTGGTTAATGATGAAGAAGAAATCAATTAAATGTGTGTGTCTGTGTGTGTGTGTGTGTGTGTGTGTCTTACCATCTATAAGGTGTTCATGAAATGCATACTGGCCAGAGTTCTTCCGTGGCTGGTGGAGGCTGATATCTTATTCACCAAGCAGGAGGCTTACATCAATAGGCAAGATATGAATGAACATGTATTCTGTCTTAAAACAGGGATAGATGACTTTAAGCACGAGTCATGTAGACTGTATTTAGTCTTCCTGGACTTTAGAGATGCATTTGGAACTTTATCTCACGATGTCATGATCAGATCATTAGAGGAAATACAGCTACCTCAGCTGTTCATTGACATAGTGAAAGATGTATATAGAGGCTCCTTTATTGAAGTAATCTGTGGAGAACAGCTCACTCACCCAACATCACTTCAGATAGGCATTAAAACTGGCTGCCCATGGAGTGCAATTCATTTTATAATTGCCATTAACCAATGATTAAAGTGGATGTGTCAATGTGCCCCTCCTGGCGTGATATCTCCTATCCCAGTACAGGTCTATGCAGATGATGTCCTGATGGTCTCCCGAGAAGAGAGCGTAATTAAAAACATGCTGGCCAGAACCGATGCTTTTTTGCAATGGCCAGGTCTGGAGATTAAGGACACAAAATGTGCTGTTCTGTATGAGAGGAGGAGTGGAGGGAACAGGTGGTACCGTTCAAAATCTGATAAATGTCCAGTGTTTACAGTAGCAACAAAACCCATACGGGTATATTCTCTTCATGAGACATATACTTATCTTGGACATAAAATTAATATTGCAGGAGAATGGAAAGAGCAAGTAAACATCATCTTGTCAGAGTTCACATCTAAGCTGGACTTGATTGATAAATGTCCATTGCCACTGACTATGAAGCTGGAGGCTATTAGACAGGTGGCACTGTCTAAAGTACAACATCTGTTCTCCAACGTTCATATCCAACAGAAAGTGCTGAGCGAAATGGATAACAAAACAGTGAGCTTAGTGCGAAAGTGGTTTGGACTTAATACACACAGCACTCGTGATATTATATTTCATCCCCAATGGGAAGGAGGGTTGGGGGTACCAAACGTGACATGGATTTATACCAGCATGCGGATTTCCCATCTTCTGAACATGCTGAATAATGATGACAAAGACGTTAGGGAGTTGGCTCGATCCTCTTTGTTCTTGGATCTAAGGAGACGCAAGGTGCCGCTGGCCAGGGAGTCAGAGCCTCACTTCCTTGGCTTTAAAAGGAAACCCGGCGGGAAACTGGACACTCACTCTGCTGGTTTTGGTATCTGGTCAGATTGGCCGGACCTGAATGACCTCTGTGTTCGAACTGGAGTATCACTGGAGTGGGTGAGGTCTGACTCTGAGAGCGTGAGAGTCTCGGAGGATATCATCACTGACCCCCTGACCTATGTCGAGCAACAGCCACATACGGTGGTGATAGCCACCTGTTAACATCTGCAGGAGCCCGGCGAACTCTCTTGGAATTACATCAATACCAACAAAAACAACACTGGACTGGACTGAAACTTCAGGGAAAACTTGCATGTCTTCCCTCTGCTGATCACTCTGTTTCACATTCAGTTCTGAAGAATAATGCACTCAGTGAGGACATTGTTAATTTCACAGTAAAAGCCAGATTACAAGTCCTCCCTACCAGACTCAACCTTTCTATCTGGTTTCCTACAACTCAGGTCCCTCATTGTTTGCATCACACTACAGAACAGATCACTGAAACACTGCCACATATCTTGAATGGCTGTCATGCTTATAAGGGAATGTAGCCTACATAGCACGCCACGACAGAATAGTGGACCTGATAGTGAAAGACATATCAAATCATTTATCACCTTTAGTAAGAATATACAAACATTCCTGTGTAAAACCATCTATGTTTCAGTATCTTAGTAATAATTCAGAAATGTTTCCTCATTTGCCTGCTAATACACCTGATGTTGTTGTGATTAATGAGGAGTGTAGAGAGGTGTGTGTTTTGGAGGTCTCATGCACCTTTGACTCTAGTATAGAGGAAGCTTTTATGACCAAAGTCATTAAATATCAACCACTCTTAAATATTATTTCAGAGATAGGTTATCGGGGTCGATTATTTGTTTTCATATTTGGCAGCTTAGGACACACACACAGGCTGGTTGTAAGAGGGCTTCAACAACTTGGGATGCCCAAAAAGAGGGCTAAACGATTAGCAAAGTACTGTGCTTTGTCTGCTATCATAGGTAGCCGTCATATATGGCGGAGACGTTGTTATTTATACCCATAACAACTGAGTGATATGCTTAATATTGTGAAGATCTATTGTATGCCACTGGTCCATAATTTTTGTACATGTATTTAATTGCATCTGTAATATTTATGTCCCTGTAGAGTATTTCTTTTAAGTGGATTTAAATAAATTGTTAAAATGTGTGTGTGTGTGTGTGTGTGTGTGTGTGTGTGTGTGTGTGTGTGTGTGTGTGTGTGTGTGTGTGTGTTTGAAAATATTCGGATGTAACCCACTATGTAATTGTTAACAAACATTTCCATAAGTAACTAATTTAATTACACATTATTTTCTCAGATTACATTTACTTTATTTTCTAATTAATAGTTATATATATAACTAGTTACTCCCCAAAACTGATGAATCATAATCAGACATGTTACAGTCTTGCCATTAATACAACCACACACATATATATATATATATATATATATATATATATATATATATATATATATATATATATATATATATATATAATTGATTCTAAACTCAAATGACAGTAGTCTAACCTACTACAGAACAAGTTTTATCTAAATGGCAATTAATTTGACACATAAAACAGAAACAGTAATATCTCCTTTGAAAGATGTAGAATTGTTTACGAAAGGTAAATCCTGGAAGCTAGGCTACATCAAATCTGTTTGTGAGGGTCGGGGGGGCATTTGTGCTTCTCAGGAAGAGAAGTCAGCTCATAAGAGGAACTGAATATGACTAAACTAAAAAAACTGATCAAGATCAGGAGAAGGTTCATTTGTGGTTGAGTAATGCTGTTTGCAATAGTTAACAGCTACAGTTAGAGAGCTAAATCGGTCATATTGTCTAATAGAGGCAGCTGCTGGTTAGAGCAGATTTACGTTATATTATCATTCGCTTTCCTGCTCGCGCTAGTTTGCAGTTTCAGTTTTGTCATTGTGCAGGAGTATTGTCATTGTCTCATTAATATCATCTTCAAAGTAAGTCTCATAATAAGTATATAAATCCTCCAAATGTATCTAACGTTGTAGACAAATCTTACTTCATACTGCGAGTAGATGCTATTCCATTCAAATAACCAGAGAAAACCATACAAACATATTTCTATCAGCCAAAAAAATAGGCCTAAATCTTAATGGGCAAACGTCATGTAGCCTAATACAATTAACATGAAAACCTTGTAAAATATAATCTATTTATACATCTGAGGTCCATTTATTAATCTTCATTTAAATGATACTATTAACAATGTGCAAACAACTTCACCTGTGCTTTAACTATAACCTGACTTACACTCTTAAAAATAAAGGTTCTTTACTGGCATCAATGCTTCTATGAAGAACTTTTAACATCCATGGAACCTTTCAAATGCAGAAAAGGTGCTTTATAGTCGAAAAACGGTTCTTTAGATAAAATGCTCTTCAAAATGGTTCTTTTAGGAACTGTTTACTGAAAGGTTCATTGGGGAACCAAAAATAGTTCTTCTATGGTATCACTGCAAAAACACCCTTTTGGAACTTTTATTTTTAAGAGTGTACCAAACATAGCTCAACAAATTACATACATATTTATAAACACCATGAATGTCTGATTATTATCATATAACATGAAATTAACATCCAGAATGTGCTCACCTTTTGAATACGATGGAGGAATAATGTCCACATTTTAAAAATGTACTCATTATTTTACATCTACTCCTCGTCATATCATACTCTGCTCTTCTTTTCTGCAGCACAGCATAGATTCTCCAGGATTGAGAGAAAATGCAGGTAAAATCACACAAGTCTTCTCCACATTGCAACTTATTAGTACTTTTAAAGATGAACTTCAAATGAGCATGAAAAATAGAGGAAATAATCATGTCCAGTTCAATATACAGTACTGTACAGTTGGCTGATAGCTGATATGGTACTGATATATATACGGCGTCCCTATTACTTTTTATTCTCCCATTGCTAAACATATGCAAATCTGTCTTGATTGATTAGTTATGGCTTTGATTGAAGATTTAGCCATTAAATTGCAAAAGTTACAATAGAAAGTACCAGCTGTTCAAAACACAAACTCTAGCATCCGTGTCATAAAATGTCAGTTCAGAGTCATATTTGTGATTTGTGGGCTTTCCCATCAACCACCTGATCCGTCTCTCTCCTCAGCAGCACAGATTCCTCCTTGAGTTCACATGGAAAGGACATAAGACGTCTTTTCTCTTCCCATTTAAATCTTGAATGACATTTATTGAAATCAGATTAGCAGGCTTGCATTTCCATATCTAAGTGAATTGCACTGAATAGCATGAAAATGTCATGAAGAGTTACACGTCGTGATAGGTCGTGGCTACTGTTGCCTTGGCATTTGAAACGGCGAGTCTGATTGGGTTCAGCGGCTGTTCTGTTCTGTTCTGTCGTGTTGCCTTGTCCTAATGGCTCGCTTCATTGTTCGCCACTTTTGCTTGATATTTCACTTCTTTGTTCTTCATATTGTGTTTTAAGACAGAGGTCGTGAACCCTTCAGCTTAATAAAAGGATTGCTTTCTGCCTTTTTCCAGTCTGTCACTGATAATGTGCACCTCAAAAGCCTCTTGTTGTCTTCTTTGAGACGTCTGGAGCTGCTCGGATGTGTGTGGTGGTGGTTCTCGGCCACAGTGGGGCAGTGTGGGGTTGTGGGATCGAGCATCAGCCTCAATCGATGAGACCATAATGCAGCAGCTTCTGTGGAATTTAGCCATAATGTTGTCAGATGGATATTAAGCCAAGAGTCTATTGACTTCATTTTAAAAGACAGCACATATTTGTCCATACGCACAAACATAGGCAGTGTTGTTTATGATTTTTAATTGTTATTGCTGCAAATGTAGCAGTTATGAGAAGAGAGGGTTCTCAGATGTTTTATTTCATTTATTTATTGGTCTCCTCAGAGAAATGTTGCCTTGGGAAACAAGGTTGCTGTTACATTTACACACTCAAAATATACTATTACATCCATATACAAACAATGTTAACTTTGTTAATAATGACACACCATAGGAAGTTTTCTTATTCTTCCCGGTGGTGTTCAATCCTACACAGTTTGTTAGATGTGGTCAGGTTTTCTACGCTGCTCAACCACCTCTTCCTCAAATATATCTTCTGAAGGAGAAGGGTGTAAAATGACTTTCACTACTGTTTTATTCTGTCCTAGGATCTGGGACTTTTATTAGTAAAGTACCATCCCATGTTAAAATCCCATATTGACCACATTTGCTATTTGTGACATATTAGTATTTACTTCAAAAAGGTTCAGTCTACACCAGAAGAGCAAGCACTGATTTATCTTTAACCATATGCATTTATGTTCATCATAATTCAGAACACTTTATTAGAAATATAGACAAATGAGACAATTGTTATTATACAGTATGACTATATAGCTATATTTCAAAAGTTTGTTGTTTGTAAGATATTTTAAAAAGTCTCTTATGCTCATCAAATGTGCATTTATTTGATACTGTAAATACAGTAATATTGTGAAATATTACAATTTTAAAAAAATAAGTGTTTTTAATTTGAATCGATTTTAAAATGTAATTTATTCGTGTATTTATTAGTGTTATTATTAGTTATTAGTGTCACACGATCCTTCAGAAATCATTTTAATATGCTGATTTGCTGTCACCGTCCCACCTGTGGGACGCTTGGCGCTCTTTTTTTCATTGTCTTTTTTCCCTATCAAATATTTTAGTAATCATCATAAATTATATATCATTTGAAAGCTTAAAACCTCAAAATTCATCCTGTGAAAACCATTTTGAAATTGGATATTGTGTTACCATGGAAATGGTACTTTAAAATCTTTTGGCGGTCTCCTCCCCCTTAGTGGGCGGTGTCATGTGTCATTTTACAAAATGCATTACGGCCTTTTAGAATCATAACTTTTTATAATCTTGACAAAATACATATTGTCTGAAAGGTCTGACTCTCAGGATTCCATATTTGGTGGTCTTTTTGTGATCGGAGTAATATTGGCAGAGAAATTTAGACATTTGTGACAGAAAAATGCATCAAAAAAATTAAATGGAGTTTGTATGGCACCCGGTGGCTGTTTGTGGTATAACGCTCTAAATAAAATCTCACAGGAACCTCAATTTTTTTCATATCAACTTCAAATTTGGAACATAACTTATTTAGACATAAGGCTTTAATTTTATATAAATTTTAGAGTAAAACCTGTTATGTAAAACATTTATTTTATATAAAATATAAAAAAATGAGTACCGTGTATTTTCTTTACAGTAAATTTAAACTTCTATAACTTTTTGTTACTTTCATATTTTAAAATAATTCCACTTCTACAGTAATCTGCTGATTGTCTTCTTAAAAAAGAGACCAAACTTTTATCTGTATTCTAAAGCATTCATGAATTATAAGAGTTTAAGTTTGGATAGTGCACTCTCACGTATATGTTCAAAAATGGGGGGTGACATTAAGAAGCAAGTTTTATTATTATCAATGCTGAAAACTGATCTTTTTTCAGGTTTCTTTGATGAATAGAAAGTTCAAAAGGACAGCATTTATTTGAAATAGAAATCTTTTGTAACATTGTAAATGTCTTTACTGTCACTTTTGATCAGTTTAATGCATTCTTGCTGAATAAGCAGTTAATTTAATTTAAGAAATAAATGTAATTTCTTTGTTTCTTTCAAAAGGGGGAAGAACCTCATCAAATGAACATGGATTGAATAACACAATGTTTTGAAACTACTGAATCATTTTTTTAACTCTAGAGACGACAGGTGTGAGATTGGGGTCTTTTTCTTCTTCAGTTGAGATAAATGATGATTCTTCTTTCCTGTGGGTCTAATGGCTGAATGATAACAGTTGTACTTCTGAAGTAAAAGACTTTTGAACTCCCTGCAGCGACGTGTAAAATGATGCAGTGATGCAGTGCTTATAGAAAGGTGTTTGTCTTTAACAATGATGTAACATGGATTTAGACAGGCATGAAACTGAAGACGGCTGCTAAAATGTCTTTTTTCACATTGTACTTTTATATAGAATGACTCATTATATACAGTTGTATCTCAGTTCTGCTTTCCAAAAGATCATCTGAAAGACATAAAACTTTATTTTTTAGAACGTTCAGTGAATATTTTGAGCATCATGGGAAAACATAAGCATGACTTCATGAACATGGCATTAAACATACACTAAAAGAGGAACTGGATTTAAATCTGAATTCAGAATATTGTAATCAGAACTGTTTGTTGTTCTATGTAGTGTGATGTTTTTCTTTCCTAACAAGATTTGACGTTTCCTGTTTTACACTAGTTTGTTTAAATGTGATGAACTGGGTAAGTAAACGTCCTGAACGAATGTCTCATCATTATTTTTACATTTATTAAATTAGGATGATTAATGGCCAGTTGGGCTTGCTGCAGTATATAATGTGAATTACTGCTTAACTGAACTGGCTGTTTCATTAACTCTTGACCTCCAAAGTACAGATTATATTTTCTTCTCTGAACTTCAAGGTCCAACTTATTTCAGATTGCACAGTTGTTATTCTTTATTTCTATTTAAATCAGCAGCACTTTCTTTCTTGAAAAGTCTGAAATGTGCAGTTTTTAAGATGCAAGTTTGTGCTGAAATCACTTCTGTCATTTTCCAGCAAAAGATGTCAACACATATTCAGAGACATTTCTAAGATGTCTTGTTAGCATAAAATCACTAACAGTCTTTGAGATTTGAGTTAAAATCACTGCTACTACATTTGGGGTGAAAAAACAAAACAAAACAAAAAATACATTTACTATTAAATACAACAATCCAGTTTTATGATATACTGTATATTATAATTTATAAATGGCATGAGTAAATATGTTTGTGAATAGTCCAGACACATTTTTGCTGAGATATGAAAAAGCATTTTGTCTGTCACATTTCCATCACTGTTTGTATTATTTAGTATTGTATTTTTATTTATGAAATCTCGATTTGCTCAGACATTGTTTGCAAAGCTTACAATAGAACGACCCACATAACAGTGTTGGATTTTCTCATAATAGTTATAGATTCTAAATCATTTCTGGACATCGATTGGTTGTTACAGAGTTGGAGATGTGAGATTTCTAGCTCGGCTGCTGGGAAGAGAACTAAGGCGCTGCTCCCCGCATAAATGAATATGAATGCTGCACACCTCTATATAATCAGCCAGAAAGAGGCACTGATTGTCCTCCAAGCACCCGGGTGAATTTTAAACAGCAGTTTTAAGCTGGGTAATTCACCTGGGAGAGAGAATCTCAACACATTACCTGGAAAAAGCCATCACGCTATCACTCAAGTCTTCCTGGTGGGAGATCCGGCTCTAAGCCCTCTTTCTGTAGCGCACTCCCGAGAGCTTAAGAGCCAATCAGATGGACAGATGTGGATGTAAAACTAACCCCTGTTTAACCCTCTCCGGGGTTAAACTATAGCAGTCGAGCCTTTGCTCTTTCCTGTAGGTCACAGCCCAGTCAATAAAACGACATTATCTTCAGGACAGACATTGTCTACATGTTTATTGCATGTCACCCGTGAATGCACCAGACAGTGAGCTCATGAATATCATAGAGTGTCTGCACGTATCAGCGGCTTTATGATTTTGTTCTCTGTCGTTCTCCCTCCCACGTGAGTTTCCTATCTGGCCTTGAGGAGCTTCACCCCGCCGGGAAATCTGACAGAGCTGTATATTCCCATTTCGGAGATGATGGTAACATTGCTCATTGTATTGGCAGCTGTCAATGTCAATATGCAGCAATAGGCCGAGCCAGTGTTTTCACACAGTATTCTAATCTAATTATGATGCTTTGCTTTCTGCGTGTATCTTGTCACAAAGCAGAGCAGAGGACGTTTTGGAACCGGCGAGAGTATGTGTCCTTTATGGTATCGGAAACCGTTCTGAAACTGCGTAAACTGCTGAAACTGGTTGTAGACAAAACGAGGGAACTGTTTAAAGCGATAGTTCACCCAAAAATGACATTTTCTATATTCTGTCAGGATGTTTTTTGTTTCTCTTGCAGTAATATTTCCAGAATTGAAAAATCACATAATGAAACATACAGTCCATGTGCTCTGTAAACTAAAAGTTTAAAGTTTTAGAGTTAATATATAACATGATTGTAAACCTAAAATCTTAGCACATGAGATACATCAGAGCTGTAAAATATTTGACTGTACATTAATTGAATTATACATGAAAGGCCCAAAGTTGCGGCCAAAAGGCTAATAAAATGTAATTAATAATGTATTATTATTATTAGTAGTAGTATTGCCATTATAATACACCCATTTCACATTTATTTTGACAAATTTTTCACGTTTGTGACAAAATAAGACATTAAAGTTCCAGCTGGATTTACATATTATATTTTTAGCACTATTCTTATACTGTTATAGTTTTTAAAAATAGTTTTTATGTATTTTGAATTAGCTTAGTTACTAAAATTTTATCTAATTCTATGTTGTGTGTTTTTGTAATTTGTATGTATGTGTGTGTGTGTGTATATATCAAATAAGCCAAATATTGCAACTAGAATACACAGTGTTATCTATGAAACTAGCTTTAGCAGGACAAAGACAGCTACAATTTTATTGCAAAAATGTTTAAAATGTTATTTTTTATCACATAATTAAATAGATCATTTGAGATATGGTGGATGGAAATTATAGTTGTTGGTTCAGAGGAAATCACAGAATTCTCCACGTATTTCCACTGTTGGAAACTGTAAAGTGAAATGAACTAGTGTAAGTGTTTTAAGTGAGTTTATTTTCTAAAAGCCTGCATGACCATAAGTGGCCATAGAAGAAACACCCATATAGAGCAGAGTCTTGGCCTGCACTTATGTTGTCTATTTTCTCAGTTTCCACAGAAACATGACACATAACTCCACAATCTGAGCCTGAAATTACACTCATTCACTGATCCCAGAACTGAATTACACATCGCCGGAACACCCAGCACCTCTCAGCACATTTCAACTAGTAGAGCCAATACAGAGGCATTACAGATATGCATTTAGCTGGGATATTGGATTACTTTGTTGCACGGGGCAACGCATCTGTTCCATGCAAATTGCCCCATTTGCACCGAATGTCTTCACAATCCGCAAACGCTATATCATTGGTCATAGGCAATGAGCTGACAATCCACAGGCAGCCAGCCAAGTTCCTCTATCACGGCATAAATCTCTAGCACACATATGCCGCTGTCTAGCAGGCATTGTTCTCATAGCGCATCTTCGCCTGCTGCGTGGCATGCGTCTATTTAAGGAATCGTTTATGCAGCTGTATTTAGAACCACCTTCTGTTTTAGGGATATCTATGAGGTTTTAATTTGGCCTCGGCTGGGAATTTTAAACCAGGATTTATCTGTATGGTTTTGACAGGCGTGCAAGCATCATTATTTACACTTGATTAGGAAGGTTTAGTATTCAGACGACTGCAGAGGTAATGTGGCCGTGTCACATGGGTCGCTCGCGGTGGTGCTGGAGTATTACTGACTGACTGAGCAGTCATTTTAGCCACTCATGTAGGGGAATTCCACTTACTGTACTTGGAACCATTCCATTCAGGAAGACACACTGAGCTTTAAAACGCCGGGAACAAACTGTCAGAGCTTCATTCTCATCATCCCCCCATTCACACCTGGCATTTGAAGTAGAAATGTCCCCCCAATTTAGTAGTGGAGAAGATCATAGAGGAGTCCAATTTGCTGTCAACCTCAATCTGAACTTTATCATTTGGTATTTCTTTTGAAATGTATTCACCAACATCTATCAGTAGATTATAGACCATGTCTGGCATTTCATGCATGTCATACTACTGACATATCCAGACATACAGGACAGATTAAAGGAAATAACGCACAAAAAAATGCTTAAGCGGAATGTTTCTTGTTCTTTAGTAAAAAGAAAATGTCCAAACAAGACAAATTAAGCACAAACCAAATTAATGTAATTCTCTTTTTGAAGATGTATGTTGGTTCTTCTGCAAATACACAATTTAAAAAATGAGAGAATCATTGAATATTAAAACATCAAAATGAAAGTTAGAGAACTAAAAATATGAAAGTCTTTTTGCATAACCTTTGATATACTCCAAGCATATTTGAAAGTGGCACTCAAGCTTCCTGTAACTCACTCCTTGGCTATTTCCGTCACATTCCAGAGGCTATGAGAAGTATACAGACTATCAACTGAACTTTATACAGTGTGGCTCATCATCGTGTGATTTAAAGCAGTCTCTGTTCCAAAAAACAATGAGGCACGTAGGCATTTAAGGCGTTAGGTGTGCAAAGGTTATTCCTCTCTCATAGCAATTTGTAACATTTTGGTAAATTGGTGGCTAATTTGCAAGAATTTGTACAATCTTATGCATATGTTTTCAGATCTGCTTATTCCCCATTGGCGGTTAGGTTTAAAGGTGAGGGTAGTGGTTATGGACATTTCCTTTAACCCTAAAACACAACACAATGTAATGTGTAACTCAAAATAGGTGAAAATTACCTGTGAAAAATGTATTATTCTTTTTTAGTTTATGGTTTACCTACATAAGTATTTTTCCCTTAAAAGCTTACAATGCTTTTGGGAAACACAGCCCTGATGTGATCCTGAAGATTAAAAAAGTATTAATAAACTATGTCTAATAAAAAAATACTATTTGACCATTATTTGTTTGTGATATGTATTGTAATGCTTATTGAAGCACTGTATTGTTAGCTTAGCACAGTTTCCATGATGTCTGCTGCCTACATGTATGAATAGTGCTCCAAATCAGTCACTTAAAAGGTTCCTTTTGCGTTAAGATGCAGCCTTAGAAGTTGGAATTGCAAAAGTAGCAATAGTTTTGGAGCAGCGCCATTGTGTTTATGTATCACCAGAGTGTAAACCCCGGGAACATGCTTATTCATGCAGCCTATTTATTGATTATCTTTATGCAGTACTTTTTGTTTAGTTTTTGGAATTCCAAATGTGTCTGTTCATGCTACTGAACTGGAAATTTCTACCTATAATTAACTAGATAAATCATCATTCTCTGCTGCCATTTGTCTAATATAGACTAGGCAAATATAAATATTGGCAAACAACAATAATTAAGAGGCAATCTGCACAGTGCACACACACCTACCAAATATGTAAATCTCATAAGCAGTTGGAGCATGTTTGTCCCCTCTTCCATATTTCATATTACGTGAGTTCTTGCACCTCTAATTGAAAATGAAAATGAATCAGATGAAAATAAAATGAAACTAAGGAACGCTGCCCCTGAGGAAACCTTTTAAAGAGTTGCTCAGTATAGTTACATAACCTTTCCAGCCAGAGCCCAAATGGAACAAACATAATAAATTACAGAGGGCAGCCGCTTTCTACTTGAGATTTCCACCAAGGCAAGCGTTTTCACTGTTATTCTCCAAGTATCTTGACTAACACTGGGTCATATTGTGCTTCATGTGAGTGCTCCTCTCTCTTTCTGTCTTTGGAAGTGGTTTGGCTGAGAGCACAAAGGTTATTTACAGTGCTGGGATGGTCAGTGTATCTCCACAGGGTGTGCCCAGCAAAAGAGAAGGAAGGGTGTGGACCTGGCTCTGTTACAACATCACGTTTAGCCCACCGGGGCACTCCTATAGTGAGTCACCAAACTAACCCTGTCTACCACACATCTCTCACGTGGACAGATCCTCCACCATATGCCCAGCCATCCCTATGTCATTTCTTTGGATTGTCTCTGGAAGTGAACTTCCTCAGTTAGTGTTTACACAGTTAGTCTTACCAAATCATATGATGTTTCAACTGTAATTTTATGAAGCTATGAGAATACTTTTTGTGCGCTGCCATTCATGAGAGTACCACAACAATGTCCTCACTACATTTCTGGGCCTAACATTTGTTTAAATTGTATTGCTATCTATGGGGGGTCAGAAAGCTCTCAGATTTCATCAAAAATATCTTAATTTGTGTTCAGAAGACGAACAAAGGTCTTACAGGTTTGGAACGGCATGAGGGTGAGTAATTAATGACAGAATTTTCCTTTTTGGGTGAACTATCCCTTTAAGAGCTTTCATTCTCACTTCTGCACATTCAAACTTTTTGTGATTAAATAATCAACAATCAATTAACAGTGCATATACGTTTCAAACCTGAAGAGTTTCAAAGTGCACAAGAACAAATTAGATTTGAGAGTCAAAGCCAGGGCAAAATTTTACTAAATAATGACTCTTAAAGAGGCACTCACACTCGTGATTCACAGTGCCAAAGCAACCGGACATTGTTGATTTTAAACAAGAGTTGGTGATTTGCAGCACCAACAAAACAGAGACCATTGGTGACGCAACAAAGTTAAGCAGACAAAAGTGAGCATTGAAGGCAAGGCAAGTTTATTTATATAGCACATTTCATACACAATGGTAATTCAAAGTGCTAAACATAAAAGGAAGTAAAATAATCGTAAAAAAAATCAAAGCAATAAAACCAGAAAAAAAATACGTTTAATATGATTTAAAAATTGATTTAAAATGAATTTAGAACAGTTAAAAATAAAAATGATTATACATAAAATACAGTGCAGTCAGTTCGGATGTAGCACAATGTTCATTCAACAAATGCACTAAACAGATGAGTTTTGAGTCTAATGTTTTAGCACATCTGATCTCTTCTGGAAGCTGATTCCAACTGCGGGCGGCATAATAGCTAAAAGTGGACTCCCCTTGCTTTTTATGAACCCTTGGTATTTCTATTTTAGGTTTACACAGTATTCAGTGAGCATATCTGCAATGTATTTAGGTCCTGGCCATTGAGTGATTTATAAACGTATAAAAGTACTTTAAAATCAATCCTAAATGTAACTGGAAGCCAGTGTAAGGACCTGAGGACTGGTGTGATATGCTCAGATTTTCTGGTTCTAGTCAGAATCCTGGCAGCAGCGTTCTGGATGAGCTGCAGCTGTCTAATGGTCTTCTTGGGACCATTACAATAATCCACCCTGCTGGTGATAAAGGCATGAACAAGTTTCTCCAAGTCTTGACTGGAAACAAAACATCTAATTTTTGCAATGTTTTTGAGATGATTGTATGCTGATTAGTTACTGCTTTGACATGACTACTGAAACTAAGGACTCCAGAATCACCCTAAGATTTTTGACTTGATTTTTAGTTGTTTGACCCCTAGAGTCAAGGTATGCATTCAGCAATGAAGCAATGTGCCGACTACCAGTGGGAGTTCCAACAGTAATTTGCCACCTGATATGGTAAGATACCAGGGCAGAATAGGTCCACTAACTAGGAGCCGACAGTTTAGGGACTACAATGTGCATAAGTGTTCAATGATCATAAGGACATCTTTTATGGCCATCTCTGGTCATCAACCGCATGCATTGTATTGAGAGAGGAAGCTTGGACATTTAGTTAGATAACTCGTTTTGTTCTCCTCAAAAGGTGGGAAAGACTTACAGATTTGAAATTACATGAATGATGACAGAATTTCCGGATGAACATGTCCTTTAATGTCTCACTTGGTCTCGTTATTCTGGATTTGACTTTTGCTATACCTCAAGAAGCATAATCTTTCTTTAAATTGCCTTTTTTCCTTGGTCAGGACCCCTTAAACACTCTCTGACCCAGCTCTCTAAGGGATAAATTCCCAGCAGCCAGGGTTGGCATACTATTCCCCTGAGTAACACCATCCCCCCAAAGCCCTCGTTTTATCTCGCTCGCTCCTCTGGTGAGTCACTCTCTGTGTATCCGTTGACACTTCCAGGATGAGAGAGCTGCTGCCAGCTCTTTCTGATTCAGCTTATGGTTATACAGGCACGCTCGCTCTCACACATGCTTTCCCTCTCATCACCTGACTACCAGGAAGAGTACAGAAGCCTGACTGAATGGAAATTATGTCATTAACCCCTGGCCCAACAGGGACGACGAGAAACTGTGAGTCAGTGGGTGGCTCAGCAATTCCTGCAGGTCATTATCTCAGGCATATGCATGGGATTTAGCAGGAGACGGGATAAATTTAACCACATACCATTAATAATGCAGTCACCACCAGAAGCCATTAGAGTCTGCAGTTTGTGGATCCGATAAGGTGGCTTTTTTAAAACGCAAATCCATGTTGGAGATGGGAAAGACAGTTCGTATTGCAAATTGAATTTATATGTTACACCTTTTGCAGAAAACAGTGTACCAGAGCCATGAGGATGTGTGGTCTTATCTTGTTCTTCCTGGTAGTTATTCACAGTATGTTTCGGGTCATAGGGGAAGCGTGACTCATATCTAGGTGTGCATTTCCTGTGCAACACGTGTGAATGACATTAAATCAGCGCTGTCTGGGAAATAAGGGGAAATAGGATGTCATTGCAAATGGTCCAGTCTAATAAATATCAACATATCAACCATTACTATGCAGTATGTGATATCCTCCAATGACCACCTGTCCGGAGTATTTCTGATATCCAAAATGCCGATCCATTTCTGTCTGGATGTAGGCTGTATATGTAAACATGGATGCTGAATATAGAGTTTGATATTCATCAGAACAACATGACTCTACTCTCAACATCCCCTGCTTATCGGATATGACCAGACAGCTGTCCGAATGTGGGTGACCCTCTTCATCTGTCTGTCTCCAGAAACAGTTGTTGGGGTGTAATGGGGAATCCCCCTTCATGGTCTAACCCTCATGAAGTGTCACTTCTAAACTTCCCCCGGCCAGCTAAGGTCTCCATGCAGCTTAAAAAGCAATGTTATCCAATCAGTCAAATCCTTCAGAGTGGTCTTATGACTTCAAATTCAAATTTAGCTATGTCAGGTTTTCAAGATTTCATCACACTGAATCACAAGTCTTAACTTGCACATTGATTACAGAGATGTCAATCAGTTGCACATCTTTTGGCATCTTTTAAGTATTGTTCCTGTATGTTTGATATATCACTGCTGAGCTAGTTTATACTGGTTTAGTTGATTTTCCAGCTTGGCCAAGTTAGTTCTTAAAGATAAAAGGTCCCAAATCCCCTCTAACAGCATCCAGTTTGTTGGCAAAGGCCATGTTATGATTATGTTATGTAGAAGAAACAGCATGTGAAATGAGTAGCAAGTTCAAGTTCCTAGTATTCATAGAACAGTAGGCAAAAAGTCCTGGATGACTTACCACTTCAGGAATCTGATGCCCGTATCTGATGGACACTTTACTATCCCATAAGCCCATGGGAGAGGAGTTGTGAATGACAGTGAAGCGATGCATCTGACGCCGTAAGTCACATTACAATTTACATTTACATTTACATTTATGCATTAAGCAGACGCTTTTATCCAAAGCGACTTACAGTGCATTCAGGCTATACATGTTTTATCACAATAACAACATGATGACTGTAGTATGACTGGATTACATTCATACTACACACATTTATATGATATAAAACATATTTTTTAATGTTACGAAGTTTGTTTCTAAACAAATGTAGTAGCTACTCGTTAGTAGGGTTGGGCCGACAGACGATGCCATCGTCCTTCGCCGATGGCTGACAGGCATCACGATGTTTAGCCTCCCCCTCCCGCAATCCGCCACACCCCAATTCCATGTTCGGAAAGAAAATTAAGTGTACAATGGAACCCCTAAAGAGAATAAATAGCCTACAAGATGGGAGGATAAAAAAAATATTTCAATACTTTCTCTCGCAATTATATCGTTGGGTAATTATATTGTAAATAAATTGGGGAGCCGCTATTAATATGCAGGGTATTCAAACGGCTTTCGAATGCGCGTTCTCATTTTACTTTCACTTTCGAGATTATGCGATCACACAGACTCTATAATACAGAGTGGCAGTACTTACCACACATTTTACAAGATTAGATGTTTGTCAGTGGTGCTCAGGATCTGCAAATCATTCACCATCGTCCTATCAGTCATCTCTCCTTACTTTCTCCTTACTTACTTTCTCTCCTTACTGTGTATGTGGTAAGTGAAGTTTCATGTAGGCTATTGTCAGGGTCGGCGCCAAGGCGGGGCATTCGTGGGCCGTGCCCCCCCCCAAACGAGTTACTGTGCCCCCCACTTTCCATCATCTCCCCTCCTTGCTGAACGTGATCGATTTCGAAAGGGAAAGTGAAACCGATAAAACAGCGCACATACGAAAGCGATTGCATGCTTTAGCGAGTGTCAGCAACTGCACTTGACCCCCCCCCCCAACACACACACACGTCATACACACAATGTGATTTGTGCCCTCCTGATGAAGGTGCCCTGGCGCCCGCTGTGGCTGTTGTAATGTAACAGGCTACCGCTATCAAGCGGCTAACCATGTGCCTTTAGTGGCTCTGTAGAACGCGTTATTTGTTTTCCGTGCCTTTCTGAATATGGATTCACGCTTTGGGCACACTCCTAACCCCGCCCCCCGATGTCATCATCCATCACGATGTTTCACTGTAGACATCATCCGTTGCCAATTTGGTAGACATCGCCCAACCCTACTCGTTAATATGCTATTTTTTTGGCATGCGAGTATGTCAAGATCAATAAACCTACTAAAATATTGGTTGAAGTTGTTAAATGTCATGTGGTGCAACTTTCAAAATTATTTATTTTTGTAATGAGATACATGTATTATTATTATTTAATTTATTTGATTTATTATTATCATTATTATAATATCATGAACATTCCTTTTTGTCATTGACGCATAATGGGATTTTTGCATATAGTCCAAGCTGGGGCATAGTGCCACACAAATTTTGGGGCATGTTTATGTCCTTCCTTAATTTGCATAATTCCATGTGAACCAGGCACTGAAACAATAAACAGTGTTAAAATATATAACACTGTGCGCAATTCATTCTTAGTCAATTACCCCCTGAGATGGGGAGGGTCATTTTACATGACATTTTCTTCTTCCTCTTCTTGTTATCCTGTAATTTGTCTTCACGTGACTGTTCCTTTTGGACCTAGAATTTAACATCACCTGAGGACACTCAATTATGCTTGTTAATATGAACAAAGATAAGCAAAGCTGGCCCAAATGAATAGAAACCACTGAAATGTTCTTCATAAAAGGCGTTCTAGTCTTTTATGCCTTCTATTACCTTACTGTAGGCAATATCGGTAAAATATGCATGGGGCAAGCACTATTTTTTAAGAGACATCCTTATCACATAAGAATGCAGTATTTGGTAAAACTTGACCTTGTAACTAACTTTTTATTTGAAAGTCTTTGAATTATAAATGTGCTTAGACATGACCGCCATTTGAAGGTGACATGATAAGGCTGGGCTTTCATATAACACTTTAGCACTTTGTTAACAAAATTGGCAGGCCTCTTTTCTCTAGAGCTTGAAAGTGACTCTACATTTCCATCAGTTCTCTGCATGAGTCACCGAATTTGTTCTCAATTAGATTCAATAATGCACCGTGTCCCACAGGAAAACATTTACAGCAAGTCTACAGTGATTTAAATGTCATACTCTGGCTTTATCTTCCATTGTAAAGGTTTTATTTGAGAGAATTCAGAGCCACAGAGCAAACTCGCCACAGTGACAACTGTCTGATAAAATGCCGTCAAGTTCTTGAAAACACTTTCAGCATTTCTTATAACCGCCTAGCTATCTACCATGCTTAAAGTGCTGTATTATATTTCAAACAGACCATTTCTCACTGTCAGTAATGCACATCAAATCTTACTAGCAGAGGTTTATAAGATTTGATCTGGTTTAATGCCTTTAGCCACAACCAGCGCTTTGCTACAGGAAATCTCATTTAACGTTGCCCCTCATGTCTTGGACTTGGCTTTCAGTGGCTTGAAAATCTTGCGGTTTACAGCGCTGCAAACAGAAAGCAGATATCAAAATCCATCTTGATCTCATTTACACTCTGGTGGCAAGTTCAGCTGATGTTTTCCTTGTCCATATAAAGAAAAGAAGCGAAGAAAATAGCGGCCCTTCAGTTGGAGATTATAACTGTGTGTAAAGCAGGATTGCACAGGAGCCTGGAACATTCTATGTCTTGATTGAGCAATAAGTGATTCGTACAGTCTTTTCCATCTTGGAACAAAATCATGGTGGTAATGAGAGGCAAACGTTTCCAGTTCTGTCTCGCGTCACCGTATCCTCAAGTGACCTTTCTCTTTCACAGACAGAACTAAACGTAGTAAAGCTCCATTTCCAAATGAAAATCAATCAGCTGAAGGAAACAAATGAAGCAAAAAGCCAAGTGGATCAGACACACAGATTTACTATGTTAGCAGTGACCTTCAAAGAAACGTTTTTTCCCTTTTCATCAGAATAGAGAATAGAAAATCACAGACATATACATAACTCAAACCCTCAGTTTCACCTCAGATCGGGGTCTTTCTTCAACGACAGACACTTTCATGTCTGAAGGGTTGATTTTTATTAAACCTGACATTTAAATTTTTCAATTTTGTCACATAAGATGGTTCACTTTTAAAGCTGTTTAGGAAACTTTTTTTTACCATGACTTTATCATTTATTTTTGCATTTAAAAAAAAAAAAAAAGATTCTTGTACTAGATGCAGATTTTTAATGTTAAAACATGAACAAAAAAATGTAATACAGAAACCCTGGTTCAGATCCGGGTCACGGCACCAATTAAAAAAAATAAATAAAAAAAAATAATTAAAAAATAAATAAATATTATAATCAGTTAAGCAAAGACAAATATTTCATATAAAATAATTGTTTAATTATTTTTATTAAAATATTTATTTCCTTTTAATCAATCTGTGTACATCAGTGTGATGTGTATGTACAGTGTTGGACATTGTTGATTGACACATAAGAGAGTTAATGTTCACAGGGCCAAAAGTGTCCATACAGATGAAGCTCTGAACCCATACATAACAAGATATGTTATATAACATGCACATGTTAATGAGAAGCAAACAGAGGTGTGAAAATGGGTGAGGATGCTGAGTTCTGTTGTGGTGTTTGAGCTATTCAGTTTGAAGCCAACGATGAGTAAAAGAAAGCTAGAAGACGTCTGCCACATTTTAACCCGACTGAATGAAGGAAAATGTCGAAATCTGCGAAAAGAGAGAGTACTGTTATGCAATCGAAGCCTAGCTTCCCTAAAGTTTTGTTTCGTTTGCCTTTGAAATGGTAACATAGTTACATAAAATTTCACTTCTTGGCAACTAAAAAACAATGTTTTGGTGTTTTGAATTCTGTGTGCTGATTGTTGTTCGGAAAAGTCATTAAGTACACAATGACATAATAGTGGTGAAGTTTGAATTCTTCTCCCTGAGTGAAAGAACACACTCACAGCCATTAGAGGAAACAGAGGCACGTTGTGACGTAAACGCGGTTTCAGGTTTCCTCATTCACTGTATCCTCAGATGACCTTTTGCTGTATCTTTCGAAAAATACAAATACATATCTCTTTAGTTTCATTAATTGCCACCTTCCATTTTTTTTTCTGTTTTCCTGCCCTCTTAGAGTCTGTTTACATAATTTTGAAAATTACATCAGCTATTTTTCCTTAACAAAATTATAATGGATTTATAGGGTGAAATTAGTTGACCATACAGGATATGGATGGTTTGTTAACATGACTGCAAGAGCATCTGGATATGATTTAATAGATTGTTACACTTATATAATCACATTGCACGCTAATTACTCTTTCATTTGCCTAAAATTTGTTCATTATATAGTTACTAGGCAAATTATACCAAATGTAATTATTAAATTCTAAAATTAAGCAAGACATATATATATATATATATATATATATATATATAATTATTATTATATTCTAAAATTATACTATAATCTTTTTTTTTCAGAAAACATCTCTGTTAAAATATCTTGAGATTATGATTGCAGCATCTTGACTTCTTTATTGATTAGCCCTCTTCTGTCTTAAAAGGGTCACAGAGTAGTGCCTAATTATTGTGGCGTCAACATGGTTTTTAAGAGCAGTGTGGCCTTGTTTGCGGTAGTTTCACGCCATCCTTGAGTGGCACGTACAAAACGGCTTTAACTGTCAAATCCTCAGAAGTTGCAGAAGATGCATTGGCATTCACTCCGACAGCTCTCCACCAACGCCGACTGCACCGTCAGACACACTAGAGGGCAGTGTGTATACAACATGCAGACGCAGAAAATTAAGACACCACCTCCAGAGCACATCTGTGAATTTACGACATGATCAGGTTTATTATAAATTGCATTAGCCTTTAAATGACATTACATAACCACAAAAAAATTATTACCTGTTTGTCTCCGCTTTGATTTCCCCTCAATTGCCTCAACTGCCTTATAATGGAGGGCAATGAGCGGAGATAGGATAGCAGTAAAACAATCAAAATGTAATGAGCTGATATTATCATACGAGACCGTGATACCTTCATTTCAGGGTTTTATTTCATTACGTTATGTTGCGTGTTTTCATTGGATTCGGGCGGTCTTCAAGGGCCCGCTAATTAAAACTAAGGCCAATTAATCAAACAGAGCCAACCTACAGTTCAGCACCGGGATTATATTTAATACAGCCGAGAGTGTGTCTGTCTACGTGATTTCCCTCTCTTGCTCCTTTTTCTTCTTCTTCTTCCCAATCATCCATTTAGTCTCAGAGTGTCTGGTTCTCTTGGCACTAGGCTGACGAGACGGTATCAAAGAGACATTGCCTCTGTCACATTATGCGGCTCTTCCTTGACCAGGTTTTGATTGAGCGTAGTGATCCAAGACTGATGCCTCCCGGATACTGACTGACTCCAGAGGGAGGGAAAGACAGGGAGACAGGAAGATCTTGTCATTCCAAGATGCACATCAGCGCACATGAGGATAGGTTGGGAGAGATGACAATGTTGGCCACGCTCGGAGGAGTCTGACAGTAGCTCATCTCATTCTGTCTGCCTTTAAATGATGTCTCTCTCTCTCTCTGAGACCTCTGTGTGACTAGAGCCGCTCAATTACTGCAGAACGGTGCAGCGCGTGGCACAGATGTAGGCAAAACGACTTTCTAAAATGTGATTGGATTAGCCACAATCGAAGCTGTTGTAAAATCACAAATGTACAGACACCTTCGTTTTACTACAGGGCACCAGAAATACATGGATGTTCAGAGTTCACTGAGTTCATAGCTTCTCACATTAGCGAGCTGTGATGAAGGGATGTAGTATATAGACATAAGTTATATAAGCATAAATGGTTTTGTAGTTGTATTTAGAATAAATTAGTTCCAATCTGACAATGTTTATGTTTGTTTAGTTATTTATTTATCATTATTGCCTGCAGGAAACACCAGCACACATTGCAAGCTGATATCAGAGAAAGCTACATATGGCAATTATGCACAATGGTAATTAGAATTTTGTTTATTTTAGCACATTTTTATAATTTGTTATATTTGAGACTATTGGAGTACAGTGTGGAGTTGTTTTCCATGAAACCAGGGTATATTTGTGTTGACTAAAAAGTCAAATAGAATAAAATATATAGCATTTATACTGTAGCATAGTTTTATAGTGTGTGTGTATATATATATATATATATAACATTTGTAAAACTAACTAAATTTAAATAAGAAAAAAATATCAAAATAAAATTGAATTTAAAATATGAACAAAATATAATATTATATAAATGATACTAAAATAACAAGGGATACATTTTGAAGTATGTACTGGCTACACCTTTCCATATAATGATGTAATTGTGATGTAATGCAACATTTCTCCAAATCTGTTCTGATGAATAGAAACTCATTTACAGTTTGGATGGCCTGAGGATGACTACATTTTCTGTAAGTTTTCAGTTTTGAGTGAACTATTTCTTTATTTGGGAGGAAATAATAGCAATATAATGAATTGTCTATAAATAAAAATTTTAAACAAAACCACAATAAATATACTCAATACTCAAATCCCCCACACAAACCCAGTGAAAGTTTGGAAAGCTGGCTCATCTCACCCACACACACACTCGTCTGGACTGTCACCCTTCCCTGACCTTCCTCAGTTACATCAGTTATTGCTTAAATCTGTATATAGTCTTGTGGAATTTCATCCTCATAATTCTCTCATTTGGCAAGCTGCTCTGTACGTCGTTTTCTCCTCACGTGATACATCAGGCCAGCAGCGGGGTTTAAATGGCCGCTCACACACATGCTGCAGTCGTGCACTTTGAACCGAGGTTCCTGTCCTCATGCATTTTCCATTTACATGAAATATGCATTTTTAAGAAAGCCCTCGTATGCCAGGATGCAAGCGCATGTCATTTCCAGGTGTCAGAAGTGCACGCTTGTCTGCTTCCTTCCTGATTGTGATGTGCACATTCATTTGAGGGATATTGGACGAAGCATTGCGAGTGACTGATTGCTGATGCTATTTCAGATGCTTTCTGTAAATGTAGCCCTGCCTTTTGTCTGGAAAATTAAAAGATCAGCTTAAATATCAATCCCAGATGACTCTGAGACATTAAATCTGGCATTTAATTTAAATTGAAGGTGTTCTTCCTGGGAGTCTGAGGCAGATGCTGTTTCAGTCGCTCTCTGTGAGGGTCCGGCTGCAGTCCTGTGTGTGCTGAGATCATTACTGCTCAAGCCAAAACCACTTCCTACACACGCATGCCATTCCTCGCACTTGCGTTTGCAATTTTCTTAGTTTTTTGTCTCAAGCCTCAAACACACTCAGCTTGCTCCCAGTCTCGCATATAAACTGTCTCTTAACCTCGGTCTTTCACCTGTGCATGGATGCTTCTTCTACTAAGCACTCTTAGAAATAAAGGTTCCAAACATTTTTATTTTTATTTTTCCACTATAAAGAACATTTTGTCCAATAGAAAGGTTTCATGGATGTTAAAGTTTCTCTGTGGAACCATCAATACCAATAATAAACCTTTATTTGTAAGATTATCCATTAATATTAATTTGTCTGTTAATTTCTAACAATGTATACATACATCACAGGAGAATTCTGTCATTTACTAGAAACATCATGTTATGTCATTTCCTGCACAGCTTTGCATGACAGAAATAAATTAAATTAAAATTGAAAATATATTCAAATAGTAAACAGTTATTTTAAATTACAATAATATGTCAATATTACAACTTTTACTGTATTTTTTATCAAATAAATGCAGCCTTGGTGAGCGTGAAAGTTTTTTTCAAAAACATTAAAAAATCTTACTAACTCCAAATTTTGAATGATGTACAGTATCTCATATTCGGTCTCATAATTCATCTAAAGTATGCTCTTCACTCACACTTTTGTTTTCTTGAAGAACAAATACTATAACGTTACATTTTCTGAGAGGCAAAACTGAAAAGACACCGCTAAGGGACGGTTGTAATTTATGTAAAAATTAATGCAATAATGTAATAATTTTTACACAGTAAATGGAAATAATTTATAATAATAGTTTATTTGTCACGGTGCACACAGCGGGGAAGAATGAGGAACACGAAGACGAGGATTAAACTCAAAATAACAGTATTTAATGAAACAAGCAAAGCAAGGCAAGACAAGGCAGGCGAGGACACGCAGGACACACAGGAACACCGGGGAGTAACGAGTAGACCAGACGACAAGGAACTAAACAGACAGGAACTAAATACACAGGGTAATTAACGAACACACAGCTGGGTCAAGACTTAACTAATAATGACACTAGACGAGGACAGGAAACAAACCAAATAAGGACACAAGAGGGAAACACATGACACACACGACACATGACTGACATTATTAGACTCTGTTTAGATTATCATGATGCTTAAACATAATATTAATAATTATAAAGTCTGGACCTAGGAAAAGGGTAAAACAATACATTTCATACAGGCATTAATAGCAAAGTATAGGGGAAAAATCATAACTTTCTATAACAGAAACAATAAAATCTTGACTAAATGTGTTAGTTTTTTTTAATACAAATCAACCCCTGGTGTATATAAGTGCCTGTTGTACATAATAATGCTTATGCATTTATTCAGATAGGCAGCTAAAATCTGTTTTATGTTTGTTTGTTTTTTGATTATCCAACTGAAAACACACACACACATGAAATATGAATAAAAATTCAGAATTTTGAATGTGACATGACTGTAACATTACTCACAACTCAATAGTGTCTAGCAGTGTCTGAATTCACTTACAGTATTTACGCTGTACAGCTTTGAGTGAGCAGTTATAAATATAGTAATGCCTCATGTTGTTCAGTGCACCTTAAATTCAGCATCACAGTAAGTTGTTATAATAGACATGATGAGCTTTTTCTGCCCTCTTTTACCACACTGACCACTGCTTTCAGCTGTTGTATGAGAAAGTCTCTTGGCGTCACACATTATTATAGCAATCAAAATATATATTGTATATTGACCATGTTGTCTATACAAATGGATCAGATTTAATTACTCAAGAAATCTAGGATTTATGTGCACTGTGAACTAAATTATATTCTTCTCAAATGCCAAAAGCATTGCAAAAAGCATGCTTTTGTACATGATGCACTACATGCAAAATTGCATGAAATAATTCTAATACTTTAGAAATTCCAGCCTCATTGGAAATTAATTGGACCTCACTGGAGATTCCATGTGAAAAGAACACAAGAGGCAGTAAAACAACAACAACTTTTATTCCTTTTCACACAAATTATGATTACCGGGCAGATTAAGGACAAATTATGATTAAAAGGCCAGACTGACACCCAGCACCCGCTCTGATCTGCACTTCACACATTCACATCCCCCCCTGCAACCCCCCTCCCCCTCCCCCACCATTCTACCTGCGCTTAAAGTCTGTGTAGAGGATGTGAACCAGGTCTTCAGAAAACAGAAATCTAGGAAAGCTTCAGGACCAGACGGTATTTCACCTGCCTGTCTAAAAGTCTGTGCTGACCAACTGGCCCGCATTTTTACACAGATCTTCAACAGATCTCTGGAGGTGTGCGAAGTTCCCTGCTGCTTCAAACGCTACACCATCATTCCCGTCCCCAAAAAGCCCAAAATCACTGGCCTTAACGACTACAGACCTGTCGGTCTCACGTCTGTGGTCATGAAGTCACTTGAGAGACTGGTCCTGTCCTACCTGAAGGACATCACTAGACCCTTGCTGGATCCTCTTCTGTTTGCCTACAGAGCAAACAGGTCTGTGGATGACGCTGTCAATATAGGACTGCATTACATCCTGCAACACCTCGACAAACCTGGGAATTTATGCAAGGATCTTATTTGTGGACTTCAGCTCGGCCTTCAATACCATCATGCCTGACCTTCTCTCAGACAAACTGACACAGCTCTCTGTGCCCACCTCCATCTGTCAGTGGATCACCAGCTTCCTGACAGACATGCAGCAGCTAGTGAGGCTGGGCAAACTCACATCCAGAACTCTCACCATCAGCACTGGCACCCCTCAGGGTTGCATTCTCTCCCCACTGCTCTTCTCCCTCTACACCAATGACTGCACTTCAAAGGACCCCTCTGTCAAGCTCCTGAAGTTTCTGAAGTTTGCGGACGACACTACAGTCATCGGCCTCATCAAGGACGGAGAAAAGTCTGCTTACAGACAGGAGGTTGAGCAGCTGGCTGTCTGGTGCAGTCTTAACAACCTGGAGCTAAACACTCTCAAAACTGTAGAGATGATAGTGGACTTCAGGAGGAAACTCCCACCACTCACCATCATGGACAGCACTGTGGCTGCAGTAGAGTCATTCAGATTCCTGGGAACCACCATCTCTCAGGACCTAAAGTGGGACAATCACGTTGACTCTATTGTGAAAAAGGCCCAGCAGAGGCTGTATTTCCTCCGCCAGCTAAGAAAGTTCAACCTGCCTCAGGAGCTGCTGAAACAGTTCTACTCTGCCATCATCAAATCTGTCCTGTGTTCATCTATAACTGTTTGGTTTGGTTCAGCTACCAAAACAGACATCAGAAGACTACAACGGACAGTCGTGACTGCTGAGAGGATTACCGGTGCCCCTCTGCCCAGCCTCCAAGAACTTTACACCTCCAGAGTGAGGAAAAGGGCTAAGAAAGTCACTCTGGACCCCTCACACCCAGCTCACTCTCTCTTTGTACTGTTGCCCTCATGGCCGGCGCTACAGATCAGTGAGCACCAAAACAGCCAGACACAAGAACAGTTTTTTTTCCCCCAGGCCGTATCCCACCTGAACAACACATAACACACCCCAGTACTGTACATCTGTAAATAATAAAAAAAAAACTTCATCTGTACATAGGACACATGCACATTCACAGTTCTGTCTATGGACATTTTTCTTTTCTGTATATTTTATTTTTGTATTACTATTGTTATTCTTAATTATTGTCTATTCTCTTCATTATTATTGTTTTTTATTACCTTAATTATATGTTGTCTGCACTATGTTTGTACTTTCTGTACTGGAAGCTCCTAACACCAAGACAAATTCCTTGTGTGTGCAAACACACTTGGCAATAAAGCTCTTTCTGATTCTGATTACAATGTAGTAAACTTGCTCTGTAGCTCACCTGGTAAAAGTCATAATAATCCCAAAAGAGCTCAAAGCCTCATATAAAGAAGCTAAAATGGCTAAAAGCTCATGTTTGCTTTTGTTAACACTATCGGTTAGGTTTAGTGTAGGTGGTATGTTATTTTTCAAACTGGACAGCTTGCTTTGAAACTGCCATGACACAAATTACAAGCAACACATTATCATTTTGCAACCATTTTGTACTCTCCATTTTGTACTCTTTTTTTTCTTCCCATGACACTCTACTGTTTAATAAACCCCCATCTGCAATGAAGAACAAAATTATATCACTTATAGTGCCTCCTGTGGACGTGTCATCTGAAAAGTGCAGCGAAATGTATCCAGAACAATGTTTTCTTTTTTTTTCTTTTTTTGCAGAAATGCAAGCAGAGTAAAATATTTCCAACAAGCCTTGGTTGCAAAGTTCACAGGTGTCAGCCTAATAACTAATCCATTACACTCAGAGTAAAATACATAATGGAAAAAGAAGCACTTAAAAGAATTCACTCGAGACTAGAACTGACCTCTTCCGCCCAACACCTATAAACACGCTGACAGTCAATTCAAGAGTGAAACTCAGCATGTAGCATGTCTCAAAAACCCTTTATTCTTTATGTCGCTCTTATATTCAAATGCATGTGTTTACAACATTTGCTTTGGAAGATTGCACTAACTAATAAATTGGAAAATCACAACATTTCCTGTATGCTGCATCTTGTATTGTCAGGTGCAAGCGGCGTATTTAGCAGTTCTCACCGCTGGAGTTTTCTGTTTGCAAAAGCGATCAATTCAGAATGAATCAAAGAAAGAAGCAAGCCAATATTTTGCAGCAGAGCTTTTGGGGCATCAGCGTGTTCCGGTGCCTGTCGTATTATATAATCCATCCTCAGACTGCAGTTCACACATGCACGCAAATGAAAAGAGTGTTTGGCACATGCCGCCAGCAGCTCTATTGCTGATGACTAACTCGGCTGGTATGTAATTGATGTGCCCGCATTATTTACTCTAACTATAACCCATCTCTTGGAGAAATACTGTCTTCTGTCATGGTGAATTAACTTCATATTATATCTGATACTCAATTTTATGGTGACACCAATGAAATAAGAGAAATTATAAAACAAACATGAAGCCTGAACCACTATACATTGGCCCTCCGCAACCAATTGACTATGCCCTTGCTCTCTGATTAGAAACAGGCTCTTACAACAGAAAAATAGTTATAGTGTTTGTGTGCATGTGTTTTTTTTATGACAGGACAGAGTTAACTCTTGAAATTCAGCTTATTTTTTACATAAGAGCAAGCATGCCATTTTTACTGTGAATGTGCGAGGCTTCCACTATCAGCTGCTTCCAGTCATTTTAGCTGTACAAAAACAGACTGTTAGGTTGCTTGATACTGCAAACTGGTATTTGTTATTGTCTTGTATTATTTTGTTTGATTCTCATAATCACAAACATACTGGTTTGTAGCTCAAATAATGCACATTGTTATTCTAGTTATTTACCAATTCAGTGGTGAATTAATTGGAAGTTCACACATTCATGGGAAATAACTTGCTTCCGTCTTGAAAAATTAGGCGGGTATCAATTTTTTTTTATCCATGATATCATTATTCATATCTGTAACTATAGTTCTATTTTATTCTAACCACATTTCTTAAAGGGATAGTTCAGCCCCCCAAAAAACCCATAAGACCTTCGTTCATCTTCAGAACACAAATTAAGATATTTTTGATGAAATCAAGAACATCAACAAAACAGTCCATGTGACATCAGTGGTTCAAACGTAATTTTATGAAGCAACGAGAATCATTTTTGTGCACAAAAGATAGAACCCTTGCTGTCTATGCAGGGTCTGAGAGGTCTCGGATTTCATAAAAAATATCTTAATTTGTGTTCTGAAGATGAACGAAGGTCTTACGGGTTTGGAACAACATGAGGTTGAGTAATTAATGACAGAATTATTTTCTTTTTTTTTGGTACTTCTTTTTTTCCACTTCAAGCACTGTCCAGCAGTACAACATGCTACTAGTTACTAGTTAAACATATCAGCAATGCCTAGAGTTTCTGTCTGATATAAAACCTTCCAACCTCAAGCCTTTCAAACATCAAAGTTTGTCATCAAACGTTATTTGTCTAGTCTAGTTTTATTATTTTTCTTTATTATCTATTATTTTATTTTGTAAATATATTTTTGGGTCATTTTTTTCATTAGCTTTTTATGAATTTTTGAAACATTTTGTTTTTGCAAAACTTACAGAAAATAATGTATGCCAGCTGACAAAAACCTGATTCATTTTTTTTATTCAGCTGATTACTGATTAGTCACACAGGCACATGTGATCGGCTAAAAACCTCTGAACTGAGAGCCCATGAGAAAACATGATCGATTTCAAATCACATACTTCCAGGCAGTCCTGCAGCAGCCGGGTCACTGCCGTTGAGATGAATGGGAATGCTAACGAACGGTTTCCCTCAGGTATTATAGACCTCCTCGACCCTGGCCATGTAAAAATGTTCACACAAATTCAATACAGTCTGCGCTTTCAATTATAGTTGACAGGTGTGAAATACATCAACTCTTTTAGGCTCTTCAAACTCAAAACTAAATGGCGGTCACAAATGCGACTGTTGAGATTAAACGGGTTAACTACGGGCGCATTTCAAAGCCATAGCAGACATAAAAAATTGAACATGCATATCATTATCACAGCGCTGCTGGAAGTCAGCTATGATAGTGAAACAGAAAGGATAAAGGATAGTCCTGACTCAGCATGACATGCGCCTCCGGAATGCGAGCACCATCTTTTAACAATCATTATTGCGATGTCTCCGTGCTGCGCGCAGACTCTTCAAGGGGAAAAAGAGAGCGGCAGAAGGTGGACAAGATACTTCAGACACTTCTGTGAAAGCACAAGACAGCAGGTTGGCATACAGACTGGCATAGCAAGCGCATGGGAGAGCACTCAAAGGCTGCACCTTCAGAGAGGAGCTGGCATGCAGCCGTGTTTAGCACACAAAAGGCTAGATCAAAGGCTGCCACGGCACCCCTGCCCCACTTTCATCTGCTTTCCCACACCTGACATCAGGCAACCGCAGGGGGCAATTCTTGCTCAGAGGTGCCCTCTCCGTTTATTCCTCCTCGTTTCTCTCTTTTCCCTCATTCTCAATGACTCAAGCGTGGACATACCTTTGCTAATCAGAGATTAACCTCTGTTGGATATTTCTCAAGGCTTTTCTGCAAATCAACACCAGGGACTTACAAGAGATGGGTATCTGGAGCAGATGATGTATCTCAGAGTTTCGGTTCTAGTCATCCTTAAACTCTTAAAACCTTAAAATCTCTTCTCGGAAATCATTTCATCAAATTCTTTCATAGGATTGTACTGTTATTGTACTTTGATATGAGCACGTACACAGTCGTTCTCAAGGTGATATAAGGCCAATGTACATGTAAACAAGTGGCATTCTCAAAGACTGTTAGAGAAACTTGTGAAAAATATGTACTCTTTAGCATGTGTTTATTACAAAATAATATACTTAAAAAGAATATACTTCAGTGTGAACTGGATGTAATGTTTTTGGACAGTTAATTGCATGCTAATTTCAATTAAACATAAGGCATTATACACTAAATAGTGGTAACCTGCAATTGTTACCTTATAGAGGCATTGTGTTGATTTATTTTATTTAGGTTGATTTAGTGATGCTATTCTGTCATGACAACTCTTGGAGAGTTTAGTATGGTAATGTGCATGACAATGTTAATGTGTTTGGTCTTGATGGACTAGATCTACGCTGCTGCTGCAGCAGATCAAGTACTAAGACTTGCTACTTCCAATATATCCACAGACATGCTGTTGTGAGCATGTAAGAAATACTGCTGCTGCACATATAACATGAAATCACCTCGTAGCAGAACTATACAGGTGGAGTTGGGGAGGTGGAAGGTTTCTGAAGTGTGCAGCAACTGCTACAGCAAGCACTAGGCAAGTATGTAAATGTTGAGCAGCAAAGCTCATTGACTGCTGATACGAAAATAAACCAATCAGCTGCATCATTTAAAGAATGATGTAATTCTATTAGATTTGAGTTAGAACTGGACTCTGCCATCTAGAGATTCATAGTATGTATATGTAATTTAGATGTTGCCATTTTTTAAGTGTAGTTTAAATTCATTTTAAATTAAATTAGCTTAATGTTATTTCATAATTCCATTGTCTTTGAATTACACTGTTCTACAAAATATGCTGACAAGCATTTATAATAAACTAAAATATACCTTAATGTCATTTCTATTGAAATTTGCATGTTGTGTATTTAAATATTTGTAATTACACATTTGTAATGATGACATTGCAATTTAGTACATTTAAAATATATTAACTTTAAAAATTCACAGTCAAAAGTTAATCAATTACTTTACACTTTACATATTATTAAAATAATTATTTAAAATGTACTTTAAACTAAAACTTTTCAATTTTACATTATTACAAAGTGCACTTTTTAAAATGTACCATGTACTCTCTTTAAGAACATTTAAGCGACCTTTAATTTAAATTAATATTAAAAATAATCTGCAAGTCCACATTCAATACAATTGAGGGACACTTCTTTTTCACTATGGGTGTGTGTTTGAACCATGTAGTCAAAAAAACAAACAAAAAATGTTGATAAACCCTTTTACAGGACAAATATCACAAAAATACAAGGTTGAGCAAAAGGTTCAGGGACAAATATCAAAAAATGTTGCATAGTGTAAAATCAATGCTGTATATTATTCTCTATACACTGAGAAAAAAAAAAGTTTTTTTTTCCTCGAAATTGTATGTTAAGCATTTTACAAGAAAATACTATTTTAGTGTTTCTACTTCAAAATTTCATGTTTAATTCATTGTGTTACTTGCAATTCTTTGCCATTGTTTTGTGAAAGGGAAGCAATTAAAATGTAATGGTGATAAATGGGAACAAGAAAAACTGGTTTTCAATTATGAATTACAAAACAGGGTTTATTCTATTAAATAATGTGTATAATTGAGTACATTGTTAATTATATCAGTAGTTACAATATCATCGTACACAATGGCACTGCGATCCACAGGAAGAAATCAGTAAGGATATTCTGCTCAATATTTCTGCTCCAACCCCAAGCAGCAGAACACAATTATATAAATATACTTTATTGACCTTCATACCATTCTATACAGAAAACCGCAGCCTGATTCTATATTAATAACATAAAACTCTTTTTACAGTGCCGCACAGGATGGGAATGGATGTACAGCCCGGGTGCAAAGTGCCTCAGCGGTCACCTTAAATTGCAGAAGTGCAATGAAATGCATTTTGGGAAACTGTAACAAGCCCCCAGGGCCTGTCAAAAAATGAAAGCAAAAAGAACGGAAATACAGCTAAAGGAACAAATCTCCCTTTCTGTGGTACAGTGTTGAATGTATGATTCGTATTGTTTCAATCAATCCCAATTTAATAGACAGCAACCCAGAGAGAACCTTTGGGGAGTCATGAAGCCTGACAGATGAAAACTTACTGCGATCATCAAAGACCGTGCCAGCACCCAGCGCTTTCATTCAGACGTGAGGGATGAATGCAAAAGTATGGTGATTCTCATATTCTTACGGGCACAGCACAGTAACAGAGCCAAAAATGGTGGTGTGCACCTGTGGAAAACAGACCTGAAATTACTCAAATCTGTGCTCATCGCTGTCAGAGCATACATAGTTTTGTCATCATAAATATGCACTCTTGTAAAACCCAAGATGGCTTTACTGTAAGGACATGGAGGCATGTTGCTGCAGGTTTAACAGTATTGTTGTCTGTAGGAAACCTAGGGAACAGCTGTTAGGGTGACCTGGGGTCTCAGAAAGTTCTACTTTACTTCTCACAACTTGTTCCTCAGATTATGTATTGTGAAATACACACAAGTGAACACATACTGGTTGAGTGAACATATGGAGCAATAATTTGTGGCAGTTAATTGTTTAATCGCAGAGTTGAACAATCCTCTAAAATTATTTTATAATATATTTGAATATGTTCTCTTTTAGAGGTACAGAACACTTTAATATATTCAATTATTCAATTAGGGGTATTTTCAGCTATTTTATGAAGAATTCTAATTATTGTCTTGATCAACCTGATTTTTTTTTTTTTATATTGTTTAATGGGGATTTCTGATTTTGTGTGTGATGGCAATAGCATACATTTAACTTTGTAGTCAGTTAGCTTTGATTTATTTATTTTTCAGCATTAATTAATGCATTATTAAAATCCAAAGTTTTTTTGTTAATATTATTTAATGGACCTGATCTAACATGAACTAGGTAATTGTATTTTTATTAACTAACATTAACAAAGACTAATAAATGATTAATAATTAAAAACAATAAATAATTGCTCATTGTTAATTAATCTAAATGAATGCATTAACTAACGTCAACTAATGGGACCTTATTGTAAAGTGCTGTCAGAACAATAAAGTGTAAAGATATTATAATCTATCCATTAATACTAGAAAAGTTGTTATTTTTTTCTTTAAGGGAAGAGGAAATTTCTGCTAATTGAAGAATCACCCATATATTTTCCTGGAATAGTGTAATATGCACTCTCGGTGCTTGAATTCATTCCCATAAGCCCCGAAGATGAAATGATTTGTTTCTTCTCAGCAGCGCAAAGCATAAATCAACATGAAGCAGCCGTGTGAAGAATTAAAATAGGAATATGATAACCTACATCATTAAGCTCAAAGTTACAGTAAAAGCCAGTACAAAACTTCAGTGATAAAAGTGGCGCTGTTTTTGTTGTTTTGATGTTTTGAGAAGCAAGAGACCTTTACGTGAGTCCAATTAGCATCATTGGCTTCAAACACAGCTCACTCTCAACACTGAACCCTGGCAATAAATGAAGCCACATATCTTAAAAACAGGAAATGCATGTTGTGGTGGTAGAACCATTTAGATCTCTCTTGGATCAATATCCCTTTAAAAACAAATGGACATCTCGGATGGCTCAAATGGCCTTTTTTCCAATTATACAGCCTGGGTGGATTTTTATCCCTCACTTACGTATCCGTTTGGCCGTAACTTTTGACTCGTAACAAAATGCTGAATCTCTTTTTTCCATTACAAACACAACAACTTTCAGTTCAGTTCAGATGAATGAAACATTTGATACCAATTACAAAGTCACCCACATTTTACTATGGAAACACGAAGGAGCTTGGATGGCATAAAATCATGCCTTTGTCAAGCTTTGGCGAATGAATAGCGCTGGCCTCCATCTAACAATCTAAGCTGATTATCATTCACGCTACCTGGCCAACCGCTGCAGGATTTCACAATTTCAGCAAGTTTTACAGGAATTGTGTGTAAAAATGCGTTTCACTGGAAATCCTGAGCTTAAAGTTTGGAGATACTGAAGATGCAGGCAGTTCTTCCCATATAGCATTGAAATACAGTATGCCGTGAGTCTGTTAAATCACAGATAAGCCGCCGCATCCAAACAAGGTCTGATCCAATGAGAGCGTGTGAGAGAGAGCGAGTAACTCTAAACAAGCTCTTATGTTGAACAGATGTGGAGTTCCTCCCCTGTACTACACCGTTAGCCAGCAGTCAAAATTATGTTGCACACTCCACCAAAAGCAAAACAAACGTTTAAGGTGCATTTTTAGCATTGCTGGGATTCTTGTGGTAAACGCGACATGTTAAGGCCAACCAGAATGTGGCGAGAGGGCAGAAACGAAGTAAAGACAATGTGAACGAAGAGAATTAGGAGAGGCTCAACTGGTTTCAGAGGAAGCGTCGAGAATGGAAGACGAAAAAAGTGTGAGCTTCTAGTGACTTCACTAACCTCCACGATTCTGGTCGGAGTGCAGCCTGAAACAGAAGACGAAAGACTGGTGCGAGGTCAGTAAACTGAGAAAGCGATTCTTAACGATCGTTCGACCTCACCTCCAACCCCCTAGACTTGACTTGAACCAGCACTTGTGCGGATTGTTAGCGTAACACTGCAACAAAACTGGCAGAAGGGGGGTTCTTGACAACCTCAAAAAGACCAACGTGCCTGCTCCCTGTAGTGTTTGAAACTGTCTGCAGTGCTGAGGTAAATTCAACAGAATGCGAGGTCAAGTGAACCTATTTCACGAGCTTCATTCAAAAGTTTTTTGGCACATTCTGCATTAGAGACCACGACCTCATCTGACCCCTTGACCTCGCTATCACAGCGCCCGTTTCAATTTAAAGTGCACTGTGTGAGCGCTAACAGTTGTCAACACTTAACCCCAGACTACAAAGGTGAATGCTAAAAGCTGTAGCTTCATCCACCGACGTCACTTTCTGTAATAAAATGCTCTAAACCGCAGCTCAGTCCAGACATGCACGCAACCGCAGCCAAAGATACAACAAATGACACATCGACTGTCTGTGATATTGAACTGGCTAAATGAAAGATCAGTTTTTGCCGAAGGTAAATAATGAGCTTGAAAACCATCTCTCGATTGCGCTTTCATGTCACGGCTTGTTTTGAAATTTCGCGATGAATGTCTGTCCATTAGCTGGCAAATGACACATATTGGGTAAATAGCCGCCTTACATAATGCCTGTAAACAGGGTATAGATAATGATCCCAGGCTTAACTGATTTATTGGGCTGTCCGGCACGTTGCCTGTTAAGGTATTTACATAGCGAACAAATAAGCAATAGCACTTGAAAGCGCTCCTGGTTGTTTTGCCACCTTGACAGCGGTGGGGAGCGAAAATTGAGATCTCTGTCAATATGATGCATTATCTTGGAGGTGTTTAACTTAACAGCTTTATGACGGTTGTTTGTTTTGCCTTCTCTTTTTCCTGTGCGATTATGTAATGCGAAACCCTTGGGTATGGATTGTACACTCATAAAAGTAGGATTTTTATTGGCATCTATGGTTCTAAGAAGTACCTTTAACATCTTTATAGTGGAATATGGTTCTTCTGAGTATTAAAATGTTCTTCACACCAGGACTAAAGGTTCTTTTAAGAACTGTCCAATGAAAGGTTCTTGAGTGGAACCAAAAGTGGTTCTTCTAAATAAAAACATGAGCATTATGGATCATGTTTGACTTCTACAGATTAAAAACTTGAAATACTATCTTTAAAATGAATTGTTTCTTCCATCAGGCATGGTTTGATTTCAACCAGGGCTGTGTAAACTGGGGGCTTCGGGGGTCCTTGTGTTTCCCAGTGGTTAAGACATGTTGCTTTCTGAAGACGGCCGTCACTTAAGACCCCTAATCAAATCACTTGCTCTGAAGCCCTCAGATGGGAGTTTACAAATGCTAGGATGGCTCCATTATGTGCAGTA